>CM029598.1:88552077-88831142 GCA_017311375.1 Mytilus coruscus
ATCACTAAAGACACACGAACAAGAGACATAACGTCCAGTGCCAAATATTTCATGCACTATTTGAAGAATCATATTAACAATAAATACTGTAGATAGGTTCTAATGACTCCAGTAAGACACTACTTCAATGTCCGTTATGTAAAAGAGGCCGTTTTAAATAAAAGTTGCGGAAATTTTAACTGCCACTAGAAAAAAATAATGAATCCGGACAAAAATGTTGCCTTCCGAAATACAACTGATGGCACATTGAAAGGGTTGTTAGAAAGGTTTTGATCTGCAGAGAAATTTACTTGAGCGTGGCTGCATACATTTACATCCGACATAGCTGAATGGACGCCCAACTTTAACCCAGGTTATACTGCCGGTTTAAAAAAGACTTAAGTACTTTATTTCTATTTTTTTAATAAAATAGTAAAATGAGTATACTTTAATGAAATAACAATAACCAAATAACGGAAGTATTTATAATATGGACAAGAATGATCGTTCGGTAAAAGATAAAAAAGAGCTTGATATGGACAAGTTTTTGGGGATTGGGCACGTTTGGGTGTTCATTAAAAAATGGACACGTTTGGGCGTTCATACAAATGACACGCTTTGGCGCCCTTTTACAAATTTTATGAGCAGTAACGTCATGTGGACACGTTTGGGGGGATGGACACGTTTCTGAGTGTTACATACAAACAATCACTTCATTATACACGGCCGCTACTTAACTGAATTCATTATTTCAACACTGGAATTGTAACTTTAAGAGCAGCAATGATAATGTTGTTTAACATCTATCTGTTTAGCAAATATTTAGTTATTTGCAATTGTATATTTGCACCAAGCCAGTGATATTTGTAACAACAAATTTGGTAAAGCTTTTATTAAATGCAATAGCGAATGGAGTTTTTATCCTCATTACTACATCATGGTCTCGCCCATCTGGTAATACACGTTGTATCTCACTTTTATAGCATTCACTTACGTACACATGTCCTTGTTTGTCAACAGCTATACCTCCTTCTCCTGCCACTGCATAACTATACAAAAGTGTTCCGTCTAACTGAATGCGGTTAATCAGTCCCATTGTTCTATATATTACGCTGCCATCATTATGATTGAAGTGTAGGTAAATAGATATAGGAAGATGTGGTATGAGTGCCAATGAGACAACTCTCCATCCAAGTAACAATTTATAAAAGTAAACCATTATAACTAATATACTTAGACAAATCGGCTATCACAATGGTCCTAATGCATTCTCCGTTGGATTTCAATATTTTGATTTCTGACGTTTTACCGACTGCAATGTAATCACCAGTGGTAGTAATACCATAGCATTTTTGACCTACTCTGATGTTTTACCGACTGCAATGTAATCCCCAGTGGTAGTAATACCATAGCATTTTTGACCTACTCTGACGTTTTACCGACTGCAATGTAATCCCCAGTGGTAGTAATACCATAGCATTTTTGACCTACTCTGATGTTTTACCGACTGCAATGTAATCCCCAGTGGTAGTGATACCATAGCATTTTTGACCTACTCTGACGTTTTACCGACTGCAATGTAATCCCCAGTGGTAGTAATACCATAGCATTTTCACCTACTCTGACGTTTTACCGACTGCAATGTAATCCCCAGTGGTAGTAATACCATAGCATTTTTGACCTACTCTGACGTTTTACCGACTGCAATGTAATCCCCAGTGGTAGTAATACCATAGCATTTTTGACCTACTCTGACGTTTTACCGACTGCAATGTAATCCCCAGTGGTAGTGATACCATAGCATTTTTGACCTACTCTGATGTTTTACCGACTGCAATGTAATCCCCAGTGGTAGTAATACCATAGCATTTTTGACCTACTCTGATGTTTTACCGACTGCAATGTAATCCCCAGTGGTAGTGATACCATAGCATTTTTCACCTACTCTGATGTTTTTTTCCAGTTTTAAAGTTGTTGTATTGACAAATTGAACAAATGGCTTTTTGGTAATGTAACAACTGCTTTGTCGGTTCCAGTTAATACAGACAGGCCATATGGAGCACTTGGGAGACTTAACGTATGTCTGTATGTTAGGTTTGGTGGATTGATTTTGAAGACATACACATTATCTTTTATTTTATGGTAGTCACATAAGAATAATGACTTGTCTTCAGTAACAGCTACACCTGTGATGAGCTTGCCAAGTTGGAACTTTTCTAATATTTCCAATTTAAAAGCTAACATAGATTCAACTCTTGCAGGCTGAACCTGAGTTGGCTTGGGTCCTACTTGACTGTTTTGAATACCACATGCTTTACTGACCTCTTCGATTGATCAAATACTTTTTATATTGCCTTTGTTCCTAAATTTTAAATCTCTCTTTTTGTATGACAGTGTCATATCCTGCGCCCGTTTAAAAACATTCTGAATTCCTTCTTGTTCTTCCCGAAGAGTTAGGTACAACTGATTATTGGATCCGTGTTCCTTGAGATGTTCTAAGTTTTGTTTTCTATCCTGTACTACATCATAGAGTTCCGATATTTCAGAATTCTCTTTTTTTTTTGATAGATCTAAGGTTTTCTCTTTGGCATTTAAGAGGTCTATCTTCAGTTTTTTTTTCTGAAGTTCTGATTTTAGTTATTAGTTGATTTTTCCATTTGTTGATATCTGCTAAAATGGCGTTTTCTAGCGAGTCTAATTGAGTAATATTTTCATCTCGAGCCTTTCTTAAGTTTTCCAAAGTGGTACCAATATTTTGCCATTCACGTAATGTATCTCCTAAAAGAGAAGTCGTTTTTATGTGTTTGGAAGCGACCTCTAACGGCAGGACGTCTTTGCAAGACTGGTGATTACTGTGTATACAAATTCTACAACATGCTTTGTCGTGTTGCGTGCAGTACAAATCTAGCGGTACGTCTTGATGCACCTCGCAAAAGTCTTCTTCAATTGCCGATCTCGAAATTGACGTCAAGCTCATCAAACGATGTCTCCTGATGGCTCTAACTACCTTATGGTGATCTACACAATCTTCACAAAGACACTCTTTGCAATCTAAATAAAAATGTATAGCCTCTATCGATTTTCCGTCTTCGGATCAAGGGTCACAATACGAATTTGAAGACATTGTATAGCTAGAAAAATAAACCAAATTCATTTTAATGATCGATTGTATAGGGGATGTACATTTTTGTTATCAGCGCAAGATCCCATATTTATAGAAATAGATATCGATTTAAAAATTACAAATTGATGAAAACTTTTGCATCATACTTCATGTTTTCTCGCCATACAAACTTATTACCTATGAACGTGTGCATTCAGTAAATTTGTTTGGTATATTTTGTATACATAATTCAAGATCTGAATTAATTGCTTAGGATTTGAATCTCACCATGACCGAATAAAGTTTCGTATCTATTATTGTCATGTTGTAACATTCTAACGTAGTTTTTTGTTTGTTTGTTTGTTTGTTTTTTTTTTTTTTTTTTTTTTGTTTTTTGTTTTTTTGTTTTTTGGCTTAAATGAAATTGTAACTTTTGCATTTGCTTGTTTGTCCTTTATCCTTTCAACAATGTATCATATATATTTTTAACCGAAGTATACCACAGAGTGAATGCATTCATGATAATCATAACAAAAATAGATCTTACCGAATAAATATTGTTGTACCTGTCCTCAGTGTACCTGTTTACGTGGTGATTTGATAAGATAATTTGAATAGTAGCCTTACAAGGACATTTGAGCGATTTACCTATTGAAAATTGATACAATCATGACAATAAAGATTTAATACCTCGTGTTTTTTTTTTTTTTTTTTTTTTTGCCTTTACCACAGTTTGCATTATATAGTAATGATAATCATAGCAATGCTAAAACTTACCCCAAAAAAAATAGTATTGTACCATAATTGACCGCGTGGAGAATCGCTTAGTTTGGCCAGCCGGCAATAGTTAATTTTGACTTGCTGATATACAAGGGTACTCCTCTTAGCCTTTGCTGACAAACTCGTACGGGACTAGGGCATAAGTGCTATAGAACATTTTAGAGGCAATGCCTACCTCTACCTCTGGTATAATGGCCCACGTGGAGAATCTGTTAGTTTGGCCAGCCGGCAATAGTTTATTTCGACTATGTGATATACAAGGGTAATCCCCTTACCCTTTGCTGACAAACTCGTACGGGTCTAGGGCATAAATGCTATAGGTCATTTTAAAGGCAATGCCTACTTCTACCTCTGATATAATTGCCCACGTGGAGAAACTCTTAGTTTGGCCAGCCGGCTATAGTTAATTTTGACTTGGTGATATACAAGGGTACTCCCCTTAGCCTTTGCTGACAAAATCGTACGGGTCTATAGGCATAAGTGCTATAGGCCATTTTAAAGGCAACAACTACCTCTACCTCTGGTATAATGGCCAAAGTGGAGAAGCTCTTAGTTTGGCCAGCCGGCAATAGTTTATTTCGACTTCGTGATATACCAGGGTACCCTCTTACCCTTTGCTGACTAACTCGTACGGGTCTAGGGCATAAGTGCTATAGACCATTTTAAAGGCAAAAACTACCTCTACCTCTGGTATAATGGCCCACATGAAGAAGCTCTTTGTTTGGCCAGCCGGCAATAGTTTATTTCTACTTCGTGTTAAACCGGCGTACCACCTCCCCCTTTTACCCACTGTTGACTAACTCGTACGGGTCTAGGACATAACTATTATAGGCCATTTTAAAAGCAACAATTACCTCTACCTCTGGTATAATGGCCCACGTGGAGAATCTTTTAATTTGGCCAGCCGGCAATAATTTATTTCGACGTCGTGATATACCAGGGTACCCCCTTACCCTTTGCTGACTAATATATAACTCGTACGGGTCTAGGGCATAAGTTCTATAAGCCATTTTAAAGGCAATATTTATTTCTACCTCTGGTATTATGGCCCACGTGGAGAATCTCCTAGTTTTGCCAGCCGCTAATAGTTTATTTCGGCTTCGTGGTAAACCGGCGTACCACCTCCCCCTTTTAACTCTCTGCTGACAAACTCCTACGAGTCTGGGGCATAAGTGATATAGGCTATTTTAAAGGCAAAAACTACTTCTACCTCTGGTATAATGGCCTACATGGAAAATCTCTTAGTTTGGCCAGTCGGCAATAGTTTATTTCGACTTTGTAGTAAACCGGCGTAACACCTCCCCCTTTTAACCCTCTGCTGATAAACTCGCACGGGTCTAGGGCATAAGTGCTATGAGTCATTTTGAAAGGAATGACTACCTCTACCTCTGGTATAATGGCCCACGGGGAGAAGCTCTTAGTTTGGCCAGCCGGCAATAGTTTATTTGGACTTTGTGATATACAAGAGTACTCCCCTTACCCTTTGCTGACAAACTCGTACGGGTCTAGGGCATAAGTACTATGGGCTATTTTAAAGGGAATGAATACATCTGAACGACATTTTACCTTATTAAGTTAAGACTCCAATTAGTCGCCGTTGTTTTAAATAAAGAAAGGTCATTAATAAAGTAACTGTCAGTTTTTATTTTTTTTTTCTGCTCTTTTTCTTTAATTCTAAAATGTTTTTTGTCTTGTCTGTTTGATATGGATGATAAACGATCGCATTTACGATATGAAGTACTTTTGAGATGGGACTATATTTGTAAACAACGAACAGATTATGGAATGCCCATATGGCAATTAATTCCTTTTTATTTCTTTCAGTTTACGTGCAATGTATAGTTGCTATTTATGTAAATACTTTGAGAAGACAGAAATATTTATAAGAACTGTTCTTTTTTATTTGTTCGGTGTAATGTCCCGTTTTCAAGATTCATAATTAAGCATATTGTATCTCTTTTCGTTCAATTTCCTCATTGATAGGAATCGTTAAATTTCTATATTTAATCATTTTTTTATTTGTTATTGCTTCAGTTTACATTATTTCACTAATCACAGAATTTTGAATAGACCAGTTCTTGGTTTTATATTTATGGAAGCATTAACATTTTTTTAATTACATTTAAAATGTTGTTTAAAGACGCAGACCTTGCAGAAGACCCAAAGTTCCTTTTTACAATTGATTAAGTAAACGCGGACCTCGAAGAAGACACCCACTGACTTGCCTGTTTGAAACAATATCAAATATAAACAGAAACGTTATTTAATCATAATGATCGTTCATAGTTTCTAACAACACTTCTTCGAACGCAAGTCATCTCATGAATATTATTGACGGCTCATGAATATTAACGCCGGCTGCTATCGACGGCTAGCTTCACACTAGTGGCATTGCCTACCATCCAAACTTGTTCACTATGATATTTAGCCAAATCAATGTCGCTGAAAGTTGGGGGTTATGTTATATGAAAAGAGTAAAATATTACATATGATGTAGCATTCTATTGTTTTCATTGGATATTACGATCACGTGTTTCAAAGTTTATTTTATGTATCCGAAGCCTGTTTCTATTTTAAGGTATATTGACGCTATGTTTCTATCTATATGTATATTGACGGTCAATATAAAAAATCTTGCTAAATTTAGATTTATGACGTTATGACGTCACACATAACAACCATGGAGGAAGCGCCGCAGCAGACGAAAAGAAGGAGATATCAAGAATTTTATGTTAAATGCAGACGCTAATACACAGAAAGAACACTGAACGCCATTTTCCTAATACATTATTTACATATGTATTGACCTCGTCATTAGTCCATAATTGATAAATATCAAAAATACCGAACTCCAAAGAAAATTCCAACCGGAAAGTTCTTTATCAAATGGCAAAATCATAAGCTGAAATACATCACACGAATGGAAAACAACTGTCATTCTTGAATTGGTACAGCAATTTCCTTATATAGAAAATGGAGGATTATAGCTAGCTAGCTAAACCTTTCACTTGTAAGACAGACGCATAGAATTCCATTATATTGACCACCCTGTGTGAACATAACACACAGACATAATAGGTACAATTGATATTAAGTTAATATTTTGAGAACACGATACGTTTATCATCCTTTTTTCCTGTATAACATTTTTGTGCTAGTACACTTTTTGTTCAGAGGCTAGCTGAAGCCCGCCTCCGTTTGCGGGATCTTCTGGCTGTGTTGAAGACCAACAGGTGGCATTGTGCTGTTTTCTTCTCTTTGGTCGGATTGTTGTCTCTTTGACACATTCCCCGTTTCCATTCTCAATTTTATTGTAAGAACAGTTCCAGTGGCGGCATTATTTTTTACTTTAAACAACTGTGGTGCTCCAATTTGATGGTTATGAGGTTCCAAAATCAAAATTCTGATAAATTCAGTGGTAACGAATTTAAAATTTTGTTCAAACGATTTCTCTAATTCGTGACAAACATTATAACCAGTAACCACGAAATAAAGTGAAAGGGAGGCGAATGGTACCAAAAGGGCATACAAATTCATAAGTCGAACAAACTGACAACGCCATGGCAAAACACCAAAAGGACAACTAAATCTGTGATAAGTTAATCTTCAGATTCGTAATTACATTTTTTTACAATTTGTGATGAATTTAATTATACTTTCGGGAATTCCTAAATTGGCTTCATGGATAACTGAATAGAGATATCGATTTCTTAAGGTTTAGTGTTCTAACCTTGTATGGGAACATAAGAGATATTTTCAAAAGTACGAATAAATGTAACAGAAAGATTAAGTTATATTTCAATTTCTTTATATAAAAAAGTAATTTACGTCAATTCACAACTACAAGAGATTAAACCATCGATGAGCTATTGTTTTTTATTTTAACATTGTACGTAGTCTCATGTATAATGATTATTGCCTTATTCATACCGAACGCGGATATTGAACTATGATGAATGTCTGTTGTGCAAATTTCATTTAGAAAAAGACCAACAAATAAAAGTCATACGGAAGGCGATGTTATTTATTTCAAAGCAAATGAAATCTTTTGAATACCGTTCAAGTAGAATTATTTTACACATAAAAAGAGGTATACAGATATTATTCAGGCAAACGTTCGACACTATATATTAAATTTTACGATATAACATAAGAAATCAATGACATAAGCAATTGCAACATTTTACACGACAGGCGGTACAATATCAGCACACAATGAAATATTCTGTACGTGCTTGTTCCAGTCAGAAGTCTGTAATACAGTGGTTGTCATTGGTCGCGTAACTCAAATTTGTTTTGTACATAAATCAGGCTGTAGGTCGTTTATCCTTTTGAATTGTATTACATTTGTCATTTCGTGGCCTTTTATAGCTTACTGCATGGTTTGACTAATTGTTGAAGGCTGTACGATGACCTATAGTTTTTACATTTACGTCATTACGTCTCGGGGGATAGTTTTCTTATTAGACATTTTCGAAAAGTCATCTACACGAATACTTATACCGACACCGATACCTACACTGACTAAAAAAAAGAGGGACCTATCAAAATATCAAAATACACTGAATGAACTTAATTTAACATTTATAACTATATTAACGAGGTAAATTTTAACGAGGTAAATTATATTTAAAATAAAAGCATATATTTTTAATGTGGTGACCCTGCAAATAGGATGGATATACCATAGAAGAAAAAAACTCCCCCCGTAAAACTTTGTTTCACTCAGCAGAGGTAGAAAAATAATATATACATAAATTCATTATTCGTTAGTTGGTTTTCTATAATTTTTAGTTCGGAATCTGAGCTAGAAACACAAAGTGCTCTCATCAGTTTTTGGAATTCTTTTAGTGACGATTTATGATATTCCAACTGTTTTCTTCTAATTGCCGAATAATACTGATTGATCTTTTTCAAGCAGTAAATAACATTTCATGTAGATTTTGGGGTAAAATAACCAAAATGGGTATTCTTCTTATCAAAAGAGAAAATCAGGTACACCTTTTTACGTTCAAGTGTGTTTGAGTTGACTGTTTTGTCCGGAATACGTATAAAGCAAAAATATTTGATACATCAGTCTCGCTTCAGATCCATTTTTTTTTTCTTATATATTTAGGCTTCATTTTGATATTATAACATTACACATTTCACATTACCAAAACAGGAAATATATGGGTCAAGTGAAATACCTTTCTAATGTGTCTTAACAACAGAGTAGGTGTGTTTGAATAAAATAAGAAAAGTTTCGTGCTATTTCAAATTTTTAAACTGGAAGTGTATTTCTTAGTTGTATTTTGTGCTACTTTCGTTCACTCATTTTTTAGTGAAAATTTTTTAGGCATATTAATTATTTTATTTATGAAATGTATAAAAAAAAATGTGGGACAAATGTTGTTCACTAACTCCTCCTTAGATTTTTACAAAAAGTCCATGACTTTATAAGTGGATCTTAAAAATGCATAACTTTAAAAAAAAACATTTGAGTGTGTGTAATCTAGGTTAATTATTCTTCAACCTCTGCAAATGTTTAGTCTGCCCTTCCTCATAATACTTATATTTTTTTATGTTTTTTTTTAACTTTCAAAATTTTCCCTTGACAACCAACCAAACAATAGTTTTTAGCTGACAAAAGGCCTAAAAGTACATGAGATGCTTTATAACAAGTAGATACATTTTGTTTTTTAAAACACAACTGTCATGTAAGGATAGTAATTATGCCATGTGGATAAATTAATCGGGTTTCAAAAGCTAAGTTGACAGCGCGGGTCATCCCTACAATGACTTTCATTTTCACGATTGAAAAAAATAATCGGCTTAATTGAGAGATAATTTTGACGATGTAGAATCCCCCTATATATTTAGATATATATATGTATTATATATCTGTCATTCAGTTTCATATGTTTTATACGGAATTGTACAAGTGATGTCAGGAAACGCCTTTTTGTTTTACTCTCTCTCTCTGTTATTTAATGTCGTTAACGTAAGTCGTGTTTTTGTTTAGGGAAAACGGTACTATTTATTCTGCCATAGGTGACAATACTAACATTTTCTAAATTTACCACTTTTTATAATAAAAACCTGGACAAAACAGTTATGTGTGGTGTTGGTACTTTATTGCTCTGTTTTAGAAATTGAAGCCAAATAGTATCATGACCAACTTCCAACGGAACTTGTTTATGTTATCCATGCCCACCGTCATTTGTATACCAAATTTATGAAATTTTGGAAGTCTTTTCGAATAATTCTCTAGAAAATATTTCAATGGGTTTCAAAATTTATATTGTAAATATACACACTGCAGTTATTCATAGATAAATAAAAAAAAATATATTGTACCCTTACATCCAATCACAGCGCTCCTAAGTTGACTTCCTTCACCTGCCTTTAATTTTAGGAACGCATTATTTATTTTCCAAGAATATCGTTCTTGACTTTAGTGATTGTTGCATAAAATTCAAACAGTTCAAGGTTTTAACTCAAAGTCCCGCTTCTATACCTCCGAATTGAGAAGTACTTATTTGGGGACACGTTAATGGAAAAGTGCAATACGGAATGCAAGGTATATGTACTTCTAAAATATCTAAAGACCGAGGAGTCATAGTATCAAAAGCTGTAGTGACAGTGAATCGAGAGAAACAAGTCCCAATTAAAGTATTGAATTTTACCAATGAAACTGTACATTTGAATAAAAGACAGATTTTAGCGGAGCTTGAACCATTTTCTAAGGAGCATGTATGTATGCCTTTGACATGTTTGAGTGAAAATAGTGACACTTATTTTGTTCAAAATATTCAATTGTCGACTAAACCGGTGAATAAAGGTACTGAGATCGACTCTAAATTTATTTCTTATTTTAATATTCCCGAATTCTTGACAGAAGTACAGAAATCGACTTTGATTGAATTTTTACATTCCCAAAAAGATTATTTGTCACCGAGGAAAACCCTGACTTATGCTTTACTAATGTTGTCCAACACCAAATATGTTTGAAGCCTGACTTTAAACCGAAACACCAACGATCATATCGTTTAACTCCTGAAAAGAAAGATATTCTAAGACATCATTTAGATGAACTTTTGCGACAAGGAGTAATTGCACCTGTAGATGAAACAGAAGATGTCCCTATTACAAGTCCGGTTGTACTTGTGTCGAAAAGAAAGAACCAAAAAGGCAAAGCAAATACTTCCTCGAAAGAGACTCGTTTGTCAAAGTTTCGTTTCTGCTGCGACTTAAGGTGTTTAAAGTCGATGACTCAGCACTTTTCTTATTCAATTCCCGATCTACAAGATCTCACTGAATCGTTTTCAAATAAAACACTGAATTTTCTGACTTCAATAGACTTATCATCTGGATTTTTTCAGTTACCAATTTCAAAAAAGTCAACGTTACACAGCCTTTAATACCTGTTTTGGAACTTTCAAATTCTTAAGATTACCGATTGGACTGAGCTCATCTCCAGCAACTTTTCAACTGTTGATGGACAAAGTGCTTAAAGGATTGATTTTTAAATCATGTTTGTGCTATCTTGATGATATCCTTGTTGCATCCGAAACATTCGATCAGCATATTGAAGATTTACAGAACGTTTTTCAAAGACTTTCGAATGAATACAGGTTTAATAAAGCAGGGACCCAAAAAGTGCACTTCTGCTCAGAACTCAAGTATAAACTTAGGTCATAAAATTTCAAATAAAGGAATTGAGCCGCCACCGGACCGTGTTCAGGCCATCGTTGATTATCCTATACCAAAATGTGTCAAAGATTTACGTCGCCTTGTTGGCCTATTTAATTGGTTTCGAAAATACATTAAAAATTTCAGTGCTGAAATGGAACCTCTGACGAAACTTTTAAAGAAATATGAACGTTTTAGCTGGACCGATGAACAACAAAGTGCATTTCAGAAGGTTAAATTACTCCTGTTGAATTCTCCTATTCTGGCGTTTCCAAACTTCAATTTACTATTTAGACTTGCTGTAGACTCTTGTTGTAAGGCCTAGGGGATTGGTTACGTGCTATATCAGAAAATTAATGAAACTGATGAAATTGTTGTTATACGAATCGGATCTAAGGCACTTAGTAAATGACAGAAATCATATGGCCCAACAAAACTAGAATTACGTGGCATGGTTACAGCCGTTCTAGAATGTTCATCATACTTACAAACAAAGCTGTCTGTTATAGAATGCGACCACCAAGCGCTGAAGCCGTTATTCAGCAACCAACTGAAAGGCGCCATTTATCAGCGATTGATCGCTATTTTGCAGCAATATAACTTTGAAATTCAATACAAGCCTGCGAGGGAAATGCAAGTTCCGGATGCCTTGTCACGATGCACACAAGAGACTAGTAACGCTTTTGAAAGTCCAGACGAGAAAGATCCGTTCTTCCCATATGAATCGGAAAATACAGGACAAATTATTGTTCCAGGAGGTATACAATTGACCACTTTATTACGTGACTCTGATACTAGCGACAGTAAAAATTTACAACTGAACAATATCTGTCTGCCTGCGCCAGTTCCGAAGTACACTGTCGTTCATAGGGTTCCACGCAATAATGTAAAATTACAGGCACAAAATGAATATGATGCCGACACTGAAGACATTGATCAATTTTATATACATATAGCAAAGAAACGTAAACTGCGAAAAACGATACAACTTTACCAACGAAAGAAATGTAACGTAGTGAAAGAATCAGAACGTTTGAATAAACTGACCGATTGTGATTCAAAACATACTCAAATATCGATTTCGGATCAGTTGAAACAGTTCGACAACGTTCATCACCAAATCACTCAAACGACTAATTCACATAAATCTGATCAAATATTTGACGAAAGTACTGATAGTGCTACTTCTCAATGTGATGCAACATTTTATAATCAAAGCACTGAAAGTTTTCATAGTCAAGATCCAGACAAA
This sequence comes from Mytilus coruscus, assembly GCA_017311375.1. NCBI lineage: Eukaryota > Metazoa > Mollusca > Bivalvia > Mytilida > Mytilidae > Mytilus > Mytilus coruscus. The sequence goes on from CM029598.1 coordinate 88,564,866, forward strand.
ATATTTAATCAAAGACTGCAAAGGATGATATACAGGATTCGGACACAATATTTGACCAAAGTACTGACGTTAATGAAACGCAGGTTACTTATACTAGTGAAAATGAAATCACGAACAATTATACCAAAAAACGAGACTCTGTTACTGGTATTGATAGTGATTCAAATGTAAATATTTTGAAATCGATTGACATTTTTCGGGAAAAGGGATTTAGTGTTGATTCGATACATGAATTGCAGCGCAATGACGCAAACTGTAGACGGTTGATTCAGTATCTTAAAAGAAACGAACTACCAAAGCTGCAGAAAGAAGCTCGCAGACTTCTTTTATTAATACCAAATTTTCACTTGATCAATGGAATATTATTTCATACACGAAATAGGAAATCAGTCCGTTCAAAAACAATGAATACTTTTCAGCTAGTTGTTCCTGAAATTTCACTTAAAACCATAATTGAATTACAGCATGATTCAACGTTAGGCGGACATTGCGGTATACAAAATACTCTTGATTTGATCCAAGAACAGTACTATTTTCCGAATTTGAGTGAAAAAGTAACGGATTATATTCGTTCATGTCATGAATGGCAAAGCAGGAAAAATACCACACTAAAAACAAAAGCTGCAATTACGTCATTTTCTAAACCGTGTGCACCATTTGAAGTTTGGGAAATGGACCTTCAATATGGACCCGTCCCTGTCTCTCGCAGTGGCAATTCTTACATTTTTACTGCAATTGACTTATTTAGTAAATACATGTATGCAGAGCCGATACCTATCACTGACCCGTTAACAGTCGGAAATGCTCTTTTCAAGTTAGTCACGCAATTTGGAGTTTGTAGAACCATCATAAGTGATCAAGGATCGGAATTTATTGGTAAATGTTTCAGAGAAGTTTGTCGTTTATTGGATATTACTAGTATTCAAAAGTATATCCCTTGCTTCGCTCATCACTGTTTGGGAGCTTGTGAGAGACCTCACAGAACTTTGTCTGAAAGACTAACACTGTTTCTTGTAAATGGAAACCCATGGGAGGACGTATTACCTGGAATAGTATTTTCGATGAACAATACTCCAAACCAAAGTGTTGGATTTTCGCCTTTTGAAATAGTGTATGGGAAAAGACCACAATTTCCGTTGTCTACACATATTAAGGACACCGACTTTTCGTCTGTACCTAAAGATTGTCATACGTATCTTAAACAGCAATGTGAAAAATTAAACATTATACGTACTGAAGTCGAGAAAAATTCTATCAATTCAAAGGTTAAAATGATTGACCGAGTTAATAAGGACAACATACAAAATATTTCATATCATGAAAACGACTATGTATATTTGTTGAAAGAGCCAACTTGATCAGGACAAAAAATTAAGAATAAATTTGCCAGCCCATATGTGATCTCTACAGTAAATAGTCCGCATATGTTTACTTTGAAGAAAATATTATCGCAGCCAGTGCATATAAATAGGCTGAAATCTGCTTATGTAAGAAAACCAAACCCTTCAAAATAGTTTATGGACTCCGTTCTTACGAAACTCGACGATGTTGAAGAGCAAGATCATACATCTTTGGATGAGGATAGTACGCCTGTTAAGAACATCAATTATAACAATTTATCGGATAATATTTCCGACTCTGATATTACACGCAATCCAGACAATATTTTATTTGTTCAAAATAACAAAGCCCCGTCTCGCCCAAAGAGCACTAAGAAATTACCAGCTAGGTTCAAAGATGAGAATTTTATTAATTTTAGTAAGTTGACGTGTCTAGCTAATCAACATCTGCAAGTCAGTTAAAAATTAAACGATTCCTAGCACAGAAAATCATAAACGGAAATAGATCGTATCTTGCTCATATATTTGGTGAATCAGCCCAGCACGCTATTTGGCTTCAGGAACATCAGCTTGAACCGAAAGCAAAGCCAAATTGAATTCTCGACCTCCGCCACAAATTTAAACATTTTTATTTTCTTTATTCAATGGATATAATGTCAAAACCTAATTTTCATTTAGTTAGCGTCCACGATTGATACTCGTTAGATTTATCTCATGAGTACATGTGCAATACATCTGTATATATATATTGACAAGTTACTATTTGTCTGTGAGAGTTTTCCTATGACTATTTAATAAAGTAGCTATGTACAACGAAACATTTCTCTTGATTAGGAATATCGACTCATTAATTAGGAATTCGTCAGAATCTGTGTGATTTATTTCATGGTATTGTTAGTGTCGTCTGTATTTTATTCTTCCGCAGACTTATTTGTGAGATTTATCTCATAATAAGATTTCCGGCAAACTGCAACTTCTGCTAAAGATATCCGTAAATGAAGACCATAGAAGAAAAGAAAAAGACATATATGGACATCAATTGTGTGTTGCTTTAGTATAGTTTGTATGATTATGCATTGATGTTTTTATTATATCATGCCGGCATCACTTACATTTTGATTACTTAAATATGATTATTGAATTTCATATTTTGTACGTATTGATTATTGATAACATGAATAATTTTGTTTGATTCACATATTTTTGTTTTGTAATGAAGCTTTTATTAGAGTTTAAAGGCAGTTAGCCTAAATTGTTTTTGAAAGGGAAATTTATTGAATATATAACAGGTAGTAAGATAATTTACGTGGTTATATTAACCTTTTGTTTCTTATCCCTTTTGAATTTAGGATTTATGTATATTGTATTTGAATGTAATTTGTCATAACAATGTATGTTCAAAAGTTGAAAGGCTAAGTTATTAATCCGATAGTATTATCAAAACCAATGATAATCTGTTTATCGCTATTTTACTTATGAAGACGTTGTTAATTTCCTTGACAACGGCACGTGTTCCCATAGTTTCTAGCGATAATTTTCATATCACTCGACTCCGCTGAGAAAGGAAATTACCAGTCAGCAAGATCAAAGGAAAAATTCGTAAAATAGCGATCAATTTAGATATATATGTATTATATATGTTTCTTTCAGTTTTATATGTTTTATACGAAATTGTACAAGTGATGTCCGGAAACGCCTTTTTGTTTTACTCTCTCTCTGTTATTAAATGTCGTTAACGTAAGACGTGTTTTTGTTCATGAGCTAGTCCCAACCCAAAACTAAAGTTAAAAGACGAGGCCCATATCGTCACATCCTGAATTTCTGTGTAAAGTTCTACTAATTTACACAAAGCCTCCCCCTTTTTAAAAAGTTATAATATGAAGATCGGACAATTCTCAGTTTCTAAGCAGAGCCAATAAAAAATCAAATCATTGAAAATATTTTTTTATACAATATTTAAAATGTAAATTATATATATATTTTATAAATGCCTGTGCTCATTGTACACCTTGAGATAACCCCCACCTAAAAAGTTCACCTGTCGTCTTAGGCATAGGTGTAAGCGTCAGAGTCGATAAGTTTTCGGAAATGTCTATTTTCAATTATACCGATACCTCATCTACTTATTTGTACCTATTTCTTAAAAGTATTCACAATCAACATGATCAAATAACACTTCATGTATGACAATATATAAACGCGAAGTTCTCGAATTTTGTTATTTATATACAAACTCAATTTAAGTAAATTATCATTTTGCGTAAAAGGTCACCAGTGATCTTCCTATGCCATGGGCCATTTAAACTTGACGACTTCCTATAGGCGTCAAGACAATTACGATATGATGATACGAATGGCAATTACGTCATTGACTTCTGTGTAGCTGTCAGTAACTGTGTGTACTCTTACATCGGTACTTTGTGTGTTTTGTTTTTGAGATAGTTTTTTATGTTTGTGCTTAACTTATAAGTCAAGCAATTTCGAACTACAATGTTTACAATTTGATTTTATATTGTGCTGGTATAACCCTGTCCACGGTTGATAGTTTACACACATGTTTGACCCCGTCACGTTCTATATGTGCCGGTCCCAAGTGAGGGGCTTGTTATTCAGTGGTTTTCGTTTGTTGATGTCTGTGATTACTTTTTTTTATTAATTGGTTTGTCATCAACTAGGTCATCGGTATTTTTTGTTGAAATATTTTATATTTTGTCATCAATTTTATAGCTAAAAATCATGAGTTTCATTCATTTCTAAATACCTCTTGTGTTCTTTATGTGGCTTATATTCATCACACTTGATTTATAATTGATAGCCGTATCACTGGAAACCATACCACATCTCCGTGTTATATCAAAAGGTCTCTTGTTTGGTGAGTTCGTAAATCAAAATATTATGAACTCATTAAAAGCATCCTTTAGGTGTGCATAAACCTTAGTCTGACTGATATCTGTATACATATTTTGGAATTTTGTCTTACATAGTTGCTTTAAGGTTTAAAATGTATAGCTGCAAAATCTACGAAAATATCTTCATTTTAAGATCTTATCATTAAAACTTTGTAATATTATTAGATATGAATCATGGCCTTACCAAGGAGATATACTGCTACAACATGTATTTTATAAAGATGATAATGTTAATGTGTGTAAAATATCTATCTATTTTCTCCCAAAACATTGTGAACTGTTGAGGATTATGTCAGTTTTAACAAGTTTATGATGTCACTGTGCAATCGCAGATGACCCTTCTTCACGAAAGTTTTACTTTGTTGCAATATTATTGGTAAAATAACTTATGGAAAGTAAATAAAACTAAAAGATACCCAAAAAAAGTAAAATAACAAAACTAACTAGCTGCAAGGAAAGTCCTTTATCAAATAGCAAAACCAAAAGCTCAAACACATCAAACGAATGTAAAACAATTGTCATATTCCTGACTTGGTACAGGCATTTCCTTATGTAGTAAATGGTGAATTAAATCTGGTTGTATAGCTAGATAAACCTCTCATTTGTATGACAGTTGCATTAAATTTCATTAAATTGACAACAATGTGTGAACAAAATTATCAAGAATCTGTACGTCAAATAGTCGTTGCAACGAGTTATCTTTATCAGTTTTGCTTAAACTCAAGGAGGGCTTAACATCCAAAATTCTCAAAAGCAACTAATTTTCGTTTATTGAAGATGTTTACCTACTATTGCATGTCTTCATAAGGCTTAACTGCAAAGTATATACAATCACTTCATTATACACGGGCGCTACTTAACTAAATTCTTTATTTCACTGGAATTGTAAATTTAAGAGTAGCAATTATAATGTTATTTTAACTCGAATCAAGTTTAGCAAAACATTAGTTATTTACAACTGTATATTTGCACCAAGCCAGTGATATTTGTTACGGCAAATTTGGTACAGCTCTCATTAAATGCAATTGCGAATGGAGTTTTGATCCTCATCACAACATCATGGTCTCGCCAATCTGGTAATAATCGTTGTATCTCACTTTTAAAGCATTCACTCATGTACACATGTCCTTGTTTGTCAACAGCTATACCTCCTTCTCCTGGCACTGCATAACTATATAAAAGAGTTCCGTCTAACTGAATACGATTAACCATTCCCAATGTTTTATAAATTATGCTGTCATCATTATGATTGTAGTGTAGGAAACTAATATACCTAGACAAATCGGCTATCACAATGGTCCTGATGTATTCTCCGTTGGATTTCAATATGTTGATTTCTGTCTTTTTACCGACTGAAATGTAATCCCCAGTGGTAGTAATACCATAGCAATTTTGACCTACTCTGATGGTTTTATCCAGTTTCAAAGTTGTTGTATTAACAAATTGAACAAATGGCTTTTTGGTAATGTAACAATTGCTTTGTCGGTTCCAGTTAATACAGACATGCCATATGGAGCACTTGGGAGACTTAACGTACGTCTAAATGTTAGGTTTGGTGGATTGATTTTGAAGACATATAAGTTATCCCGTATTTTCTGGAAGTCACATAAGAATAATAAATTGTCTTCAGTAACAGCTACACCTGTGATGAACTTTCCATGTTGGAACTTTTCTAATATTTCCAATTTGAAAGCTAACATGGATTCAACTCTTGCAGGCTGAACCTGAGCTTGCTTGGGTTTTACTAGACTGTTTTGAATACAACATATTTCACTGACCTCTTCTATCGATCCAATGTTTTTTATATTGCCTTTGTTCCTAAATTTTAAATCTCTCTTTTTGTATGACAGTGTCATGTCCTGCGCCCGTTTCAAAACATCTTGAATTCCTTTTCCTTGTTCTCGAAGAGTAAGTTACAACTGATTATTGGATCCGTGTTCCTTGAGATATTCTAGGTTCTGTTTTCTCTCCTGTACAACATCATAGAGTTCCGATATTTCAGATTTCTCTTTTATTAATATATCTAAGGTTTTCTCTTTGGCATTTGAGAGGTCTGTCTTCAGTTTTTTTTCTGAAGTTCTGATTTTTGTTATCAATTGATTTTTCCATTTGCTGATATCTGCTTAAATGGCGTTTTCTACCGAGTCTAATTCGTTTATATTTTCATCTCGAGCCTTTCTTAAATTTTCCAAAGTGGTACCAATATTTTGACATTCACGTAATGTATCTCCAAATAGAGAAGATTTGCGTATGTGTTTGGAGGCGGCCTCTAACGGCAGAACTTCTTTGCAAGACTGGTGAGTACTGTGTATGCACATTCTACAACATACTTTGTCGTGTTCCATGCAGTACAAATCTAGCGGTACGTCTTGATGCACCTCACAAAAGTCTTCTTCAATTGGTTTTCCGATCTGGAAATTGACGGCAAGCTCATCAAACGGTGTCTCCTGGTGGCCCTAAATACCTTATGGTGATCTACACAATCTTCACAAAGGCACTCTTCGCAATCTAAACAAAACTTTATTGCCTCTATCGATTTTCCATCTTCGGAACAAGGTTCACAATACGAATTGGAAGACATTGTATAACTAAAAACAAACCAAATTCGTTTTAATGATCAATTGTATCGGGGATGTACGTATTTGTAATTAGCACAATATTCCACATTTATGGAAATAGATATCGATTTAAAATTCAAATTGACGAAATATTTTTCATCCTATTTCATGTGTTCTCGCCTTACAATCTTATAACCTATAAACGTGTACATTCAGATTTTTTTTTTTTTTTTTTTTTTTTTTTTTTGATACATTTTGTATATGTTACAGTAAATAAGTGAAATTAAGAATTACATGTAATTCCTGATGCACTTAGTTAATATGCCAGCTTTAGCTGGCACTTATGGTAGAAGCATAGAATTGGAATAAAGAACGATAACTCTTTCTACATGATCAATCTAAAAAGTTTCGTCACTCTCGTTAAGTCTCGTACGATTTTTATTTTTTATTTTTCAAGTTGATCAGGTAAAGTTTTCTAACTCTTAAAATATTTTTTTTTATTTTCTTTAATTGTATTCATTAAATAAATATGGTATTCTTGCTTGGTATCAAATATAAAGTAAATTCTTCCAATAATGAAAACGTAATTAGCATTTGAATATCCGTAAGGACATTATCAGGACATTAGTGCCACCATTTTTTTTCAATGGCTGCCATATTCTCGTTTAATCGCGATCTTTAAAAAACGGGACAGAACGGAACAAATTCGATGTTAAATATGACATGAATTTTTCTTTGTTTACACAAATAAGAATTAACAAATTTTGGTAACTTGTGTAGTTTATTTAAATTTTATTGTACCACGGAAATAACCGAAGTTTGGACAACAAAATCTTACGCCATGTTTAATCGTTTGCTTCATCTTTCCATTGTCAGTTACAGCGAAAGCAAATTTACTAAATAATCACAGGTACTTCATTAAAAAGTCACACTACCATAATTAATGATCACATTTATAGTGTAAAAGTTCCCTCCAGCCATGGGAACACAGAAAAACCTCCTGCCAGCAATAAATTTCGGGAGAAACGTAGCCGGAGGTAGTAAAATCCGGTGCTCTGGTTGACCATGACTACTATTATTCGTCTGTTACATAATTCCCCATATCAAATAACAGTAATAATGACGTTGGTTATACTGTTGTATGTGATCACAGTTATTCATGTAGCTCACATACAAGTGCAGGTGAAATTCCCAATAACATTTCTATTCAGTAGCAGTCTCCAACTTCACAGAAGCTTTCAAAACTTAACAAAACAAAAAATATATTCAAATTCACAATCTTCTAATTCTGTACTTCCTTTGGCAAACTATCAACAAATCTTGTCATTGATTATGACACATATCTACCCAGGAGATGGAAACTGCTTGGTTTATTTTATTCGTCAGATTAAACCTGATCAAAACATTTTCACTCTACCGATTACTTTTATCAGGTGCACATTTCAACCTATTAAAGAAATAAACACTTATGGAAAAAATGTACCAACCAAAAGGCAATAAAATGCTTAGCCGAGCACAGCCTGATACGACCGCAGATGTAGATTTAGCATATAAAAAACACCAAAAATATAATGTCTGTTGAAATCAATCATATTTTAATTTTGGACCCTGCAAACTTTAATAATAATATGGACTAATTTGAAAACAGGTATCAGGATAGCCCGAACATTTCTATTCAGCAGCAGTCTCCAACTACATGTACATATCTCCTTAATTTTATATGATAGTCCCACAAAAATGTTGAAAATGTGTACATTTAATTTTTTTTTCTAGCTTCTCTCATGTGAAAGCGGTACCTTTTTGGTCACTATTTATGTGTTGCGTCTAAATATGAATTGTAACACTTTATAGTGACTGAACAGGTTAAACAAATACTTCTCAGGAAACAGAAAAAGAAGACAACTTGGAACAGCACCAGCCATGCCAGACTATGTATGAATAAAAACTCAGATCGGAATAGCATGGACAATATGTTAGTTATATGTCCTTGTGTATAGTAAGGAAAGCTATCAATAATTCTGCAGATGATGCAATTCTATCACGTTTTTAGTACATTTTCTGTTCAGATTTTCACACAATCAGTGAATCGTTCAAAAAGGCTAAACTAAATTCTAATTACTGAAAGTTTCAGACAATGACAAGTGTTTCATTCACCAAATAACTCGTGCGTTTCTGCGAAAAAAAATCATGTGCAATTTTGTGAATTAAAGGAAAAGTAGATCATTTTGCCGTGCACTCGCACATGTCAATTGCGAACTGACCCAATAATTTTTGTTTATCATGACCAGTTCACTGATACTGACATTATCAGGGAGCACACATCAAAGGAAAATGCACAAATTACCGATGAAATAAATTACACACCCTGTTTGGTGTGTATCTCCTGTCATATCAGTATTTGTTTTATTTATATATAAATGAGAAATAATCAATGTTAAAATGGTAAATTTTTAGAGAAAAACACAAAACATTATGGAAAACAAAGCCCCAAAAATGTTTGAAAAAATTTTTAATTTTGAAATATCTTGAAGAAAAACAGAATGAACCCTCCAAAAAAAAAAAACATGAAAAAATTCTCCTCCCCCATAACAAAAATTTCGTTTTGGGCAATTACCCCAAACTTAATCTCAGCCTTACCTTTCTGATATGGAACCTTGTGGTACAATTTCAGAACGATCCATTATATACTTACACACAAGTTATTGTCTAGAAACTACATTTTTTGGCCACTGAATCCCAAACTGTTGGTACCATAATCCCCAAAATCAATTCTAACCTTCCTTTTGAGTATTGAACCGTCTGGTACAATTACATAGAGATCCATTCACTTAAACTAAAGGAATTGTCCGGAAACCAAATGTGTCTTGGACAACAATGATGACATGATAGCATTATATGAAAACACATGTTTGACATATTCCCCATTTCCATTCTCAATTTTATTTTGCCATCGTATATAAACTTAAAAAGTAAATGGACCACAAAAAAATCAGCTAAAAAACAAAAATGCGAGAAATGACTTAAAACTGACTCTGAATTAGTACATGAAATTGATGTAAAAGCCCACAAACAGAAGATGATCAGGAATACATTTATACTGCTGAACTTACAATCCTACTTATGGTTCTATAGGCTTAGATGAAAATGAAAAACCTGATCAAAACAATATACTAAACAGGCTCACTGTAAATTCAAACTCATTTTTAACAATCAGTATGATCCTATTGCTGATCACATATATACGAGATGCAGGAAACTGGAACTACAATATGAACATCCAGCTAATTTCGAAATTAAAAATAATTCAACAAACAAAAAGAGTTGTTTGCAATACAAAATAAAAAAAAAACAGCTACAACTTTTAAATATTGATAAAAAAGATATTCCAAATCCTCCACCTCTTCATGAAAATCAACAAAAAATAATTTAATAAAGTTAAGGATTATATATATATATACAGTATTCATAGTTTTAAAATTGATCAAATGTCTTATTGTTTTAAATTTTGTAAAATTTGCAAAGAAAGAAAAATAGATATGAAAATTGCACAAGAAAATGAATGTAAGCAATTATAGTCATTTATATAAATCACCAATAAATTCATTTTCAGCAGAAAACAATATGAACTATAAGGGAGCAACCACTTAGCTTCAAAAGGGGGGGGGATATTGTTTTTTTAGTCAGATTTATTTTTTTCACACGAAGCCCTTCAACACTATCCATCAAAATTATTTGGTCAAAATTTAACACTAGAAGGTATGGGGAAAATCTGGATTCAGAATAAATTTTTTTCATCAACTTTGCGAATCGGAATATTTTTTAAAGAAAAAAAAACATACCCCCTCCCGCCTTTTGAAGTTCACTGATCGTTCCCGAAACATTTTCCATCTGAACTTACTATTTTATTTTAGACAAAAACTACATGTAGGACATTCGTCCTGAACATGCATGAAATATTTGCCACTGGATGTTAAGCAAACCAACAATCAATCAATATGTTGGACATAGTCTTGGTAAGCTGGCATTTAAGGTAGCACCTTCCTCATATTACAAGTAATTTCTGAAACTTCCCAGTTATTACCAATAACTAAAATTGAAAATGGAAATGGGGAATATGTAAAGAGACAACAACCTGACCAACTACTCATTTTAAATGATTTTTACACTTATTTACTAACTGCTAAAACAATGTTGTCATATGGTCAGCTAATCAAACGTTAGGGTAATACTGATTAGAAGATTTGAGAGTACTATTAAAAAAAAATTATATTTAAATATACATTTTAAAACTGTCTCAAACAAATTTGTCATATTTACAGGAGAGTTGTACAAATTGTACAAAGAAAAATGTGATAGAGTCTTAATGCAAAAGGAGATGCTGAACAATATCTTCAGCAGATTTCAACATTTTGTTTGAAAATGTAACAACAAATAAGAAAAGAGATGATTACAATCTTCCATCAAGGTTTTCTGTTGTATTTGAAATTACTCAACCTATACAAGCTTTTTATCAGTCTTGTTTGAAGGCTGCAATAAGGAGGCAGGTTAAACAGTGCATGCGCACACCTTGCTTTGTCTTGCTTTGCTTTCCTGGACACGTTTGGAAATGACCTCTGATTTAGAAGCCTTATTACTTGAAATCTTGATACCAGAAGCTCAAAGTGACTCCATAGATTATCACACTCTGTATGAGGTGCATCGCTTACCATATGAACTTGAATGCAACAAAGAGGGCGAAAGATACCAGAAGGACATACAAACTCATAGATCGAAAATAAACTGACAAAGCCATGGCTAAAAAGAAAAAGTCAAACAGACAAATAATAGTACACATGACACAACATAGAAAACTAACTCGTGATGGCGTCAGTAAAATTTACGAAGGGATGACTTCAACTTCCCATTTGGATCTCTTGGTTTAATAGCTCCCTAGTGAGCTGCAACCCGCTATCAAGAAAATCATGATAGGAAATACAAGTCATGGAATATCGTATCAAAAAACTTAAATCACAAAAATACTGAACTCCGAGGAAAATTCAAACGGAAAGTCCCTAATCAAATGGCAAAATCAAATGATGAAACACATCAAACGAATGGACAACAACTGTTATATTCCTGACATTTTCAAATGTAATAAATGTTGGATTGAACCTGGATTTATAGCGCTAAACCTCTCACTTGTATGACAGTCGCATCAAATTCCATTATATTTGCAACGATGCGTGAACAAAACAGACGTAATAGATAAAATTGTCAAATAGGGGTACAGCAGTCATCACCGTGTTACAATCTCAATCAGAACAAAAACAAACAAATTTTTAACAAAGAAGCACAAAAAAGCATATATCAAATTTAACAACCACGTTCATTGCTTACTTATTTTATATTTTAAATCAACCCATAAAGGATTGAAATATTTGAAGTCCTGATACTGAATGGCCAGGTTCACATCAACTCTGGCTTAGAATCGGGTGTTTGACGTCAGAATGTAAACGTCATACAATCCTACTTATGGTTCTATAGGCTTAGATGAAAATGAAAACCTGATCAAAACAATATACTAAACAGGCTCACTGTAAATTCAAACTCATTTCTAACAATCAGTATGATCCTATTGCTGATCACATATATACGAGATGCAGGAAACTGGAACTACAATATGAACATCCAGCTAATTTCGAAATTAAAATAATTCAACAAACAAAAGAGTTGTTTGCAATACAAAATAAAACAAAAACAGCTACAACTTTTAAATATTGATAAAAAGATATTCCAAATCCTCCACCTCTTCATGAAAATCAACAAAAATAATTTAATAAAGTTAAGGATTATATATATATATACAGTATTCATAGTTTTAAAATTGATCAAATGTCTTATTGTTTTAAATTTTGTAAAATTTGCAAAGAAAGAAAAATAGATATGAAAATTGCACAAGAAAATGAATGTAAGCAATTATAGTCATATATATAAATCACCAATAAATTCATTTTCAGCAGAAAACAATATGAACTATAAGGAGCAACCACTTAGCTTTAAAAGGGGGTATGGTTTTTTTTAGTCAGATTTATTTTTTTTCACACGAAGCCCTTCAACGCTATCCATCAAAATTATTTAGTCAAAATTTAACACTAGAAGGTATGGGGAAAATCTGGATTCAGAATAAATTTTTTTCATCAACTTTGCGAATCGAAATATTTAAAAAAAAAAAAAACATACCCCCTCCCGCCTTTTGAAGTTCATTGATCGTTCCCTAAACATTTTCCATCTGAACTTACTATTTTATTTTAGACAAAAACTATATGTAGGACATTCGTCCTGAACATGCATGAAATATTTGCCACTGGATGTTAAGCAAACCAACAATCAATCAATATGTTGGACATAGTCTTGGTAAGCTGGCATTTAAGGTAGCACCTTCCTCATATTACAAGTAATTTCTGAAACTTCCCAGTTATTACCAATAACTAAAATTGAAAATGGAAATGGGGAATATGTAAAAGAGACAACAACCTGACCAACTACTCATTTTTAAATGATTTTTTACACCTATTTACTAACTGCTAAAACAATGTTGTCATATGGTCAGCTAATCAAACGTTAGGGTAATACTGATTAGAAGATTTGAGAGTACTATTAAAAAAAAATTATCCTTAAATATACATTTTAAAACTGTCTCAAACAAATTTGTCATATTTACAGGAGAGTTGTACAAATTGTACAAAGAAAAATGTGATAGAGTCTTAATGCAAAAGGAGATGCTGAACAATATCTTCAGCAGATTTCAACATTTTGTTTGAAAATGTAACAACAAATAAGAAAAGAGATGATTACAATCTTCCATCAAGGTTTTCTGTTGTATTTGAAATTACTCAACCTATACAAGCTTTTTATCAGTCTTGTTTGAAGGCTGCAATAAGGAGGCGGGTTAAACGGTGCATGCGCACACCTTGCTTTGTCTTGCTTTGCTTTCCTGGACACGTTTGGAAATGACCTCTGATTTAGAAGCCTTATTACTTGACATCTTGATACCAGAAGCTCAAAGTGACTCCATAGATGATCACACTCTGTATGAGGTGCATCGCTTACCATATGAACTTGAATGCAACAAAAGAGGGGCGAAAGATACCAGAAGGACATACAAACTCATAGATCGAAAATAAACTGACAAAGCCATGGCTAAAAAAGAAAAAGTCAAACAGACAAATAATAGTACACATGACACAACATAGAAAACTAACTCGTGATGGCGTCAGTAAAATTTACGAAGGGGTGACTTCAACTTCCCATTTGGATCTCTTGGTTTAATAGCTCCCTAGTCAGCTGCAACCCGCTATCAAGAAAATCATGATAGGAAATACAAGTCATGGAATATCGTATCAAAAAACTTAAATCACAAAAATACTGAACTCCGAGGAAAATTCAAACGGAAAGTCCCTAATCAAATGGCAAAATCAAATGATGAAACACATCAAACGAATGGACAACAACTGTTATATTCCTGACTTGGTACTGGCATTTTCAAATGTAATAAATGTTGGATTGAACCTGGTTTTATAGCGCTAAACCTCTCACTTGTATGACAGTCGCATCAAATTCCATTATATTTGCAACGATGCGTGAACAAAACAGACGTAATAGATAAAATTGTCAAAATAGGGGTACAGCAGTCATCACCGTGTTACAATCTCAATCAGAACAAAAACAAACAAATTTTTAACAAAGAAGCACAAAAAAGCATATATCAAATTTAACAACCACGTTCATTGCTTACTTATTTTTATATTTTAAATCAACCCATAAAGGATTGAAATATTTGAAGTCCTGATACTGAATGGCCAGGTTCACATCAACTCTGGTTTAGAATCGAGTGTGTGACGTCAGAATGTAAACGTCATACAGGTAGAGATATAAAATGATTTTGTCATTCAAAGTATTTTCAAAATTATAATAGAACAATAACATAATGGCATTATAATAGAACAATAACATAATGGCATTATAATAGAACAATAACATAATGGCATTATAATAGAACAATAACATAATGGCATTATAATAGAACAATAACATAATGGCGGGATGTTTCAAAGTACAGAGCACCGTCATATGTACCAAAGAAACACAAAAAGTCACATGTACAAAGAATCTATACACCAAGACAATCATGTATTATTTGTAAAGTTGATACGGAATATTTATCAACAAGGTGTTGGTACCTTCCGGTGAACTTTTAAAGAAAAAGGACGAAACGTTCTTTGACATAACCCTGGTTCATCAACTTTCTCCTCAGACACTGGTGACGTTTTTCAAAGTCTGAGGAGGAGCTGCAAGCTCTTGAATATCGAATAAGTTGGGAAATGTATATCCCATATGCAGGTGAAGTTGGTATATTGCTACTTAGGTGGGTGAAATTGATAATTTCAAAATTAAAATCGTCTCGTTTGTCATTTGACATACTGAGATGACTGTGTATGTCAAATTCGAGGTATAAGTCTAAAATGAGGCAGAGGAAGCCGTGTCTGTTGTTTCAAATCAAATGATGAAACACATCAAACGAATGGACAACAACTGTCATATTCCTGACTTGGTACAGGCGTTTTCAAATGTAGAAAATGTTGGATTGAACCTGGTTTTATAGCGCTAAACCTCTCACTTGTATGATAGTCGCATCAAATTCCATTATATTTACAACGATGCGTGAACAAAACAGACATAATAGGTAAAATTGTCAAAATAGGGGTACAGCAGTCATTACCGTGTTACAATCTCAATCAGAACAAAAACAAACAAATTTTAACAAAGAAGCACAAAAAAGCATATATCAAATTTAACAACCACGTTCATTGCTTACTTATTTTTATATTTTAAATCAACCCATAAAGGATTGAAATATTTGAAGTCCTTATACTGAATGGCTAGGTTCACATCAACTCTGGTTTAGAATCGCGTGTTTGACGTCAGAATGTAAACGTCACACAGGTAGAGATATAAAATGATTTTGTCGTTCAAAGTATTTTCAAAATTATAATAGAACAATAACATAATGGCATTATAATAGAACAATAACATAATGGCGGGATGTTTCAAAGTACAGAGCCATGTCATATGTACCAAAGAAACACAAAAGTCACCCGTACAAAGAATCTATACACCAAGACCATCATGTATTATTTGTAAAGTTGATATTGAATATTTATCAACAAGGTCTTGGTACCTTCCGGTGAACTTTTAAAGAAAAAGGACGAAACGTTCTTTGACATACCCTGGTTCATCAACTTTCTGCTCAGACACTGGTGACGTTTTACAAAGTCTGAGTAGGAGATGCAAGCTCTTGAATATCGAATAAGTTGGGAAATGTATATCCCATATACAGGTGAAGTTGGTATATTGCTACTTAGGTGGGTGAAATTGATAATTTCAAAATTAAAATCGTCTCGTCTGTCATAGATTCTGGTACTGAGATGACTGTGTATGTCAAATTCGAGGTATAAGTCTAAAAATGAGGCAGAGGAAGCCGTGTCTGTTGTTTCTTTAATTTCTAGTTCTGGGGATATATTAATGGAACCCAATCAGAAAAGTTCGGATTGTTAATGGAAAGAACATCATCAATATATCTGAAAGTGAAATTAAATAATCTGGCTTCTTTGATCTTCTTGCTTTTGACAAGTGTCTGGAGGAACTCTGATTCAAATGAAAATAAGAAGAGGTAGGTAAGGAGAGGCGCACGGTCCGTTCCCATAGGAATTCCAACAATTTGTTGAAAAAGTCTACCTCCAAATTCAACAAATATGTTGTCGATAAGAAACTCCAGCATACTGATCACTTGTTCCTCTGTGTAGCATGTTTTACCCTTTTGTTCACTATTAACGAAATATGCCTTATGATATCCCAAAGTAATAAATTTATAGCGTATGCTACCATTTTTATGTTGAAAGGCATTGTGGATTATTTCTTTTAGGCGATTTTTCAATTTCACATGGGGAATGGTGGTATACAGGGTTGAAAAATCAAACGTTTTGATAGAACTAATTTCAGAAAAAGACCGAGATTTAAAATTTTCTAGAAGTTCTTTAGAATTTTTAAGAATCCACATATGGTTAATACCAATACCAATCAATTGTGAGATATATACTCCGTATGCAGGCGCTGCTGGAATGTTGCTACATAAAAAATGAAAGTTCACAATTGGGAAGCTGAAATCATCTGTTTTGTCGTAAAGTTTTGTTTTCAACCGATCCTCATTGTCAATTTGTAGATGTAAGTCAAGATATGGGGCAGATTTAACTGTATCTGGTGTATTCTTTATCTCTAGATCTATGGGATAGATGCGTTCAACATAGTCATCAAACTTTGAATTATTTAGTGAGAGAACATCATCTATATAGCGGAAAGTGAAATTAAAGTATATTGCTAACTTCTTTTGTTTCTTCCTAAGAAGTTCCTGTTTGAAGTCAGCCTCATAAGAATAAAGGAACAAGTCGGCAAGAAGAGGGGCACTATTGGTTCCCATGGGAATGCCGATAGTTCTGCATATTTTCAGACGGATTCAAACTTTAATACAGGTCTGTTGCGACATTTGTATCAGTCAACGGGAATGTCATGCAAGTGCCTCAAACTTATCAAATTAAGCCCAAAAGATGGTTGTCCATGTTTGGTTGAGATAATATTTTTAATATGACATTGTTTTGCATGGTTTTATATCATTGTCTTGCATTGTGTAAAAGGCATTCATTCTATAGATATTAATTGTTGACAATAATTGTGCATGTTTGGTTGAGATAATTTGTGAATTAAACATTGACGTTGCATGGATTTATATTATTATTTTCCATGTTTTAAATGATTTTCAACGAATTTTGAAAATCATTAAACAACCATTTGCAGTTTCAGTACACAACCGTGAATAAAAAGCACGAAGTTTCAAAAGACCTTTCATGCCTTATAAACCCTAAGGAAAGCCCTACAATCCCTTCCCGTTTACTTTCTTATTTGGTTTCTTAAATTATGTCTAAAATATCAATTCAGTAAATAGCTGTAAAAATGACCAAAAAAAATCAGTGATTACCTGTAATCACTGAAACATTCAGTAAATACATGTAATAACTAAATTGATTAGTAAATACAGGTATTTACTGAATTGTTCCGTAATTACGTGTAATCCCTAATTTCACACATTTACTGTAACATATACATATTTCAAAATCTGAATAAATTGCTCAAGATTTGAATCTCACTTTGACAGGATAAAGCTGTATATCTATTACTGTAATGTTGTAACATTATAATGTAGTATCTTTGCTTAAATGAAATTGTACTTTTGCATTTGCTTGTTTGTCCTGGATCCTTTCAACAATGTATCATAGATATTTTTAACAAAATAAACCACAGACTGAATACATAAATGATAATCAGAGCAATACTAGATCTTACCAAATAAATATTGGTGTATCTGTCCTAAGTGTAAATGTAAATGTTTTAGTCACATGGTGATTTGATAAGATAATTTGCATAATAGCCTAACAAGGACATTTGAGCAATTTACCTATGGAACATGTATACAATAAAAATGTAATACCTCGTGTTTTTATGAATTGGATAGAAGCCTAACATGGACATTTGAGCAATTTACCTATTGAAAATGTATACAATAAAAATGTAATACCTCGTATTTTTATTTCATTTGCTTTTACCACAGTTTGTACTGTATAGTAATGGTAATCATAGCAATACTAAAACTTACCCAAAAATAATGTTGTACCAGTGCACTGTATACCTGTTGAACGTTTTACTAGTCACATGCTTATTTGATAAGCTATTTAGTATGGTAGCCTCACAAGGACATATGCTCGATTTGCAAATTAAATTTATACTTAGTAACTATAACATTATTTAATGTTTTCATTTGCAATAATCAGTAAGTTTTCTTTTTTGTCTTGTAGATAATATTAGAAGACATATAATCCGATACGGTTACTTTGGTTTAAGCTAGATATTGGTCATTGTTTTGTAGTCTTGTGTCAATCTTGTTTTTGTTTAGTTAGCCTCTATTCCTTTATCATTGTTCATCTTTTTGAAGCCTGAAGTGTGAATAAGTTGAACTTCTTTAGAAAACATATTTAGTTTTAACGAATTTCGAAAAAGCCGAGATTTATTATAACGATAAGCAAAATAAGATGAAAAAGAAGAGTTTGTTTTTTATAATTTTGACAATAACAGACTCAATCTAATCATTATCCACTTAAAACGTATGCTGCGAAACATTTTTAATGTTCAAATTGTTTACTATTAACAATAACTATTTACACCACTGGGTCGATGCCACTGCTGGTGGACGTTTCGCGTTTCGTCCCAGAGGGTATCACCAGCCAAGTAGTCAGCAGTACGGTGTTGCGTGAATATCAATTATATGGTCTTTTTATAAATTTACTGTTTGCAAAAGTATGAATTATTCGAAATACTAAGGATTTTCTTATCCCAGGCATATATTACATTAGCCGTATTAGGTACATCTTTTTGGAATTTTGGGTCCTCAGTGCTCTACAACTTTGTCCTGTTTTGGCTTTCTAAATATTTTGATCTGAGCGTCACTGATGAGTCTTATGAAGACGAAACGCGCGTCTGGCGTAATAAATTATCAGCCTGGTACCTTTGATAACTAATTACCATAGGCAATAAGGATATGATGTCATTGTGTAATTAAACGGGTCTGTAAGGCAAAACTAACGACTTGTTTTATATCTATCCCGAATATGAGGTCAAACAATAAATGCCGACACAACACTTTAATATGTTCCAAACTTATCATAGTATGATGATCTACTTAATCATAATCTTAAGAGACATGATTGTACACAGACTGAAAACATAATGGATTTGGCCCCAAAATATAGCAGTTTTACAAAATTGTTAAAATGTAAACATTAGCTATTTATTGGAAAGTAGAATACTTCTGCTACATAAATATGGGCTGATTTTGACATTACAATGCACATATATCGGGTACTAGCATCATTAAGTCATGCTAAATTATTGAAATCCTCACAATTTTAGCATTGGGAGTTAAATTTTAGTCGGTTTTCGTCTTAAATGGAAGTGGCCGCATTTGTGTTCATTCTTAATATTCAAATGTAAGTTGTATTTGATGATAATACATAAAATATATAAAGGTTGAGAGTGAACACGGATGCGGCCACTTTCATTTTTGACAAAAACCATCTAAAAAGTGACATATTTAGGCATATTTGATAGATTTTTCATATTTTAGCTTAAATTTGAGCTTCTGAAATGACTAAATCAGTTCAAATCTTTCACATAAACTAGTTGAATCGACTGAAGTAGACACTTTAGTGTTTAAAAAGTGTCCAAAATCTTTCATCAGATGAACCTGAAATTTGAGGCCAAAATCGGTCCTTACCGGACCTACTCCTTTAGTAATCTTGGTACTACGTACTTTTTGCTACATGTGTATATAAAGTTTCCCCTGTATGTGTTTTCACTTTATCTGCTTCTAATGGCCGATCGGCAACACAAATATATATACATTTTATTCTGTAGAGAAGAACAGAGAAAAGGAGAGATAATTATAATAACAGAAAAGGCAAAAGATATTTCCCATTTCCCTTTTCTTTTCTTAGATTATCCTAAAAAAAAAGAGAGGAATAGTGTCTTTTTACACTAAGGCTTTTCCTATTCAAACGTAACTTTTCCAAGATGCCAAGGAATATTTAAAGACAGTACAGTGTATTTAACGGAATGGACGAGTTCAAATTAGCCGTTACCTTTTGAAATAAGCATAGTATATTTATGTCATAAGACTATTTTGTATTTATTTATGGAGATGAAAAAGTGTTCATCGACACAGAAGGTTAGTCATTGCATCTTATAAGAACGAAGAGACATTGATTGTCGAAATGCGCATCTGCTGCAGAAAAAATGGTACCGTTTATGTTATTACTACCACTGGGTCGATGCCTCTGCTGGTGGACTGAAAGTCTCCGAGGGTATCACCATCCCAGTAGCCAGTACTTCGGTACTGGCATGAAAATACGGATTTTGTGTTAAATAAATTTGTGTTACAATTTCTTTTTAATTATTTAAAATAAAGGAATGTATCTTCAATCACGCTTTGGCTATACTTGTTTTTCCTTTTCTGTTTATAGCTCTTCATCCTTGTACATTTTAATAAGCTTTGGATTTTTGATTTTGGATTTATTGCATCGAGCATCACTGAAGAGATATGGATTGTCGAAAAGCCCATCTGGTGCAGAAAAATTGGTACCGTTTATTTTATTATAAGTAATCTTTTGTACTTTTAATGAAGATTACTTTGTAAATAACTACGCCTACGTTGAGGTAACATTTATATAGAAGCATAACTGAGCAATCCCTTCGATTGTAGCCCAGAACGATTTGTCGGAAAATTTTCCTTGTACAATCTGTGTAAAACTATAAGCAAACATGACCGAAATTTGACCTATAATGGTTTACTTTTATAAATTTTGACTTGGATGGAGAGTTGTCTCATTGGCACTCATACCACATCTTCTTATATCTATGAAGTAGCTGAATATCAGATTGGAACTTGTTTTCCGCGCTATAACTCAACATTATCATTATCAAGCTGTAGACCAAAGATATGAAAAATTCGTCTTCAGTAAAATACAAGAAAAGTTTGACAAAAACCTTTCCAATAAAATGAGAGTTGGCAAACAGGAAGTGAATCCACGGAAGATGTGAAATTCCTGAGTACCCACTACAACACAAAATTTTGAAGTTGCACACCATGTATATAATTATTCCCCTTATATTAGAAGCCAGGAAAACTATGACAAAAATGTCCTTGACCAATGAGTGTTGTTAGATGCCCAACTATTAACCAACAGGAAGTAAATGCACGACAGGTGTCAAGATTACTTATCTGCTACAACACAAAACTATGAAATTACATACCAATATAAAAGCATGCTCTACCATAAGAGCCAACAAAAATTTACCAAACATTTTCTGTAACAATGAGTGTTGTTTTATTTCAAATTATCGGTAAACGGGACGTTTCACTGAAGTCTTTTTAAAACTCCATGTCAAACAAAATTGCTTAATTTCCCAAATTTTCACATTACGTTATTGTTTTCTTTTCTTTTACAAGTAATAACTGCATGGCTCACCACAGTCTTTTCATCATTATAGAGTTAGCTATTCCCATATATTCTTTACATCAAATGTCGTCTGTTATAAATCTCTGTACTATTTTAGTCCTTAAATTGTCTCGTACATCCTGTGTTGAGGGGGTGTTAGTTTAATTGTTTTATGTGTATACGAACGCATCTACGTCTCATCGGAATAAGGGTTTGTTTGTAAAGTGAACTGATCAACTGATCGTCAAGTAACAAATATATCACAATTATCTTTTGTTAGATCTAGTTTTTATGTTGGGAAACTGTAATAACCATGTTCTTAAACAACCTTTAAAATATGAAACATTAGAGTTCCGTACAAAACATACCCAATTTAAAAGTCAAAATTCCTGCCTGTAACCAACCTTCTTTTTTAGCAATAATCCAAATGTTTTTTTTGTTTTTTTTTGAATTAGACGAACGACTTTGTATGACTGAGCTTATTGATCTAACTACTTCTCTCTGCATGTGATTAACAACATACACTAGGTAACAACATATGTAACGTAACTGTAGATTGAGGTTAAAGTCAAATTTACTTCACCTTTCTTGTCGGTGTCTTTGTTAGATTAATCAGTTTATGTTTGATTGAGTCAGCACTTCGGTGTTGACATGACTATCAATTATATGGTAATTTTTTTAAAATAAATTTACTGTTTGCAAAAGTATGAATTATTCTAAATACTAAGGATTTTCTTATCCCAGGAACAGATAACCTTAGCCG
The DNA here is from genome assembly GCA_017311375.1 of Mytilus coruscus. Taxonomy (NCBI): domain Eukaryota; kingdom Metazoa; phylum Mollusca; class Bivalvia; order Mytilida; family Mytilidae; genus Mytilus; species Mytilus coruscus. The sequence continues at coordinate 88,587,573 of CM029598.1, forward strand.
TATTTGGCACAATTTTTTTGAATTTCATCAATGCTCTTTAACTTTTTACTTTATACTTGTTTGGCTTTCTGACTATTTTGATCTGAGCGTCACTGATGAGTCTTATGTAGATGAAACGCGCGTCTGGCGTATTAAATTATAAGCCTGGTACCTTTGACTATTAGCATGTCGAAATGTATTATTGTATTGTTTATTTGTGTATTTCGCTGTCCTGAATGTTCTTGCATTTATTTGTACTGTAGTCCTGTCATGTAATGTTGTCATTTTAGCGGTATATTTAACATTGCCATAAAGCGCGGAGGTTTGGCTAGCCACAAACCAGGTTCAACCCACAATTTTTTCTTGTGTCCTGTACCATATCAGGAATATGGCAGTTGTTATTTAATGGTTCGTTTCTATGTTTGGTGCATTGTTGTTTGTTTTTTTTTTTTTATTGCACTTCAGTGTTCTGTTGTTTCCTTGTTTTCATCGTATAGTTGGTGTGTTTCCCTCGGTTTTAGTTTGTAACCCGGATTTGTTTTCTCTCAATCGATTTATGACTTTTGAACAGCGGTATACTACTGTTGCCTTTATTTTCGAAGAATGTATAGAATAACGATAGTTATTTGCAACTGTATATCTGCACCAAGCCTTTGTATTTGTAACAACAAATTTGGTAGAGCCCTCATTAAAAGCAATAGCAAATGGATCTTTAAAATCGTATCTAGTAGTCATCACTACATCATGGAATCGTCCATCTGGTAATAAGCGTTGTATCTCACTTTTATACAATTCACTCACATACACATTTCCTTGTTTATCAACAGCTAAACCTGCTTCTCCCGCCACTGCATAACTATATAAAATAGTTCCGTCTAACTGAACACTATTTATCAGTCCACTTTTTCTATAAAGTAAGCTGCTATCATTATGATTGTAGTGTAGAGAACTAACATACATTTTTTCAAAACATCTCTTAACATAATATTCCTGATGTTTTTCCGTTTGATTTAAATATTTTGATTGCTCTTTTTGTACCGACTGCAATATAATCACCAGAGGTCGTTATACCAAAGCAATTTTCCCCTACTTGGATGGTTTTTTAAGTTTCAAAGTTTTTGTGTCGATAAATTGTAAATTAGACTGATATGGCAATGTAACAATTGCTTTGTCGGTACCAGCTAATACAGAAATTCCATATGGTCTACCGGTGACTTGTAATGTCGTGTAATATGTTAGGTTTTGTTGATTGATTTTATAGACATATATGTTATCTCCATCTTTCAAAAGTCACACAAGAGTAATTTATTGTCTGCAGTAACAGCTACATCTGTGATGAACGTTCCTATATGTAACTGTTCTTTTATTTCCTTTTTGAAGGTTAACGTGGATTTTACTTTTACTGGCTGAACCTGAGCTTGCTGTAGTTTTACTGGACTATACTGAATGCCACTTGCCGTCCTAACCTCTTCTATCGATCCAATAAATTTTATGTCAATATTGGTTGTTTTCTTCAATTGTAAATCTGTCTTTTTGTATGACAGTGTCATATGCTGCACTCGTTTAATAGCATCCTGAAGTCCCTTTCCTTGATCTCGAAGAGTAAGGTACAACTGATTATTGGATCCGTGTTCCTTAAAAATTCTAAGTTTTGTTTTCTCTTCTGTACAGCACCATACAATTCTGAAATTTCCGAATTCTCTTTTCATATAAATCCAAGATTTTCTTTTTGGTAGTTGAGACGTCTGTCTTCAGTTTTTCTTCTAAAGTGCTGATTTGTTTTGTTAATTGATATTTCCATTTGCTGATCTCTACTAATATTGCTGTTTCTACTGTTTCTAACTCATCTGCATAACCATGGCGATCGTTTTTAAATGATCCAAAGTTTTAACAATGTTTTGCCATTCACTTAATGTGTCTTCAAATAACGAAGAATTTTTATGTGTTTGGAAGCGACCTCTAGCGGAATAACATCTTTGCAGGATTGATGACAAGATGGCATGCATACTCTACAACATACTGTATCGTGTTGCGTGCAGTAAAAATCTAGCGGCAAATCTTGATGAACCTCGCAAAAGCTCTTTGCTATCGGCATTTTCGATCTCAATATTGATGCTAAGTCCATCAAGTGATGCGATTTTGTGGCTTTAAATTTCTTATGGTATTCTACGCAATCTTTACAAAGACTCTCTTCGCAATCTGAACAAAACTTTATAGCCGCTATTGATGTTCCTTCTTCTAAACAAGGGTCACAATATGAACTGGAAGCCATTGTTTAACTAGAAAAAAAAATATTTCTATTTTAACGATTTTGTTGTTGTTATTGGTTATGGTAAGCGGCTTACTTATGTAGTAACTGCACCTTTAATTCATATAACATAAATATTATGTATATATGCTGTCTTTAATTTATTTTTAGTCTTACATTTTGTCGAGTATTCATATGAAACTGTGACGATTTTATGATGTGATTAGTTCAAAACCCGTTATTTATATATATACAGATTAAAGTCATACATTATAATCATCTTGTTGTGTAATCAATTCTTTATGATTCTCATACGAGTTTTGAGGCCGAATCATGATGTGTACATAATGAACATGAATGGGCTTTTATCATTTTGCCATTTTACCAAATTTACTTTTAATCAATTTCTAAAAACAACTTTTAAAAAGGAAATTCTGTTAATAAAACAAAGAAAACTTAGTTGTTATTTATTCAAAACACGGAACATTCAATTCTTCATAGATTTGAATGATTTTTATATTGTGACAGGTTCAGCTTTCTGTAACATACTTTAAAAAGATTGTCCCATTTACTGACCTTAACGAATACAAATTTAAAATACACGTTTGATATAAATACCTATTAATTTCTCATGATTTTGATCTGACGAACTTTGACTGAATGACTGGTCTTATCTTCAATGTTAATTAAGCAACATGTTAACGTAGATATCTTACTTATTCGTTAAATAAATATGTAATTTCGTTTTGCTAAATTTCATGTTTCTTACTTATCCTTTCACCTCTCTATCCAAATACATTTTCTGAATGCTTGAATATTTGAATTGGTAATATGATAATCAGCTATAAGTATGAAACGATTACCACCTACTACATTTTTACAATGATAATTATAACAATATATCTTACCGAATAAATCTTGTTCTATCTTGTGACGTTATAACAGTCATATGCTGTTGATAAGATATTTTGTATGGTAGCCTTAGAAGGGCATATGATCGATATACTAATTAAGAATAAAAACCATAAAGATTGAATAAATCATGCATTTCTTTTTTGATTTTCATTGCTGGTAATGCCAGTTACTTGTTCCTATCTGTGCATAGTTTGAGATGACAAATAGCACGATATGGTTACAGTTATGTCAACTTGTTTTACCATATTCTTTCATTATTTTTATTTATTCTAAGTCACTCTCTATTCGCAGTTCGAAGCTCCTGTTACAGCTAAAACAGGTTTATTCTCAATTTATGAATTAGTTATAACTTCATCAGAAAGTATATTTAGCCGAAATATATAACTACGGTAAACAAAATTTGATAAAAAAATAATCAACCCCAACATACTCAATCTGTTATTCTAATACATACGAGTATGCTGCAAATATTTTTGAAATAGAATAGTATATATCATATAAAATTAAAAAATATAATGACAATTGGTAACTATAAATAACAATACAAACCTCTCCAATATATGTGAAAAAATCTTTGGAAGTAATAAAATAGTAATAAAAGTGAATTCAACGTATTTTTTAAAGAATTTATATCATACATGTTGGTGTGGTTACATATCAAGGAATATGTGTATTTGTTGCACTTAGATAAAATTTAAGTTGATATGTTAGGGAATGTATAACAAAATTTATTAACGTATTTCACCTCTATCCGATATATTAAGTCAAAGCCAGAAATGCTGACACAGCTCTTATGGGCTACAAATCACAGAATTGATAGCAGTCTGCCTTCCTAAATAGAGCATTCCAGATAATAAATACAAGGGTTATAGCCATCTGGCTCTAAGTTCATACAAATGGAGTACGACTATCGTACTCAGACTCAGAAATCAACCAATGAAAATTCTGGATTTGATAATTTGAGCACATGAGTACTGATTTTAGTTTAATGACTAAAGATATAGTGCCATAAAGAAATCAACTTAATCCGTTAATTCGTTCTTTATATAAAATTTCTAGTGAGGTGGAGTTTTATTTAGGTGTTGATGGCTTAATCCTTACTTCGATTTGACTTCAGCAATACAAATATTGTTCATTTCTTTAATGTGTAATGATTTAATGTCAATTTTAATTAAAATTTTTAAAACAAACTATGCCTATGCTTTCCTTTACTGAAAATTGTTTTGTCTTTATGATTTGAGCAATTTGTTAAGCTATGCTTATCTGCTATGAAAATATCGACAAAGTTGAAATGAAAATAGTAAATGGAGTAACACAGCAGAGATAATTCGTCATGTACGACTTAATGTGAAGTGTTAATTGCTGATTTTTCAATGCTGTTTGGTAACATATACTTTCAAACTTCTACGTCATTTGGTCTCACGTTGATAGTTGTCTTATTGGTAATCATATACCACATCTTCTTATCTAATAACTATATTGTTTTGTTGGTCACAGTATAATTTTCATGTTATCAAATATCAACTTTCATATATAAAACATATCAGCGGATGAAAGCAGGTAATTTGTTTTACCTTTCCTTACATCACACAATAACATATGAATACTGAAAGGTGAAGAGTTCTCTAAACCTGGTGATGTCCACGAATAAATTGTTTTAAATTGTTTTAAACATTGGTTCCAGAAACCATTTTTTTTTTTAAGACTTGAAATACATTTATTGAATATCATCTGAATATAATTTACCTTGTACAACCCAGGGAAGTATACACAAGGGGCCCTGTGTTTACAATGATCCATCGTCCAGGGATAAGCGGTGGACTCTATTATAAAAAAATCTATTTTATATTTTTAGCACTTACGTTACATTCATATTCATTAGACAGACAAAATTGCGTACAAAACACATTAGATAAAATACATCAAAAGACACACTACAATCTACACATTACCTTTTCTTATAATTGACATTTAAATTTGCACTTTTAACACCTGGATAACATTGTAACGTGTCGGTCAGTGATTTTTATAAGTCACATGCTCGACGTTGTTAATTCGTGTATTCTATATTTCTGTTGTTGGATGTATAATGTTCTAAATAGGAAAGGAAAGTAAGTACAAATTTGAAAAGTCACTTATTATTTATAAGGTTTACTATAAGTTTTATTTCAGCTGCAAATTTTTCTTTTTTCGAAGATAATGATATATCCATAAATTCAATTAAACTGCCCAGTTCCCGTTTTGCGTATGATATCAATTGACTGGAAGTAAAACTTTTATACTGATATTTGATTATATTCCTACATTTCCAAATAATCTATTTAACTTTATTCATAATCGTATTGGTTATGGTTATGACATTATATTATTTATTGTGATCGTACATTCCTAGTATGATAAGTTCATTCTCTCATTGGAATATATGCTGTGTTATTCAGCACATTATACTTTTTAAACGCATCAAAAATATGTTCCCAAACAACCTTTATAATGTGACAGTTGTGAAAAAGATGTGTGATGGTTTCGTTTTCTGTTTTACAAAAATGGCATTTACCATCATTTGATTTGCCCATTCTAAACAGTTTTGCTCCGTATAGATAATTTTATGAACAATTTTCCAGCTAATTTGATTTGCTTTTCTAGAGGACATACTCTCATTTAAATTTCTCCAGATCTTTTTCCAAGGTAATTCTGAATTATACTGAATATTCCATTTTATTTGACAGTTTGGAACTATATCTAAATTTAACGAATATTGGATTAATTTCAAAGATATTTCACTTGGGATTACTACTTTATTCCGTGTATCGTAAAATTCAAAAGTATTCTTAATGTAATAACCATTTTTTTTTTTTTTTTTTTTTTTTTTTGTGGTTCGGGATGAACGTGGACGTTTTTTAGTTTGTTTAGTCTACTGGTAAGCAACACACGTCCCTTTTAATTAAATTTACTTTTCCCTCTCATATAAAATTCCACATGAGGTTGTTTATTTCTTTTTTATATTTTTCAGGTATTCCTCGCATTTCGATTTCAAACTCTATTTTAGATATAATCAATGATTTTAATATTAAGACCCTGCCCTTGAATGTAAGGTCACGAGATTTCCAAACCTCAAGACACGCATTAATTTTCTTTATTTTTTCTAACCATATAGCTTCTATATTAACACTATATCCATGCATGACTCCCAATGCTTTAATTGGTTCACTTCACCACCTAATTATTTTGTATTTTGGTGTTTTATTTTTCCAACGACCAAAATATACCCCTACAGTCTTTTCATAATTTATCTTAGCTCCCGATGCTTTCTCGAATATTTCTAAAACTTTAAATGTTTCCTCGATTGATTCCTCTGTTCTATTACAAAATTGTGTGTCGTCTGCAAACATGTTTATTTTAACCTCTTTGTTTTTATTTTCTGTGTTGGGGTGGGGTAAATTAATTCCTTGAGTTTGTTTGGATTAGCCCTAATTGTGGCTGCCATCGGCTCTACTTGTAAAATGTATAGCATTGGCAATATTCGACAGCCCTGACGGATTGATCTAGAAATGGGGACATATCTTGATTGAAAACCGTTAGTCATTAAACAAGTTTGAGCATTTTTTAGTAACATTTTAACCCATTCCCGAAACCAAATCTTGTCATTCCCTTGCTAACGAGAAATGTTATATTCATTATCATCATCGAAAACGTATCATAGTTCATTTTACAATTTTCCTAACTGTAACAGTTACCTCTAAAGACCATTGTCTTCGGATGGGATTGAATACACCTCTATTTAAACTTTGAACTTTGAATTTTTGAAATACTAAGGCTTTTCTACCTCAGGAATAGATAATCTTAGTTGTATTTGGCAAAACGATTAGGAATTTTTGGTCCTCAATGCTCCGTTGAAAACGTTTAGGAATTTTTGGTCCTCAATGCTCTTCAACTTCGTACTTTATTTGGCCTTTTAAACTTGTTTTGATTCGAGCGTCACTGATGAGTCTTTTGTAGACGAAACGCGCGTCTGGCGCAAATACAAATTTACATCCTGGTATCTATGATGAGTTTATTTACAACCACTGGGTCGATGCCATTGCTGGTAGAGTTTTTATTCCCTTAAAGTATCACCAGCCCAGTAGTCAGCACTTCTGTGTTGACATTAATTATCATTGATATGGTTATAATTATAAATTAACTGTTCATAAAACTTTGAATTTTTGAAATACTAAGGCTCTTCTATCTCAGGAATAGATTACCTTAGCTATATTTGGCAAAATGTTTAGGAATTTTGGTTCCTCCTTGCTCTTCAAATCCGTACTTTATGTGGCCGTTTTAACGTGTTTGATTCGAGCGTCACTAATGAGTCTTTTGTAAGTGAAACGCGCGTCTGGCGCAAATACAAATTTTCATCCTGGTATCTATGATGAAATTATTTACAACCACTGGGTCGATACCACTGCTAGTGGAGTTTTATTCCCCGAGGTTATCACCAGCCCAGTAGCTAATACGTCTGTGTTGACATGAATTATCCGTGATCTGGTCATAATTTTAAATTAACTGTTCATAAAACTTTTAATTTTTAGAAATACTGAGGATTTTTACCCCAGGAATAAATTACCTTGCTGTATTTGGCAAAACGTTAAGGAATTTTGGTCCTAAATGCTCTTCAAGTTCGTACTTTACTTTGCCTTTTACTTTTTTTTTATTCGAGCGATTGACGAGTCTTTTGTAGACGAAACTCGCGTCTGGCGCAAATACAAATTTACATCCTGATATCTATGATGAGTTTATTTACAACCACTGGGTCGATGCCATTGCTGGTGGAGTTTTATTCCCCGAGGGTATCACCAGCCCAGTAGTCAGCACGTCTGTGTTGACATGACTTATCACTGATATGGTCGTAATTATAAATCAACTGTACATAAAACTTTGAATTTTTGAAATACTAAGGCTTTTCTACCTCAGGAATAGATTACCTTAGCTGTATTTGGAAAAATGTTTAGGAATTTTTTGTCCTCAATGCTCTTCAACTTCGTACTTTGTTTGGCCCTTTTAACTTTTTTTCATTCGAGCGTCACTGATGAGTCTTTTGTAGACGAAACGCGCGTCTGGCGCAAATACAAATTTACATTTAAAACTTTGAATTTTTGAAATACTAAGGCTTTTCTACCTCAGGAATAGATTACCCTATGTTAGTATACTAATATAGTTCCGCGTTAATGAAATCCCTTGAAATATGTCACAAAAGATTTGTTTCTAACCCCAAAACATAACCAAACTAATAAGCCATTTTTTGTGAATGTGCAACATAATCATGATACACAAGACCTAACCAAAGGTAAATTATGTTACGGTTTATGTCCTACTGTGTATTTACAGAGCGCAGGCGCGTGCAATTTACAGCTTCTATGGCCCAAATGTATTCATTTTCAGGGTCACTTGACAAAGCATAAGAGTCATTTTTGTCTGGATGTGCAATATCATGATACACAAGATCTAACATAGATATTTATTCAAATCTTTTATTATTTCAGGGTTTATGTCCTACTGGATATTCACAGAGCGCAGGTGAGTGAACTTTACAACTTCTATGGTCCCAAAAATACCCATTTTCTGGGTCACTTGATTCGGCCTTTCCTATGCTAGCACAGTGTTCGCCATCAGGTTTTATATGACCATGTGATCCAGGCCTCCAATGTGAGTACACATGTTTGCCTAAAAGTTCACCAGTACTCATCCAGTGCCACGGTCCGCTGAAACTTGACGAATTCCTATAAGCATCAAGCCAATAACGATTCGCTGTAATAAACCAAACAATTAAATGAAGGAATTCCGTGCGAAAATGAGAAAAACAACTGGTATACGAACACAATTAAATTTTATGTTATAAAAAAAACAAAAAAAATATCAATATAATCAGAGGTGATGGATACTTATGTTTGAATTATTATTGATTTCAATAGTCATGTATTGTTAATTATGGCGAAAAATCAAGTAATTATATCATTGTATAATTAATTTATACATACTATTGGAATTGTTCAGTTTATTTGAATTATTTCAAATGTAAATTTTAATTTGATTTTTATTTCCTGAAACTGACTATTAGGCACATAAAAAAAGAGAGACGAAAAATGTCAAAGGTATTCAAACTCATACGTCGAAGACAAACTGAAAAGGCCATGGCAAAAACAAACTACTAAAAAACCATAAAACCACGAAAAGACAAACAACAGTCTACAAAGTACAACATAGAAAATCGAGGGCTCAGAAACACGAACCCAGACAAAACTGGGATTGATAAACTATTGGCTTTATAAAGAAATATTTGAGAAACAAAAGTTAAAAATAACTAAAACCAGGAATTAGATATGTTGGTGAATCATTTTTCGGATGATTATTAAAAGTGTATATTCAGTATTTTTGTTTTATTAGGAAAAGATTAAAAGTTTCAGGCGTTTGTTGTAAATAATGTATGCAACTTTACTACGAAGTTGCAAGTAGAAATTTGGTTAGATTGTTGTAAAGAAGGAAACAAAAACATATAAGATTTGGTAATTTCAGTGGATCATTGTTATTATTAATTTGTATATCAAATAATGCCACTGCAAACTTTTTCACATGAAAGTAGGTCATCTCACTTTGCAAAGGAAAGGGTATTTACAATTAACTATTTCCCCTCAATCCAGGTCTATCTTGGTTGTTTACCAAACTGTTCAATAAATCGGTTGGATGTGTACTGATTGATACTAATTTATTAGTTGTTATTAAATTGGAAGCAGCTTTCAGAAACTGTGAGTTCTCTTAGATCGGTAATTTGTGTCTTTTGTTTTTATGTCATAATTTTGTTTTACCGTAAACAAACACGCTTTACATCGCCATGTTCTATATATTTGTCTGTCCTAAGTCAGGAGCCTATAATTCAGTGGTTTTCGTTGGTTGCTGACTGTTATATTGAATTGTTTCGTATTTTGTCATGACTTGTATAGCTGAATATACTGTACTCATTGTTAGAGACCGTACGATGACTAATATAAATTAAATCCATAACACTTGAATTCTGGTTGAAAATCTTACCACTGGCAATCATACCACATCGCCGTATTTTTATAATTAGGCACCATTTATGGCCTCTCAACTTTATAAATTGTAAAGTATTACTTATCTACCAAATAACATCCTTTAGGTACTCATTAAATATTAGTCTGACTGTTACCAGTATTCAATGTTTAAAATTTTGTCTTATATATTAAAGTTAAGGCTTAACCCTCTTGCTGCCGCTAATTTTATATGGTTGCATTTCGTGTGCCAGAAAAAACGACACCTGGACGTCTGTGACGTCACATGCCCAACAATGACGTAATTTGATATATAACGTCACGCCCTAGTTTTTATTTGAAAGAGATACAGCAATGAATAAAAGCTTGCAGAATTAAAAAAATTGACATAAATAGAATAACGGCATTTTTGGTTTTGATACTAACTTTATCACCCAGAATATCAAGCGAGCCCGCTATAGCTAGCTGATATTCGAGCTGATGAAGTCAGTATCAAAAAATAAAATGTCATTATTCTTTTTATCGCCAATTTGTCTTAACTGTATGTTTATTTGGGGTGAGAATATGAAGTAAAATGAAATAGTAAGTAAAACTACTTTTACGCGTACAAAACGTTGGGATAGTTGTTCGGTTGTACGAATCAGCCGGACAGCAAATCCATGATTTGTCCGTTAAAACCCCAGATTTATTATCCGGGAATCAAGTGGAGATAATTTCTGAGAAAGCTGTCAACAGATGTCGCTGCGCAGAAAATAATTCCCCGCGGAAGACGACCCGGTATGAAATCGTGAATTAATGAAATGTTAATAAACCAAACGTATTATGAGCGGTTTACATGATATCATAAGTTTTAAAATTTTTTGAAAAATATAAGAAGTCAAAATAATATATCGTTGAAAAAGAAATTCAAGTCATCAATTTTCAGTCTTCGGAACCCCCATTTTTCTACTTCGACTGTCATTGACAAGTTTTCAGATCGGGACGAATTGACACAAGCCCGGTTTACCTAGGGCAAATAAATATGACTGGTTAATTTTGATTATCTGGAACATGGAGAACAGAACTGGAATGGTCACATGACGTTACCATTCGTTGTTTACATACGAGCACAATTTCAGTACACATCACAATTTGGTAAGGCAGCGCAGGGACTCTCTATTATTTTTTTCTTAAAACTTCTCTGCTCTGGACCAAAACAGCTCAGAAATATGACAAACTTGTCACAGAGGAAAAGACAGTCAACATCTCATTGAAACGGATAAAATTTGTCATTTTGTGTGATTTATTTTCCTTTTTCATGCCTCAATGATGTCTTTCAGTACACAAAATTACAAAAAATGAACAAAAGTTGTTCTACTTTCTTCAAAATCTTAATTAGTGTGATATGTTAGCATGTCAGGTTTGTCCTGAATGAAATGACTCTTCATGAACATCCTAAGATCTGCTGTGCCATAGATAAAAGACCGATGAGTCAGATCCTTACTTTGTAGCTTACAGATGTAATTTCAAAAGAATTAAGATGATATCACATCATAATACAAGTTTGTGCTCATTCCCTATTCGTCTTCAAGCAGTCATTCATTAGTTGTTCCATAGTTCATTAGATGGTTGTTCAATCTGCATCCAGTTTACCTAAATTAATCTCTATTTATGATGATTTAGTCCATTCTATTTTTACATTTGTTAAGCTCCATGCACCTGCATTTGATGAGGATCTATTATTAAGTCAACATGGTAATTTTTTTTAAATTCTTCATTATTACACATATTTAAGTATATATGTTAAAAGAGATGGTTGTATATATCTCTGATGGTACACTTTAGACTTAAAAAGCTTTTCATACTCATTATATTATTATTTTTAACACCCCATGGCCCTGTTTTATGTTGTGATTTTGTTTTAAATTTGATAATATCAAGGTATGTAGAAAGAAGTCTATAAAAGGACCAACCAGCAAATTTACTATGTACCGAATCGTCTAGAATAGACGATACTGTGCAGATAAGGATAAAATTGTATAAGTCTAACAATTTGCACAACGATACTAATATAAGATGGTATTATACGAAGATGTTGTTATTCAATCGTGTTGACAAATATTTCGGCTTAACAAATAACCTGCGTCGGTTAAGTGGCTTCTTAAAGATATCACTCCTATGGCCATTGAAACGTTGATGAATGCTGCATCTGTAGGCAGCATTTGCAGCGTTTTTCCTCACACGAACGACATTCTCCAGAAGTACTTCTATTATCAAACACTTCAGCAGGTTGCGCAGATGGCATCATATCCACAGATCTATATTCTAAACATACTGACACTTATCAATATCTGTCCCCGAAAAGTTGCCATCCTCCTCATCTGACTAAGAGCATCTCGTACAGTCAGGCACTAAGAGTCAAGCGATTATGTTCCAACACAGAAACAACCAAAAAATAACTACGTCTACTTGAAATCCGCTTGAAGAGAAGGGGATACAAACACAGAAATATCAAAAAAAGTTTTCAGAAAGCGGAATCAATTCCTAAGAGTAAACTTTTAGAATACAAAGATAAAAAGAAAAATAAAAGGACTCCATGTGTTCTCACTTACCACCATCTCTCAAAAACAGCTTTGGTGTCATTCGTGAGCATTGGAAAACAGTTGAAAAGAATTCCAAACTATCCAAAATTTTTCCCGAGCCTCCCATAATAGCTTTAGGCAACCCAATAGTCTGCGGAACCTGCTAGTGCGGGCTGAAGTGTCTGATAATTGAAGTATTTCTGGAGAATGTCGTTCGTGTGAGGAAAAACGCTGCAAATGCTGCCTACAGATGCAGCATTCATCAACGTTTCACAGTAAGGCAACCGAAAATAACTATAAGATATTTTGCAATGTTACCTGCAAAAGTATGAACGTTATTTGCATACTGGAATGTTCGGTTTGTGGCCTCCAATATGTTGGTGAGTCAAAGCAGCCTTTCCACAAACGCCTCAATGGCCATAGGTCTGGAGTGATATCTCTAAGAAGCCACTTCTCCCAGTTTCTCAGCATTTCAGACAATCAAGTCACAAACTTGATGACTTTAACCGCATGAAAATCCTAGTGATTGAATAGAACATTCACTGGAGTGATGCCCAGCGACAGGTTCGGGAAAGCTTTTGGATAATGGAACTAAATGTACATCATCCAAACGGCATCAATAAGAAATACTAAGTTTTGTTTTTCACTCATTTTGGAATGTAAATATATACAGTCACGTATATTGGAGTATCGAGTTTTGTTTATATTATGATGGTCAAGATTATGGATTAAAATCAATAGACCAAAACTTACCTGTATTACTGATCTATTTTTACACCTACAATCAGTATTGTTAAAATTATTGACACCGACGAAGGCTATTTGTTAAGCCGACATATTTGTCAACACGATTTAATAAAAAACATCTTCGTATATACCATCTTATATTAGTATCGTTGTGCAAATTTTTACACATATATATATATATATATATATAAGGCTTTTCCGAACGGATCAAACAACAAAGAGAAAACATTTTCCACTTTAATCTGCTATGAGACGGCTAGCTTTTTAGAAAAGCTATTACTTGTATAGTGAAATCGTCAAAGATGTCGACGTCAAAACAAAAGCGTCAAAAGACCTTAAAATCATCTCATGGTGTCTTGGACACCTTTTTTAAACAACCAAAACGGTAAGTAAATCTATACATGAAATGGTTGTTTTGTGTGATACTTCCCAATGGCCATTCTACATCTACCCCGGGCAGAAGGGGAAGGGTGTTGCATTTTCAGCTAAATTGTCTGAAATGGGATTATGTTTTTTTCGCCTTGCCTTGGAAGGGGTCAGATTTGACTATCTAGAACGGGTGTTATGAATACAAGTCTTAATTGAAAACAACGTTCAAAGCTATGATTGCGTTGGATAAAAACCGTAATTACACCTTATGTAAGAATCCTGGGTTTTGATTGGTTGATAGCCAGTGTATTTTTCACCAATTTACTGTTATCAAATGAATATCGTTCATTTTTTAACGCCGCCGGGGTATATGCAAAAAAAAATACTCTATCCGACTGGACGCTTGTAACGTCACGATCATCAATGCGTTTTTGAACGTTAACATTCGGCGTAATTAAACAGATATAGCATGTTCTTAAGGGATATTTGCGAAAAATACCAGTCTTGAGAATGAATTTCCCTCGCCTTGCGGCTCGCGAAATTTAACATTCTCTCCACTGGTATTTTTCGCAAATACCCCTCCTTAACATGATATATCTGTTCACAATTTTTATACGTGTGGAAGCAAAATAAATTTCTTGGTAGAGGGGTCTAAATACAGCACAAACAACATTTTCCAAAAGACTAAAACAGTGAAAAGGTATATTTTTTACAAAACGCATTTAACAAGCAGGTCGAACAACGGATGTTCTTAAAACACTGCCGACTGCCATGGCGATTGCCAAATAAACAGATCACCAAATGTAGCAAAATAGATCTTAATTATTATATCATATATATATATCAAAAGTTCAGAAAAAGTTATCGTTAAAGATTTATTTTTCATTTTTCATGCCCATTTCATATTATGTTTTTTTTAACTGAATTTATAACTTCTGTCAAAGATTTGATATCCACATGTTAATCAATACATAATTTGAATGTACCGGAGGCAGACTATTTTTACCAATTTGTCTATCATGGGGTCTGTTATTATAATCCATCAAAACTTGTCTGGAACAAGGTCAAGGTTTTGAACTACCAGAAGAACACCCCCGTCAATGTTTAGACCTGGTGCAACCCCTCCCCCCCTTCGGGCATCTACCTTTGCATGTAAACTTGTAGGTCCCATATTCATTGTTGAAAAACATAAAGAATGACAATTTCCGTCTCCGTCCATCAGCTTTATAAATTCCAAACTTCCAAAGCTGATGAACGGAGACGGTAAATCCGAACAGGTGTTTCTTTCTTTTTGTGTCGCCTGCACACGTAGTGTGAAGCGACATATAGGGGTCACTTTAGTAGCCTTGCGTCGTCGTCCTTGTCGTCCGCGTCTTTTTTCCGTTTCAAATTTCTCGGCTTCTGTTGGATGGAATGATTAAAAATTTGGTACATTGTTTTCTCATGATGACTTGTATCGTATCTTCCCTTTTCAGGTTTGTTGCGCATCTACTTCCTGTTTACCCATCGACTTTGTAGTTTTTTTTGGCGACACACGTCTTCCGAGGAGGACTCACAATTTATTTTATCCTATACATGACTCAACCCTTACTAGGAAAACGAAAAAGTACTGACGAAATTGTGATTCTTAAGCTTTTAATAAAACTGATACCAAATTTATTGTATATAAAAATGGGGTTGAATTGTTTAATACCCCACCACACGTAATGGGGTGGCCTCCGAAAAAAAGTAAGGGTTCGTCCGTCCGTCCACCCGGTGGTTTTAATACAGTAACTCGAGAACGGATACATGTTTTTAACATTTGCACAGTTCAATGCAGTTGTTTAGTGTTATAAAATTAAATTCATGTTTAGCAAAATCCACGGAATATTTTTGTGAGAAATTGCAGTTTTATACTCTTTTTGCCATCCCCTTATGCGTGGCGAGGTATCACTTGTATATGTTTGTCAGTAAATACGATTACCCTTGAACCCTTCTCAGTCTTTATATACGCAACCACTGCTACACTAGAGACATTCAAGTATATCTCCCCTCCATTGTCTTCCATCGCCACGCGTTGGAGGGGCATGGAAATGGTCTCTGTCCGTCCGTCACACAGTGACTATTTTGTGAACACAACTCCTCTGAAACCGCTGGACGCATTTCGTTCATTTTTTGCAGGATTGTTAAACATGACATGCAGTTGATATCAATTTGCGCCAGCATTATATATGTTTGGTCAAATTGTGTGGGAGTAATGGGACTTTGATTTTTTTACGGCGGAGGGGCGACATTTGGCTACGTGTATAGCAATGACATGAACTTTAACAAGAATGCAAAAATGGGGAAGTTCCGTTAAAAATGTGCCAAGTGTATCATCCGTGTCCGTGTTATTCATATTGTTAGCCGATTTTGTTCTTGCATTCTAGGCTGGTATGCAAAGGGTCCATGCATCAAGGTGATATAGACGGCGGTGGACGACAATGTACGCTCATTTCATTGGCATTCATGTTGGATAATACTATTCCAAAGACTAGAGATGAAGTAGATAATATTCTTCTAAGAGGTACTGACTTGTACCATAAAGTTAGTACTACCGATGGCTACATGCTAATAACAGAGTTTCCGGAGAATATTTGTATTGAAAACGAAAGTTACGTTATTACATTGAGTGGACTTGTGGAACAGGAAAGGGACAATTCTGACGCTTTAACATTTACTTTAGAGTCTGCAATACACCAATCATTAGCACAGAGTGAAACCTCTTTCATTACACTTGGAAGTAACCCTGTTTCAACTATCGGTTTAAAAAAAGGCTCGAGGGATACTTTATTGTATTGATTCACACAGTCGCAATGACATGGGACTAAGTGTTCCATCAGGTAAAACTGTTGTACTGTCATTTGCCTCGTGTTGAAGCTTGGTATCATATATCAAAGATTTAAACAAATCGATCACAAACCGAGTCACTGAATCAAAGTTTGAGATAACACCCCTTATTAATTCTAAACTAAGAGTGGTCGACTCTGGCGTAGTTGGAGACGTCCAGGCGTCTAATTCACCAGTATCCACTGACTATGAGACTGAAATACCAAATATAGAACATACTAGCCATGAAATGCCAGTTGATGAAGAGTCTTCGTTCCAATGTGATAACGGAAGTAACAATGAAACTTCGTATAATAAAGTGGATGAGTCTTTTGTGTCCATCAATGGAAATAACGTTGAAAATGCAGATACCCAAAACGATGAGTCATTTATGTCCTATAATGACAATAACGATTAAACTTCCGGTACTTGAGATGATAAGTCATCTATCTTCAACAATGAACGCAACGAAGAAACTGCGGGAATTCCAGTTGACGATACCTCGGGATCGCAATTATCAGATGATATTGGAGTCATTGATGAACATACCCTATCGGATGATGTAAAACTCAGGATTTTATCTAATCGGTGTCCGGAACCAGGCTTTAAATCTCCGTTTAAATTATATAAAGATAAAAGATGCAACAGCGGTACTTTTAAAAGATCTTGTTGTCGCGATTGGTTAGAGCAATTCCCATTCATAGCATATCCAAAGTCGAAAGATGAGTAATATTGCCTTGCTTGTAAGTTTTTCCGGACACATCCGGTCGTCGACCACGATTGCTGGTTACAGAACCATTCAATAAATGGAAAGACGCTACTATCGATTTGAAAAAGCATCGCAGACTGGTTATCATGCTGACTCGATGGTTAGATTGAACGGGTTCAAGAAATCGTATGTCTATCAGTCGCTCAGAATCGACGTCAATCTGCAATCGAATACTGCAGCAATCATCGCTGAGAACTGCGATATAATCAGATCTATACTTAAGTGTTTAGAGTTCTGTGGAAGGCGTGGAATGGCGCTTAGGGGACATCGGGGTGATGATGCAGGCCACAGTAAGAACAAGGGTAATTTCAAATACCTTATTCACTCTAGAATAGAAACGGGCTATACAACCCTAGAACAACCCTTTTTAAACATGTTCAAAAGTAGCAACCTACACATCAAACACTTCGCAGAACGAGTTGTTAACTTGCATTAAGACATACATTCAGAAATCTATTGTGGAAGAAGTGAAGTCCCTGCCTTTTGGTGGATACTATGGAATCCAATGCGACGAGGTATCAGACACTAGCCATTGGAACAATTAGAACTGGTTTTACGTTATGTCGTCGGTGGAGTTCCAGTTTATTTTGGCTGAGGAAACCACTAGCGAATCACTTTGTAATCTTATCGTTCAGTCCCTCGCTAGTAATGGTTTGGACATCCAGTTATGTAGATCGCAGATTATGGATGGGGCAGGAAATATGTCCGGGGAAACGTCGGATGTGCCGCACGGTTAACACGGTTCTCTCCACGCGCAACGTATCACTACTGTGCTAGTCACAATCTAAGTTTAGTGCTGTGTACAAGTTGTAAGGTTACAGAAATCCATCTCATGCTAGATTCTTTCAAACGACTCGGGATATTTTTTAAATATTCCCCTAAAAGAAGCCGACGACTAGAAACGGCAGTAGAAGATGTTAACAACAATCGACAAGAAAATAACAAAATTTCAAAATCAAAATTCAAAATCTTCTGCAAAACTAGGTGGACAGAGAAACACGCCACACTCGACACATTCGCGACAATGCATGAAGCATTGGTAGCGTGTTTAGAAGCCATAAGCTCCAATGAGGGACGTGGGACCGAAAGGCTATTACGGACGCTCATGGCCTTCTGTCCAAGATAACAGATAGTACATTTATGATGTGCTTCCATACACTACACAACTTCTTTGGTTATGTACGTGGAGTAAGTTCTAAGCTTCAAGGCTCATCTTTGGTCATTGTTGAAGGTTATAAAATGATCGGAGCTGTGAAACAGATCATCAAAGAAACCCGTAAAAGTGAACAAGAGTTTGACTTAGTTTACAGTAAAGACAGACACATCAGATAAAGAATACTTTAAACGGGCAATCTACTTACCTTATCTTGATGAGCTAATTCAGCAACTTGATATGCATTTTTGTCAAGAGGCTGTCTCTGTTGTTCGTGCCCTGTCAATTTTGCCTTTCCGAGTTCACCTTATCTCCCAAGAGATGGAGAATGATATTTATGATTATTACAATGCTGATATGCCTTCGTCCGAAACATTCAGGCAAGAGATGAGAAGCTGGAAGTCGTTTTGGGAAAATCAACCGGACAATCCAGAGGCAATAACATTAACCTTAACTGACGTAAGGGCATGCTCGACTTTATTTCCAAACATCATGAATTCTCTTCATACTTGCTTTGACGAGCGTCACGTTAAGCTCCCCCGAAATAGCTAACTCATCATTTAACTTGATCAAGAATGATTTGAGAAGCACCATGAAGGATGATCGTCTAAATGCTCTGCTTCTTCTTTATGTTCACAGAGACATTAAACTAGATTATGATAAAATATTTGACGATTACGCCTTGAGAAATCCACTTAAAATGGTTCCAATGAATCCACTCTAGTCTAACCATTCATTGAAAATGAGAGTCCGTCAGTTTTTCTGTGTTCATTTTAGGTTTTGCGTTAAGGTACATTTATACTTGTAACATGTATACTTGGTATAGCATTTTTACTTCCCATCTGGATAGCCTTTGGTAGTATCATATTATTTCACTATCCATTAGTGAGTAACTAGGTGACATTGACCTACATTTTGCCATGAAGTTCAACCACCATATTTATTTATGTACCATATACCACCTATCGGAATTAGACAGTGACATGATTGCTTTAATTAAGTACTGTAGTACAATGACGTCAATTTTTCATATTCAATAATGTATTCCACATTAAAGCCTAAAATATTTAGAACAAAAGAACTTTATACTTCAGTGTTTGTTTGTCTTGTATCATGTGTGTCGTTCAACGAATCCAGAACTTAATCTAAAATAGAGAGATATTTATCAGTCTGGCTACTTCATAATTTGATGCTAAATTGTTGAAATCCAGGAACTTCTGAGCTTCCCAATGAACCCTCTACCAGGGCAACCGTAATTACGCCTCCCGTTCACAAAATCCTGGCCTAGGACTTTTGAAATGTTAAGTAACGCCTTATACCCTAGAATTTGGAATTTCTTGTTATTGGTCTACTGCTGTTAAGATCCATCCAATCATTTTAATATACCATGGACAATAAATGGAGAGAATTCGGCATAGAAAATGTCAAAACCTGACAATTCAACTATAAAATATACATGCTCAGGAACCGTTACATTAGTGCATTTCAAAATTATTTTATGTTTTTTAGCAAAAAAGGTCCGAAAAATTTTTCGCCTCGCTCCGCCCAGCGAAATATTTTATTCTACGCCCCCTCTTTCAAATATCATAGAAACGCCCCTGTACATATGTGTCTGTCCTAAGTCAGGAACCTGTAATTCAGTGGTTTTCTCTGTTTGCTGACTGTTATAATTTTTTTTTTTTTTTTTTTTTTTATCTGTTTATCATTAAAACGCCCTTTGGTTTTTTGTTTGAATTGTTTCATATTTTGTCAGAACTCGTATAGCTGAATACACTGTACTCATTGTTAGAGACCGCACGAAGACTAATTGAAATTAAATCCATAACATTTGAATTCTGGTTGATAGTCTTACCACTAGCAATCATACCACATCGCCATATTTTTACAATTAGGCACCATTTATGGCCCCCTTGACTTTATAAATTGTAAAGTCATAGCCAGAAATTAGTAGTCCTTTTGCTAATTAATATTCATAATATGTAAATGAGAATTGTACCACGTGATAATAGTTTGAACTGGACTGGCTTGATATCATTAAAATCTTTAAAACACGGATATTATAAGTTGCCCGTCACAGAGTCCTTGTTTATAATCACTCTGATATTTCCGTAAAGTTGACAGACGGTCAAAATCGAAACAATGAACGCGAATTTAGTGAATTTTTCGTGTTTTCGTGAGTTTATTCTTCTTGAAATAGGGGTATTTTAATTTTACGTGGGAACCTAGAGTTCACCGACTACACATACAAGGTTTGGACTTGTTTATTCTTTGGACATTCAAGTTTCAAGTTTCATCCCCGCAACCTGTTTTTGTAATGACCTTGTTAGCCAATTTTCAACACGAAGTTTGCAAATTTGACGTTTCAGCCATTTTAGCCTGTATTTTATACTGCAATGTTAAAAGTCTCTCTAGTTTCGATTTTTAAAAGAGCTCAGGAACCTTGATTTTTGCAACGACTGTCATTATGTTTCGTTTAAATGGTGTGTATTGTTGTGTATATTTATTTTCTGTCCCCGCAACCTGTCTATCACTTAAACTAAAGTTAAAACAGACATTTTTTCAAAATTCCCTTTCGTTTCAATATAATTTCCATGACCCGTATCCGATTTCTTTAGTATAATATTCAAAAAGGCAAAGTGGCGTTGATTTCTGGACATGGTATTACTAATCTACCAAATAACATCCTTTAGGCACTCATTAGATATTAGTTTGACCGTTACCAGTATTCAATGTTCAAAATTATGTCTTATATCTATTAAAGTTAAGGCTTAACCCTCTTGCTGCCGCTAATTTTATATGGTTGCATTTCGTGTGCCAGAGAAAAACGGCACCTGGATGTCTGTGATGTCACACGCCCACCAATGACGTAATTTGATATTTAACGTCACGCCCTAGTTTTTATTTGAAAGAGATACAGCAATGATTAAAAGCTTGCATAATTAAGCAAATAGACATATATAGAATAACGGCATTTTTTATTTTGATACTAACTTTATCAGCCAGAATATCAAGCGAGCCCGTTATGGCTAGCTGATATTCGAGTTTATGAAGTCAGTATAAAGAAATAAAATGCCATTATTCTTTCTATCGGCAATTTGTCTTAACTGTGTGTTTTTGGGGTTGAGAATATGAAGTCAAATGAAATAGTAAGTAAAACTACTTTTACGCGTACAAAACGTTGGGATAGTTGTTCGGTTGTATGAATGAAGTCGTATGTGATGAATTGATGCGTATGGACTTGACCACGTGACGTTGCTGCACTGATAAATGACGTCATTGTCCAATATTTTAGTATTTAGTCCTGTCCATGATCTTAAAAAATATAAGGCAGTAGGATCAAAGGAGAATGTACAAATTGCCGATAAATTTGTCACCCCGGCACAGGTGGCGTGAACACATTTGTCCTCTGGCAGCAATAGGGTTTAAACTGCATAACTGCAAAAACTGTCAAAATAGCTCTAATTTGAAATTTCGTCATTAATATTTAGATATGAGTCATGGCATTACCGCCAAAACATATATTGTTATAAAATGTTAATGTGTGTAAAATATCTATTGTTTACTAATATTATGTTATAAATTGCCACTGTAGTCCAGATTGTCAGTTTCAACATGCTTATGACGTCATTTTGACATCACAAGAGACCCTTTCTGAAAGTTTTACCATTTTTGGGGAATACTTTTTTGTAAAATAACGGCTCTTTTCATTCACCCTCTTTTTCCGAAAAAAAAAAGCCGGCTGTATTTCCTATGCATCAAGACAGATGAAAAAAAACACAGCACGACTGGGAATGATATAAATAACTAAAGAGTAAAATTATCATCATTCTTTATGTTAAATAATCATTGTAACGTGTAATCTTTATCAGTTTGTGTAAAGTAATGCATGGCAAATCTGCTAGTTCTGGCTGAACATGCCAAAATTCCCAATCTATTTACTTCCTTTTATTATTTTATGTTTAACTAACTCTTATCCTAAATTTGCTTTTATTACTTTGGCTACATGTGGTAATCAGTGCATAGTTGATCAATGTGCTACTTATGTATATAATGTATAATGTATTACCCGTGTGTGGTTGCTGGTGCTGGTTTAGGAGCTGGGTTATCATAAGATTTTCATTTTG
This sequence comes from Mytilus coruscus, assembly GCA_017311375.1. Taxonomy (NCBI): domain Eukaryota; kingdom Metazoa; phylum Mollusca; class Bivalvia; order Mytilida; family Mytilidae; genus Mytilus; species Mytilus coruscus. The sequence continues at coordinate 88,610,328 of CM029598.1, forward strand.
GCTACTAATTATGGCTAGTCTGCTACACAATCCTAAACACTCTTTCTGTAGAAAAAGGTGAGAAACGGAAAGATTATTCTATAAACAGAAAAGAAGACATAGCGTTCTGTCATTCGAGGACTTTTGCCATATACATGTTACTAACCATGAATGACATTCAAGGGAATATATAAAGGAGGTACATGAATTTTAACAGATTCTTACTCGATGATATATTGGAGATATGGCGAGAGTTCAAATTCTAAAGCCACTAACACAAGGCTCTGTATTATACGTATTGAGATGGAAAACCACACAAAACATTTCCAGTATTTCAGTTTTATTATTCTCATTAGACGATTGCATTGTAATTGGCACCATTTATTCCTCGGCTTCGTTTACATTTATTGCTTTACTCTTACAAATGAAGCTATAGGCAAACTAATTAAGTAAAATTCATACAAGGTCTATAACAAAAAAATAAACAGGCGAGTTTTCAAGTAAGCTTCCACTATAAAGATAATTTTACCATTTATGTTTCATAACAAGTTTAAATATAATCTAACTAAATTTCTGAACCTTAACCCAAAAGACTGCTTCACACCTAGATTCACTGTTATCAATAGACACGTAAGGACTTAAGAGCACAAAATTAAGTTTCTGACGAATGTGATGATCTTTTTGTCTTCAAAACAGTAGCAGTTGACCTGAGTCACATATGTATTGTGAAGATATATAACGGTGACTTTGCTTTTCAAGACCTCTCATCGATTTTAGTTACTTTATTTGCTTAGTTAAGCTTATCTACTTAGACAAGGCTATCTACTCAGTCAAGGTCATCTCCTCGATCAAGGTTTTCTCCTTCGTCAAGGTTATCTGCTGAGTCAATAATATATTCTCATTCAAGCTTAATATCTGTTCATTCAAGCTTATTTGCTAGGAGTAAATGTTAGCTGCTCATTCCAGCTTATCTGTTCAGTCAATGTTATCTGCTCAGTCAATGTTATCTGCTCAGTAAATGTTATCTGCTCAGTCAATTTTATCTGCTCAGGCAATGCTATCTACTCATTCGAGCTTATCTGCTCAGTCAATTTTATCTGAACAGTCAAAGCTATCTACTCAGTCAAGGTAATTTGCTCGTTCAAGCTTATCTGCTCATTCCAGCTTATCTGTTCAGTCAATGTTATCTGCTGAGTCAATAACATATTCTCATTCAAGCTTATCTGCTCAGTAAATGTTATCTGTTCATTCAAGCTTATCTGCTTAATAAATGTTATCTGCTCAGTCAATGTTAATATCTACTAATTCAAGGTAATGTGATCATTCAAGCTTATCTGCTCATGCAAGCTTATTTGATCAGTCAATGGTATCTGCTCATTCAAGCTTATTTGCTCAATCAAAGTTATCTGCTCAGTCAATGTTATCTACTCAATGAATGGTATCTGCTCATTCAAGCTTATCTTCTCAGTCAATGTTATCTGCTCATTCAAGCTTATCTGCTCATTCAAGCTTATCTGCTCATTCAAGCTTATCTGTTCATTCAAGCTTATCTCCTCAGTCAATGTTATCTGCTCAGTCAAAGGTATCTGCTCAGTAAATGGTATCTGTTCAGTAAATGATATCTGCTCAGTCAATGTTATCTTCTCAGTCAAGGTAATCTGCACATTCAAGCTTATCTGCTCATTCAAGTTTATCTGCTTATTCAAACTTTTCCGCTCAGCGAATGTTATCTGCTCATTCAATATATATAAAAAAAGAAGATGTGGTATGATTGCCAATGAGACAACTCTCCACAAGAGACCAAAGGACACAGAAATTAACAACTATAGATCACAGTACAGCCTTCAACAATGAGCAAAGCCCATACCGCATTGTCAGCCGAAATGACAAATGTAAAACAATTCAAACGAGAAAACTAACGGCCTAAGAATGAACGAAAAACAAATATGTAACACAGCAACAAACGACAACCACTGAATTACAGGCTCTTGACTTGGGACAGGCACACAGAATGTGGCGGGGTTGAGCTAGTTAGATGCTGATTCGCTCAGTAAATGTTATCTGCTCATTCAAGCTTATCCGCTCAGTAAATGTTATCTGCTCATTCAAGCTCAGTCAGTGTTATATTAAATCCATATTTACTCCATAACTAGAAATGTTAAACAATTAATAATTACACTTTCTTCATAGACATGGAAAGGTACTTTAATAAAATCACTGTCTTCTTACATGGACAGTTTTTTAATCGTATTTGTCAGATCTGAATATCAACGTAAAGGTGATACTTAACAAATCTTCTACTGTCGAGTTAGAAGTTCTCAATATTTCATAACAGTTTATAATGATGCATTCGATTATTCGATATGAACTCCAGATTCACATTAAAAAAATTATATGTAGTTTTTTGTCGAAATAAATCCGTTGACATTTCATTAGAATAACATTTTGCTCGTTCGATCATAGATGAAGCAACTGACAAATTTAAACAATCATTATTAATTTTAAAAAAAAGTGCAAATTACATCCACTACATTTTTTACATGTCACATTATAACACATTGTATGTTTTACTTTAGTGGATAGTTATCTCATTGGCAATTATACCACATCTCCTTATTTTTATAATGTTGAACAAAAAGTAATGCGAGGTAAACGTTTAAAAAATATTAACCCAGTAACACACAAAAATTTAAAAAATCACATAGGGGTCAACATATAGTCTTTCACAAGAGCCAGTGTCAACACTGTTTATATTATGTTAATGTTAATACGAAAATACTCTAATCAATAGTTTTAGTTATCGATTCTTTATAATTTCTGTGAATGCTTAATGATTTAGCAATCACACAAGTAGGATGATGGATGGATGTATTGGTGTTAAGCGTTCAAGGGCACATATCACATGCATACCAGGCAGACAACATGTTAAAATGATATACATATGGACCCTGCTTTTTATGAAACATACAAACTGGGAAGGAGTTAACAGTACACAAGAAAACATGGCATGATGTTAAGACACCGTGATTATTCAGATTCCGAGCTTAGTAGTCATAAGTTTGGTCTAATTTGTAACCGCTATATCCTGTTGAAATGTGCCTCTGGTGGAGAACAATTTGTACCGTTAATTTGTTAGTTAAAAAACAGCAAAACAAAATTTGCAGATCTTTGGTTTTACCCAGTGTGAGGTCGAACCCTTGACCAACCGCATCCGAGAGCGAGCAAATACCATCGAAACAATGGAGGCAGTACAAACTGAGAATCATACACTGTCATACTTTGTATGATGGAATTGCAATGAGCGAATAAATTATTTCTCAATACACATAGAATGAACGAAAGTACGAGTAAACTGTGCGTCTCAATTGGCATCCTTAGTTTTTGCCAATAATATTATGTCTGTATTGTGAAGATATTCCTTAACGTACCTTGTGACACTAAAGTTATATGTTGTGTAATAAAATGAAATAATAAAGATAATAAAAGTTTCAATTCATCACTTTATTAACCGCTTTTGATGCTTCATAATCAGATATTCAGTTATAATGTGGACAATTTAGTTTATTCATTTATTTATCTATGAATCCTTTATGTTTAAAAATAATAAGATGTGGTATGATTACCAATGAGACACATCTCCACCAGAGACCAAACGACACATAGTGCATAGTCATAACACATATATAATAAGGAGATGTGGTATGATTGCCATTGAGACAGCTATTCAGAGACCCAAAGCCGTATCAATACGATTGTTTCCGATTGCTATTAAAAGCAGTTGTGTTTGCTATCGCGTACAGGAGAATTTTGTTTGCGTTTCCGCTTGCTTAATGATCATACAACAAATGTGCAATGTGCAATAAGATTTCCCTATAATTGCATCTGTCGTACCGATAGCCAGTCATAGGTTAATGATGCAAACATTGCAAACATAACAAATAAATGATTACATATGTATGTTTCATAAGAATCCGTTCTTGCATTGGCTGGCAATAATCGAGAGGCATTCCAAATTTAGATTTTATTTCCCAATAAAATGCAGAATTCGTTACACACCACGTGCTTCCCGTGACAACGTCACAAAACGTTATTTCATGGTATAAGAACTGAATACTTCTTTTAGTAATTTTAAAGGGTTGTTAAAGCGTTGATCGTGCGCGCAATTTTCATACAAATTGTTCTTCGGTCAACGATTTTACACACCAAAATAAACAAAACAAAAAGAGGTATTCCTAAACAATTTTTAACTTATGATATTCATACACTTGAATCTTCCGCGCTTTATACAAAATGTGATTCGGTTAACGCTTTTACATCCCAATAAAATTACAGAAAGAAGCATTGAATTCTCAAAACAATCTTTGAACTTGTGATATAGATAAAACACATACTCTTGCATCTTCCATTGTTCTTCCGTGTCGACCAAAATAGTAACAGCTTTCTCCTATACGTGTAAATTGGTATGGGCAGGTGTATTCAAGGTTAGGTGTACAGTCTTAAAAATAAAGAAAATGAAGAGATTCAGAGTCAGCATATACATGTATAATGATCATTATAACATATAATATAAATAACAAATTAATAGTATACACGTCAATAAGACAGCAGCCTAACAGAAAGTGTTCTTGAGGGCAACATACAGTAAAATAAGACAGGCGTCTAAACAACATGACAAGTCCTAAATCGTCCCGAGTAATTGAAAGACATATACCTACATTACATACTTGTTTCATTACAATCCATAATTTTGATTGGCTGACAACAACTGCGTGGCAATCCAATTTCATATTTTATTTCCGTGTAAAAAAAAGCCATATGACTGCACTTGCTATGCGTGACAATGTTAAAATAAGGCATTGAAAAACAAACTAAAAGCTTGATTAAACTTGTACTGTCATGGTTGCAGCATACATTTTTAAAATATAATTATAAGAATTGAAAATTTATAATTTTGTAGGAATGTGAAAGCGTTGATTGTTCGCAAATTTTTAATATGAAGCGCTTCAGCGCTTCCAATTAAATGTGATTCATTGAATGCTTTTACACCCCAATACAATTACAAAAAGAAACATTCAATTCTTAAATCAGCATGTAAGGACTGTGCCAATTATTGATTCGTATGGTGGCCTATATTTCTAGTTGGTTTTTTTTTTTTTTTTTTTTGAGGGGGGGGGTCTCGGATGGAAAGTTGTCTCACTGGCAGTTGTACCACCTCTCCTAAGTAACAACAAAATGTAGGTAAAAAAATGACTTCGGGTCGTTCACTATGTCTTTACCTTTATGTACACATGGCCAATGCTAAACACAACAATATTATTTAAATATGCAAAGTTGTTTGCTGTCATAATGACGCATATCCCACATCTCTTTCAGTTGATATTTGAAAACAATACGTCCAATGATTTTCTTAATTGTGGTGATAAGGTTCTGAAACATTTGAAGAGCTCATTAATGTGTACTTCGCGTACCTGTTGGGAGACCAAGATGATTATGTGCGTGTACTGATGTTGTTGTTCTGTGTACATTTGTACTTGATAGATTTGGAGTTGTTGACGGAACCTGTGTTGTTGATTGTGCCGGAGTTGTTGATGGAATAAGAGTTGTCGGTGGAACATGATTCCCGTTGCAAAAATCGCTATCGCAGCACACTCCATCTAATTGCATTGCTAGTAAATTCCTGCAATTCTGCATTAATAAAATGTGAAATGTACCAAAGTTGAAATATTTAATGACAAGTGTTCTCTTTTTGCTACCATTCATATAGAAATTTATAGTAAATAAATTCTTGATTTAGTTCTAATGGTTTACTTTTACAAATTGTGACTTGGATGGAGAGTTGTCTCATTGGCAATCATACAACATCTTCTTATATCTACTAAGTTGTTCCTCTACGTAAATCGCACCCACACCTGCTTCTTTTCTATCATGATACCCATCAATGTTCTGACTGCTTGCTATATATCATTTCATCAATACTGTTTCTAGAACAACTTTTAAATCTCATAACGAATATCAAGTATATAATTTATTACGCCAGAAGTGCCTTTTTTTATTAACTATTCATCAACGGCGCTCGAAACAAAACTTTCCAAAAACAAAATCAGTTAAGAAGTTAAAAAGCATTGGAAACATAATTTCTAGACGCGGTTTATCATATATTGTGCTGTTACTCCACTGAACCAGGTTCAGGGAAGGGTTGAGCGTTCAAGAAATGCTTCACTCTGCCTTTTCCTGTTTGTGTCTTCCCCATATCACGAACCTGTAATTCATAGGTTGTCGTTGTGTGCTGTCTTCCATATTATTTGTTTTTCGTTTTTTGGTTATTTTTTGCATATTAAATCAAGCCGTTGTTTTTCTCTATAAATTGTGCCTTATTTTGTCAGGTCTTTGGTAAAGTATTACTTACTTAACGGTATGGGCTTTGCTCATTTTTGAAAGCCGGACTGTGATCACTGAGGCTAGTTGTTTACATCCACGTCATTTGATATATGGATAGTAGTCTCATTGGCAGTCATACCACATCTTCTTATTTTTTTATGTACAACTACTCCTTATTTTTCTTATTAAAGAGAATGTTACCCAAATAAATTAAACAATAAGGATTTTTTTAATCAGAGGATAAAATTTAAAATTCAGATTCAAAAGAAAATTGTAGCATGCTAATTATTTAATTATCGACGAGGACATCTGAAAGTTAAATGCACCATGGTAATGTCATACACATGCTATTGGTTTTGCATTACATTTGAGTTGTGTATTCAATGCGCTATCCCACGAGTCAGGACACAGTTTTCTTATATCGTAGAAAAAGCATTTGAATCCAAAATCTCAAAAACCTTGACAAATTAGGTTGTTTTGTTTTTATTTTTCCTCAAACTGCGATTATGATATGGTTTGTCATATTTGTTTAACGTTGTGCAAGGCTTTAACTTCAAAAAACAACTTACCTGTTTAGCAAAACATCCTAGTTTATATCCTTCTTTGAAATTAAGTACATGACTTTCGACAGCTATACAACTTTCCTTCAAATGTAAAGCACTCAATCATTACATAATCATTTGTTTATTATACTTTCAAAATTTGTATAAGTCACACACTGTGATAACATAAGCCCGTTCCGTTATTAACGTAAAGAACCGCAAGCTAATGGCATCATCTTCCTAAACAGAAGACCTCCATTTTCTGAAATATTTGACATGTTTTCAATCTATTTTATTTTTAACTAGTTTCAACAATATTGAATAACTGCATATTTTGTTTTTCTTTTCGAGACTATCAAATATGATATAAATATCCGAGTACGTTTATAAAAGCTATCAAAGGTTATTTACATATACATACATGTGTATATTTGTTATTGTCTGCTTTTATATTGTTGGGTTGATGTCTATTTGACATATACAGCACATCTCCTTCTATGTATAACCATGATTCAAATACAAGTTCAAACCATGTTTTTGATGTTTGTGCGTGATCGAAAGATTGGACAACAAGCGACGAGTCACTTGACCGAAAGAGAGCAGAAAACAATATTTAATTAATTATTTCTATTTTATAACACAGAATAAAAATATAGCCTACCTCATTTCCATTGCACTTTACTCTGTTTCTGCAATTCCCTGGTAGGTCAATACTTGTACACTCATAGCAAGTCAGAGCTTTATAAAAAATAACACAATATAGTTATGTGAATCTTACGATCAAACAAATTTAAACTTCTATTTTGAGACACATAACTCCTACAGTCACTGTTTTTCCTTTGATATTTTACATTTCGACACTAAAATGAGACAAAGATATACCTCACATGTAGCGAAACATCTTAAGACATTTCATGACTTATCGAGACAAACGAAGACATAGCAAAACATACAAAGAAGTTACAAGACGAACCGAGACATATTGATACGTACCTAGACATATTAAGACGTACCTAGACATATTAAGACGTATCAAGACATATTAAGTCAAAACTAGACGTACCAAGACATACAAATAAAGGCAACAGTAGTATACCGCTGTTCAAAAGTCATAAACCAATTAAGAGAATACAAATCCGGATTACAAACTAAAACCGAGGGAAACACATCAACTGTAAGAGGAAAACAACGGAACAACAGAAACACTGAACTGCAACATAAACAAACGCCAACATACATAGAAACGGACTATTTGATAACTACTGCCATATTCCTGACTTGTTACAGGACATTTTAAGAAACAATGGTGAGTTGAACCTGGTTTTATGGCTAGCCAAACCTCCCTCTTATATGGCAATGCTAAAAAATATTGCTAAAATGACAACACTACGTGACAGGAATACAGAACAAACAAACGCAAAAAGCACAGAGAAATGCATAATAAATAGATAATGTAATAGTACATTACAACATGTAAACCGCAGGATAACAACGGACATCTCCCATTAATGACAGCACTGGACACCACAAACTGCACGTCACATGAATTGATCAACGCCACAAAACGTGATGTATTTTTGTGACGTACATATACTAATCTTGAAATTCATACAATTATATGCAACGAGATCCAAAAATTCACAATTATTTTCACAATACTAGTCCAAATAATTATCATGATTATGACGGTCTTGAAGGACTATTTTAAATTAATGCTGTGACGACGTCATAATTATTAGACTAACACAATACTGTATCCATGGAAAATGGAAATTAACTCGACTATACTGACAAATAAGACTTATGTGAAATGCACCGAAAATACAAAATTCAAACCACAAACGATAAGACATAACACAATATCCAACCGTACTTACAAAAAAAACACCATTACTAAAGACATGAATGTTGGATGTATAAATACCGAGACACGTCGTATAGTAATGCCAATTCACACTCGGCAAAACAGTCATATTCGGAAACAGGTCACGTCCGGTATTTAGCAGACAGACGACATATATGGTAAACCACAATCTAATACGTGGTAAAAATGTCGTTATTTAGTTTAGACACAGACACATCGTACATGTATAGATCAACTAATTCGTGATGGTGTCCATAAACTTTACGGAGTTTCATTTTTAATCTGTCCTCCTCATAACTCTGTTGGAGCAGTTTCTGCGTAAGGAGAACACTCCTGTATATGAAGTCCGTATAAAGTGAACATGCACGAGTATAACGTATCAATTGAGATATGTAAACATCATACGACGGAGCAGAGGGTATGTTACTGCTGCGAAATGGGAAATTGATAATTAGGAAGTTGAAATCATCCCGTTTGTCATAGATTTTAGTGTGAAGTCGTCCACAAGACGTACTAAGACACATTTTAACAGACGTATCAAGACAAGTTAAATGAAGTCATAACCAGACTTATCAACACATATCAAGTTATACCAAATATCACACCAAGACATATTCAGACGTACCAAGGCATACAAAAACACATCAAAACGTTCAAACCATATTACGACATACCAAGACATACCAAGACATATCAAGACGTACCAATACATACAAAGACTTATCAAACATTTCAAAACATACCAAGACATATCAAGACATAACAAGACAAAAAAAGACATACCAAGACATATCAAGACGTACCTATATATATCTAGACATAATCAGACATATCAAGTCAAAACAAGTCATACTCAGACATATCAAGTCACAACAAGACCTATCAGTCAAAACAAGACATATCAAGACCAGCCAAGACATATCAAGTCATACTACGACATGTTAACAAATCAAACACACCATAAATTTCAAGACGTTTCAAACTATACAAAGATATAGCAATACATATCAAGTCTTACCAGGACATATCAAGGTAAACAGAGACAAACCAAAACATACTGAGACACTTCAAGACATAATAAGACGTAGAAAGACGATCTAAGACAAACCAATACATATCAAGACAACCTAAGACGTATCAGGACGAACAAAGACCTAATAAAACATGATACCAAGACATATTAAGACTATCAAAGACATATCAAGACTATCAAAGATACACATCAGGACATACTCATACATATGTAGATAAATCTAGACATACTCAGACATATGAAGTCATACCAAGACAAATCAAGATATAAGAAGTCATAGCAAGACGTAGGAAGACATATTATATCATAATCAAACATGAAGATTTAGGATAAATAAAATACAAGATACCTCGTGACATATATTATTGCTAGATGTAAGCAAACAACTCTAAACGAAAATTCAAAATGCAAAAGCAACCAATGGCAACCACTGGACCGAGGAAGTATTAAAATCAATCGTCTTTGAACATTTTAATTTTGGATGACAGGAACACATATGTCTTTGTGGTTTTGGTGTCGTTTTTATGCTACAAATGTATCTCCTTGACGTATACCCGAACTTCTCCTTTTATTTAACAATGAAAAATCTGATATGAAATTAAAAAAAAAAAACAAGAAAACATTCTTAGTTCAATGAATTTTTATAACAGTGTATGATCTTATGTCTTTCATTTAAGGATTTCTACTGTGAGTTATTGGCGTATAACTTTGTTAAAAACTTCATAAATATGAATGTTTGCAGGCAAATTATGATAAACAGCTACAAATGTAATAGCAAGCAAACCAAACCATAATATAGTATTGTTGTTTAGGTATGATGTCTCTTTCTAAATTCAAGTAACCGTAAAAACATCGTTAATCCTGATAAATAAATCAAAATGAAAATTTCAAAAACTTCATATATATTATCTTTGCCTTTGGCCTCGTTTTCATTTATATTTTGCATTTCTTGTTTATGTTCCGATACTATTGTATACGTCTATATTGCTGGTGTCGAGGTGTCAAACTGTTATTTGTCTGGCCTCTACCTGCCTAGAAATAACATCTTTCTGTCAGTAAAGAAGAAATATTTAAAATTATACTTACAACATTTGCCACAAGTCTGTGGACACATAGAAGCCACACAAGTCAGGTCACATCCATTGTTTTCCGACAGATATCGACAAACTTCAGTGTCCAATTCGGAACAGGCAGCACTAAATCCGTTTATGTTACCGGAAGGTTGGACTTCATTAAAGAGAAAAATATAGAATAACTTGTATGATGGCATCGTACAAGTAATTACTTGTATAAAGTTTTTTGTACATGTTGTACAAGTAATTACTTGTACAAAATAATAACATGTACACGATATATACATTTAATGGTGGATTGGTGTGTAACGTAAATGCAGATCAGAACGAGAACATTTAAATGTGACATTTAACTTGCTTTGTACTAGACCGGCACACTGAGTTTGATTTTAAAGTGTTAGCTCACAAGGTAACAGTTTGCAAGAAAACCGTAATGTCACCATACTCGGACATATTTTTCGGATTCCGTGCTGACCAGTCTGACCAACTCTTTCTCCTCAATGCTACGTATTTAGCGGAGAAGCAGCAAATACAAATTGTCAAGTCTTTAGTTTGACCCATCCGGAAAACGACATGTCCGCAATTGAACCGTTGAGATTGAAATCATACGTTAGTATAACGTTCTCTGTGTTCGTTAGAATCCAGCAATTTTTAATTTTAACTGTCAGTTAACTGAAATATGGAATGCTGATTAAATACTTAGAGAGATACCAATACAAACCATTGAAAAACGGAAGCAAACCTTATTAGATATTTGAATATTGTTTTTATTGGTATTAATATTGATTTTGTTATCAGGAAATTCAAATCAAACTAAATATTATTTTTATATACAATGTCATATACACATTCATGGCTCTACAATCTGTCGATACCTGTATCTTGGTATTGCACAAGGTCATGTTTTCTCTGACTGTTTATAACGTCTTTATCCTAAATCCATTGAATTTTTTATAAGTTGTTATTGGCTTTGAAATAGCTGTCAGTAACTGCAAGTACTCTCAGATTTGTACTTAGTGTCTTTTGTTTTGGGATGTATAAGTACCCGTCCACGTCAACTCTGTGTTTTTGTTAGATGTATTTCTAGTGTAAACATCTGATGAGTAAAGCCTTTTCAAGGGATTTTATAGTTTATTCTTATGTTGTACTGTTACACCACTGTCCCAGGTTAGGGAGGGTTGGCGCCTTCAAACGAGTTTAAACCCGCTGCATTTGTTTGCTCCTGTCCTAAGTCAGGAACCTGATGTTCAGTGGTTGTCGTTTGTTGATGTGGTTCATAAGTGTTTCTCGTTTCTCGTTTTTATATAGATTAGACCGTTGGTTTTCCTATTTATATGGTTTAACACTAGTCTTTTTATGTCTACTTAAACGATACGAAAAATGTCTAGTAAAAGCATATTAATTGATAGATAATTTGCCTCATGGATGAACATTTTTAAAAATCGACAATTTAGCGATAACGGCGTTTCATTTTGCCATTTTAGATCCACTTTTGATTATGATAGTCATATAGATCCAACTGAAACTGAAATAAAGGTTACTACATTTTGATCAGTTTCATATCTAGAATAAAATTTAGAATTTGACAGCGAGGTTCGGTTCACTGTCATGTTTCTCTTGTCGTTACCACATTCTCGATCATCCATGTTTTCGCATTTATGACACCATCTGAATATGCCAGTTATCACAGACTTTTCACTTAACATGAACAACACGATGGGTGTCAATAGAGGAATAGGAACTTAATAGCAATTTAGGTCACTGCGCGGATTTTGGTGGAATTTGTGTTGTTTTACCTTTAGTGTTCTTTGGGGTGTTTTGTGCATTGTTATTTTCTGAGCGTCTCTTCTCCCTTTGTAAATAGTAATTATCTTTCTGTCTTCGACAAAATAAATTGATGACCTTTATTATCTTATCCCGGTCTAGTCCGTTCCGATATGACTCCTTTATCCAATGCTAGAACTGTGGTTGATATTGGTGACTTAAGAATATACAATATACTTGCATCAGATTAATATAAAGATATTGCAATCCATTATCAAAAAAAATACATACCGGGATTTATTGTTGGGAGAGGTATTTTGTCGGGTTCCTCGTACTTATTGCATAATTCTGAAGAACAACAGCCTCCGATCAAGTCAACATCTCGTTTGACTTTTGACTGAGTGTGTTGTGGAGGAGCACCGAACAAATCATCACATACCTAATAAAACAATACTTATAGCTATCAATGTTGTGTCTGTTTCCTATATTTCTATACATCAAAGAATGTTCTTCCTGTTTTATAACTATGCAACACATGCTAAATGGACAAGTTAGGTGAAAACTTGCTATGGCTCTAGCAAGGATAAATTATCATATAGATATAAGAAGCTGTGGTATGAGTGCCAATGAGACAACTCTCCATTCAAGTCACGATTTATTAAAGTAAACCATTATAGGTCAAAGTACGGCCTTCAACACGGATCTTTGGCTCACACCGAACAGCAAGCTATAAAGGGTCATGTACAGATAAAAAAATGGTAAGGAAAAAATTTCAAGATTATATCGAATGTGACAGTCGGTATTGTTACAAGTGGAACGTATCCGTGGTCATCTGTGACAAAATTCTGATGGTGTATGAAAAAACTGTGGAAGGAGTTCAACTTTACCATTTGGAACCCTTAGATAATGGTATCATCCAATGTTCACTTGGAATGAGTAAACTGTTGGGTGCTAATAAGGGAGCAGGAATTGCCTTCCCTTTTTGAGCACTTCTCAACCCATGGTTATTTGTGGTTTAGTATAGTGATATGTTATTGTTGCTTGTCGTTTTTGCCATGGTGTTCTGTCTGTTGTAGGATATTTTACGCTTTTTGATTGGTAAAATCTCTCTATTGTGATAAATAAATTCAAAGAACAACTGTGTTCAGTGACAACTCTCATCAATCATTATTTATGGCTGTATAAGTGTAAGGTTCTGAAAACGAAGACGATAATGAGCTCCTTGTTTTTTCTTTTAATATTTCGAAGTGTTAAAAAATTTAAAATTCTACTCCTAATTGTATTTTATATGGAGAATCATGAAGATATTTTTTTAAAGATATTTACTAAAAAAGGAAAACCTTTATTAAAGGCTCATTTGTATGTAACAAACAAGATACATATTGTACATTGTGTATTAAGATTTTTAATATACATATAGTCCTTTACATTCTTTTCAAACAAAATTCTAATAAATATGGAGTCTTTATTATGATTTTGTACATTTGTTTTACAAAACAGACATAATATAATAAGTTTGGTTTTTGATTCAGAGGAAAGTTTATTTGTATTTACAACTCATACATTTAGTACTTGTATTTTGTTTTGTTTATTACAAATTACCCTTTTCCACAGACCATCATTTTTTTTTTTTAGTTTTTCAAAACGTGTTGTATAAATGTATTCTGATCATAAGGTAAATCCTTTCGAAAATTTTGAAGTGGGTAACAGAACAGGGGTCATTTATAAACATATTTCCCTTGCAATATATATATGCTTTTATCATGTTTATGTGTTTATCTAGTTGCTCCGCTAGTGTCTTTCATGAAACATTTACAACTTTGTTAAATTGTTAGATACTTGCCATATTATCTACACATCCAAGCTGGAATTTTTTCTCAAGAGATGCTGTTACTGTTTGACTTGCAATACAGGACTGAAACAAACATCATATGGACCCATCAATGGAATATTGATAATAGAAAAAAAAACAATCAGACATAAAGAACAAACAAAAGAGAGAGAGAGAGAGAGAGAGAGAGAGAATGTAAAAAGGAACATGTAAAAAGGAACAATCAATTTCTTAAGATAACAAAACATAAGTATCTATAATCGATATTCGCAGGTTAAGTACTTTCAGCTTGTTTTAAGTTCCTGTAAGCATTCTTTATGGCGTTATAATGTATTGATTTGTTTGTTGCTTTTTGTTATCTATTATACAGATACGATTTTTATGTTATGGTTTTTTATGTTTGTTATGTAAGTCAATTATCGAAATAACAAAGATGGGAGGATTCAGATTAAAACATATTTCAATTCCGCAACATATGACTGTCCCGGGCTAGTCAGGATTCTCGTCATCGGTTGGCTTATGTCGTATCTTAATTTCTTTTTGTTTTTTTTTTTTTTTGTTTTTGTTTTTTTGTTTTTTTTGTTTTTTTTTTTTTTTTTTTTTTTGTTTTTTTTTTTTTGAGAATTCGAGGTTGATGGGAGATCTTTGATTGCTTTATTTCAATTTAGTCAAAACTTGACCAGGAACTATTTACAGCTAGACATGTTGTATGGACACCTGTTTGTATTGATTAATTGATTGATTGGTGTTTAACCCCACTTTCAGCACTAGTGTGCTATTTCGTGAAGGTTAGTTTTTATTGATGGAGGAAGCCGGAGAGAGTCGAGCGTACCTGCCACGTGCGGGATTCGAACTCACAGCCACAGTGCTGACAGGCTAGTGATACAGTAGTTCGACTTATTAGACCACTCGGCCACCGAGTCCCCTGTTGAAGGCTGTATATAAACCTCACAATGTCTTTTGGTCATTTTTGTCGTAAGATTGCTGTCTCATTCCATAAGGCTACTGTAGTAATTACAGTACAGATTATTTCAATTTATCTTTAAGAAATAATATATTAAGTATAAAGTATTTCATTTGGTATTTTTATTTTATTGGTGTACTGAAAATTTGGTTTTAACGACTATTTTGATTACATGGCGTCACATATTCTACTTGCCGCACAGTTTTTCGCATCGCAGATAAATTTATTTTTGTTTCAAAGTTCTTTTCACATGCACGATTTACCAATTGCATCATACTGACAGAATGATATTTTTAAAGAAAAGCATGTGTTGTGCACACACAATCATATCATTTGTTTTTTATTTATTTCTGAAATCTTGAACTACATTTACCATTGACATATTACTACATTGTACTATCTGATGACAATCTGAAGGATGGTCTACATGTTCACAAGAATAACATTTCAGGGCTGCAATTAAAGAACATACGGGTTAATTTCAATCTGTTTGACCGAGGGTATTGATACTGCAACAGGTAAGACTATTACTAGGAGATGTTTACCCTGTTGACGTTTCGGGTATCGCTCCGTTTGGCGTTTGTGTTATTTCCTCGTTTTTCTCTCTAGCGTCTTGGTTCGTACACTAAATCCGATTCACTAGTTTTGAATATCGTAATCTATAGTTGCGTCTTATCTTAAAATGAAAATAACATACATTGGTGCATATAAACTATATATTTGTTCTTCTCTTTCAAAGTAGATATCTATATACTATCGACACAAGAGATTTAATCCAGCGGCCTTAAAAGAGAAACACAGTAGCTTAAACTTAAAAACAATAACGATATTACAATCGGCAATCAAGAACATTAATGCATAAGTAACATATATAAGACTTGACCTTTAGAAATAGGAAACCACATTAAACTAATAGTCACACAACTTGATATAAAATAAAGGTGGGGTTAAACACTTACGACACAAACCACAGGTCCTAGGACAGAGAGTTGACATACAGTTGTCCTGACACATATCTTGTTTTATGGCAGCTAGTCTTTGACACCCTTTTATGTTACGATCTTCACAGCTGTGTGCACCACATACCACTAGAACTGATGTTTAGCGAAAATTAAGAAATACAGAAAGTAAATTCAAAATAATATCCGCAATAACACTGAATAAGTGTTTTGTATAACAATTTTCCATAATGTTTTAGATCAAAGACTGCTTGTCTAAGAATTGTGAGCACTTAAATGTAAGTTTCAAGCTTACCGAAATTTTGATGCAATTCGATGCATGCTTGCATTTTAAATGTATCTCAATATGCCGAAACAAAAAGTAATTATTTAAAAATATAAAGTTAAAAACTCAAAATCCGCAGTTAATTAAAAATTAAGAAAAACATACATGGCCATACTCTGTGCTAGTGTCGTTCAGTTGATCAATTTGGAAAGTTGTGTAACGGCGGGTGCATGTCAACAGTGAAGCAGGAACTGCTGACGTTTTCAGAGCACATGAGTTAATTCTTTACAATGGGAAAATTTATACATTAGGCGAAAAAAGGCTAGATTAACTATGCTATATAAAATGAATTGGGGGTTAGTAGAAGTTCCAAAGGACAATTTAACAAAATCTGATAGACGTTCTAAGAGGAAACATAAATGTCGGCAAATAGCAACCAATAAAGACTTTTATAAATATCTTACTATCCGAACACTATCTCTCACTGGAATTTACTACCTGAAGCAATAGGTATGTCTGACACCCTGGAATCCTTCAAAAGTGGCATATCCACTCTAACATTTGAAGGACCCACAACAACTTATTAAACGACCAGTGCCACTGTACATAATGTATATATGTTATTCTACAGACTATTTTTCTTTTTTCTTTATTGTTTGTATTAATTTTAATTAAGTTCATATGTACATAGCACACAAGTTCCGGGAAGTTTTACACTCCTACCTAGGAGTCTACTCCCGTATTTGGAAGAAGAAGAAGAGTTCACCCCGGTTTTTGGTGTGGTTCGTGTTACTCAATCTTAGGTTTACTGTGAAATGAGTTTTTTTATTGCTTATCTTTTCATCATCGTTTTTCTTTTCAGGTCTGGTGTTGTCTGTTTTATGGACTTATTTTTATTGTCTTTTTTTGTATTTTCTTTTTTATAAATATGCAAAAAAGGAAGCTTATTTAATCAATTAATTAAGTTGCAAAAGAAAAGACTTTTAACCATTTCAATTACATATCCATAACACACATGGTCCTTTGGTCAATTTTCTCATTGGCAATCACACCACATACCATTATTCTAATATTCCGCGTTATTCTTATATTCAGTCTTATTCATTGTCTCATTGGCAATCACACCACATATTATTATTCTAATATTCCGTGTTATTCTTATATTCAGTCTTATTCATTGTCCCATTGGCAATCACACCACATATTATTATTCTAATATTCCGTGTTATTCTTACATTCAGTGTTATTCATTGTCTCATTGGCAATCACACCACATATTATTATTCTAATATTCCGTGTTATTCTTATATTCAGTGTTATGCATTGTCTCATTGACAATCACACCACATATTATTATTCTAATATTCCGTGTTATTCTTATATTCAGTGTTATTCATTGTCTCATTGACAATCACACCACATATCATTATTCTAATATTCCGTGTTATTCTAATATTCAGTCTTATTCATTGTCTCATTGGCAATCACACCACATATTATTATTCTAATATTCCGTGTTATTCTTATATTCAGTGTTATGCATTGTCTCATTGACAATCACACCACATATTATTATTCTAATATTCCGTGTTATTCTTATATTCAGTGTTATTCATTGTCTCATTGACAATCACACCACATATCATTATTCTAATATTCCGTGTTATTCTAATATTCAGTCTTATTCATTGTCTCATTGGCAATCACACCACATATTATTATTCTAATATTCCGTGTTATTCTTATATTCAGTGTTATTCATTGTCTCATTGACAATCACACCACATATTATTATTCTAATATTCCGTGTTATTCTTATATTCAGTGTTATTCATTGTCTCATTGACAATCACACCACATACCTTTATTCTAATATTCAGTGTTATTTGTTGTCGTAGTTGATGAAGAAAATAAAAGAAGAATATGTCCTTTGGACACAGATGTCCCCGCCCGATTGTTAATATGCAAGAATCAATAAACTAATTCGAACCTATTAACGTTTTCTTTTCCTTGAAACTTATTGCGGAAACGCCAAACTCAGCAGTTTTTCTATTTATAAAGTAAAAAAACTCAAGAACTATGAAAGTGAGGCCATTCAAATTCGGTTTTAAATTGTGTTTAGTAACAATAAGCAGTGTGTATGAGTTTCATAACATTTGGTTCAAACAAACTACAGTGAGAGAACAGTAAACCAGTGTGCTTGAGTTTCATAACATTTGGTTCAAACAAACTAAAGTGAGATAACAGTAACCAATTTGGGACGTACAGACGAACAATGGTAAACCTTGATGCCGCAGTCGACTAACGCCGTGTGCATAGAAATACATGATCAATATAAATCTTCCATGAAAGTTTCATCTTACCAAATGTGCCTAATGTAATTCCGTAAATTAATATCATGACTGTACTTCAAGATCGATCAAATTTGTGTACATGTACAGATGTACTTATCTTGTACCAAACAAACTTTCACATGTAGATACTAAATGGACGTAATCATTTCGATAGTTCAAGTCAATGTCATGTCTTCATTTTAGACTTTATCTGACTAGAAACGATGATTTTATCCCCTGTGGAATAAGATATTAGTTGTTTTCAGTATATCATGATCAAAGTGTTTCATAGCTTGCTTTCAGGAACAGTGAGCATTTTATTTGATACGGTATACTACTACCTATTATTACTTGTTTGTTTGTATATTGATATTCATTAGGCCGTTGTTTTAACGCTTTCCTGTGATGATTTTGTTGTACATTTATATACAAAGTCATGTTTTTGTGTTTTAGTCCATTTATCCAAATTAAAAGGGGGAGGGTTGAGATATCAACAAACAAGTTTGGTCTTAGGTTTTCTATCTCATTGACGTATACTATAATGATGTGCAAAGTTTAACTTTTCATTTTATCTATTTGTTATAGACATTTTATTAATTTTCTTCTGCACAACGTAATTAAACTTTTAAGTAAAAGAGATTTCAATACATTTGGACAAATCAATTCATATTAAAGATGAATATCGATGTGTGTATTTATATGTGTTTGTTTGTCACTATCTTGAGGATCTGCGGGGGGACATAATGGATATGTTCGACGTTACAGAACCTTTTTGCTATATTCTTCTGTATTCTTTATGCGTAGGTATCTTTTATCTTAACTTCAAATTGTTAAAAAGCGTTTCAGGAGCTTGTAATTGAGTAGTTATGTAGTCGTGTGTGACTGTCTGTCATATTTGTTTTTCGTTTATTGTTTTGTCATAACGAAGGCCGTTGGTTTTCTCGTTTCAAATGTTTAACGTCTTATCATGCCTGAGCTTGTATAGCTGACTATACGGTGTGAATTATGTTCATTGTTGAAGACCATACACCGACATATAGTTGCTTCCTTTAATTTAGTTTTATCCCTTGTTGATATTTGTCTCATTAGTATTCATAACATATCTACTTATTTTTATATTACCTAAAAGGCATTGAACAAATAAGGAGATGTTGTTTGATGATCAATGAGACAACTACAAAATGTTACCATAGACCAAATTATATGAACAATTATATATGTCATCATACAGCCATTATTAATCAGTAAAAAGCATATAAATAGTAAGCGAAACAAACACCGGTATGACTAAATAAGAACCGTTTCAAAAGAGAAAACCAATGGCTAGATTAAACTACAACAATGAACCAAAAAAAAAAAACAAATACGAGAGAATGCAACAACTGGATTACATGC
The DNA here is from genome assembly GCA_017311375.1 of Mytilus coruscus. Classification (NCBI taxonomy): domain Eukaryota; kingdom Metazoa; phylum Mollusca; class Bivalvia; order Mytilida; family Mytilidae; genus Mytilus; species Mytilus coruscus. The sequence continues at coordinate 88,630,708 of CM029598.1, forward strand.
TACTAGCTTGAGATAGGCACACACAAATTCGACGGGGTTTGACATGGTTGTGAGTATTCAATCCTTTTCCAAAAGACCAAAGAAAAGTGATAGTTCCATCATGTGCTATGCGCATTCGGGATTAATGTGTTGTTCGTGCATTCTTTGAAGTTTTTCGATATCAATATTCTTGGGTTAGTTATTTTTCAAATATTGGAACAAGTCGAAAAGACCTTAACCCAACAACACAATAAACATAAAGATATCTAGAGGTTCACATACCATAGTCAACAATTGACAAGTATCTTGAGTGGAAGAATCTTATAATTAACGAGCTATTTTTGTAGAATCTACGATATGTCTGTACATGTGTCTCAACTCACAAGTGACATGTTTTCTATCTTAGATATCAGAGTAGTCGTCTGGTCTGTAAATTTGCCGATTTTGTCCTATTCCCTTTTGTGACGTTTAAACTAATGCTGAATTGGCATGTCAGTGCGCTTGGTTTTGTTCCGTTTTGAGTTCATGCTATTTCCTCAGTTTTTTTGTTTTTTGTTTTTTTTAAATCTTGGTTTTAATTTTTTTTTTTTTTTTTTTTTTTTTTTAATGAATTAATGAGTTGTAAACTTCGGGTTTCTAATATTGCCTCTTACTTAGGAAATAAGGTTTGGTTACTATATAAAATTTGTATTATTATGAATGTTTATGAATGTTTATGGACACTTATAATTAAAAATTTATCATAATCTACACTGGTTGCAATAACTTATAGGATATACACTATTTCATATCCTTAAGAGGGGCCTCGGTAGCCGAGTGGTCTAAGTAGTCCAACTACTATATCACTAGCCTGTCAACACTGAGGTTGTGAGTTCAAACCCCACACGTGGCAGGTATGCTCGACAAGGATTGTCAGTTTTCCTGTTGAAGGTTGGTGATTCTCTCCGGACACTCCGGCTTCCTCAACCAATAGAAATTGACCACCACCAACACTGTTGAAAGTGGCATTAAACATCAATCGATCAACCAATCAATCAACCCCTGCAGTATAGTATTTAAATATGACTGAATATGATTTTTGTTTTATATTTCACATTTATAGGAACCTAACACGAAATTATCTGCTTAATTAACAGTTAATTATCGTATAAGAACGAATTCACATTTAATCAACTCTATAAATTCTTTTTAATTTTCATATATACGGTCGTTATTGATTTTCAATTTATTTCATGATTCTTGCTGTGTTACAAGAAAACGAGATCAGAAAACCATGTGTTACAAGAAACGAGATTAGAAAAACATTTTCCTTTTTATTTTTCATTTGATTGAACCTACTTGTTCAGATTATATTTCAAATGCTTAAGCCTAATCAGTCATATTTGTTCCACATAATTGAAGATTTGACAAAAAGCAATCCTTAGAAAACAAGGGAATTTTGCGCATTCTTTGACAGGAAAGCGCTATGGACACAAATGAATAAAGTGTTGTTTTCATTTTTGGTAATATCAGGTCAGTGACATATATATTTAACATTAAGTTTTTGAAACAACGGTTAGGTAAAGTCTTAAAAAGGTCTATCGATTTAAGTGTATAGTCTTATATGTATATATAAATCTGTTGTAGAGTATTCACTGGTTCAGACGTACTTATAATATAATTATTTCTATGACTGCATCTTACATTAATTTGTAGGATCCTTTACAATAGATAATTCAGCTGATCTTTAACAATTCCATCCTCATACCTTATATATCATGTACTGTGTTACGACGCTTGATAAAAACTGACGAGAAAGGTAACACCTGGCCACCGAAAGCTTTATTTTTAGATCCTAGGTGGTCGAGTGGTATAGCGCGTCGGAGATAGTGCAAGGCGATTTGGTGCCACGATATCTCAGTAGCATGAGTTCGAATCCCGGCCAGGGAAGATAAAAAAATTTGCTTCCGCAAATTTACAGATCTAACATTGTTGTGCTGTTGTTTAGACGAATTATATAATTTACAGATCTAACGTTTTTGGCCAGTTGTTTAGACGAATTATATATATATAATTCGTCTAAACAACAGCCCAACAATGTTAGATCTGTAAATTTGCGGAAGCAAATTTTTTTTGTTCTTCCTTGGCCGGGATTCGAACTCAAGATACTGAGATATCGTGGCACCAAATCGCCTTGCACTATGCCCGACGCGCTAGACCACTCGACCACCTAGGTTCTATAAATATAAAGCTTTCGGTGGCCTTTCCTCGTCAGTTTTTATCTAGCGTCGTAACACAGTAGAAAATGAAAGGATATGGAGTAAATGTACATGGGACAAAATCGCACACAATACATAGAAAACATAGAAAATTATCAATGAACTGGGCTTTTATTCCTGTTCTTCATCTTGATAGTTGATGTAGGGTCTTCAACAATGAACAAATCATTCATACCCTACAAAAAGGTCAAGACGGCCCCTAGCGTCCACTTAAGCGGTACTATTGATAAAAATAAAGTAATTTTGAAAGACATCGATCGCCGCTAAAATATGCTTTGAAGTTACACATGTCGGGAGCGGTCAATAAATTGCATAATTTATAATTACGGGCGAGGTTTTTGAACATATATTTGTCATACATTGCCCAACAAATAATTAATAAAGTACATGATATATAAGGCATGAAGATGGAATTGTTACAATCAGCTGAATTATATATTGTAAAGGATCCTACAAATTAATGTAAGATGCAGTCACAGACATAATTATATTATAAGTACGTCTGAACCAGTGACGACTCTAAAACAGATTTTATCCATTGGATCACCAGCAGTGATGGTGTTACAAGGCTGAAAATACATTCTGTATATATAATTTGTCTAAACAACAGCCCAACATGTTAGATCTGTAAATTTACGTTAGCAAATTTTTTGTTCTATATAAAAGATATTTTTAGAAGTACAAACAAGAGTGAAATACCGTAAGATTAAGTACAAGTGTCATCATATTTAAAACAAAAGTTCTTTAAAGCAGTTCAACACTACAAAAGATTGAACCATCGACGAACTGTTGTCTAGTTTTTTTGCCGTTCTACATGTAATCTCGCATATAATGAATTTAATCCTTTTTACACCGGCAGCTTTTATTACTGTATGATGGATTGTTCTGATCCATTCATAACATACTATCAAGTGTAAGTCATACGGAAGTGTGATGCAGTTTATTTCAAAACAATAGAAATGTATTGAAACTCGTTCATGTAGTCATGCTGAAATTAACATCAGGATAAAACTGGTATCCAAACAAACGAAACGATTGCTCAGTATGGATTTGTTTTCTATTACGTAATAAATCAATAAAATTTGCATTTGAAATTACAGTCTTGTAGTTTATATATGGTGATGAAATATCCTGGTACAACATATATTTGAAGGTTTAATTGATCAATACGTCATACAGTTTTATAGATAAACAGGAGTCGGTTAAATCAAGTTAACAAATATACAAAGCGGGAAGTCTCAGACCTGGATAAAGGGACGTAACTCTTATAAATAACTATAGTTTTGTTGCAGGTCGTATGGTGACCTTTAGGGATTTCATCTTTGTCGTTTCTATGTGATATATTTATCTCATTGACAAACATACCACATCTTTCTTTGTGTTGTTCTATCTTTAGTAATCTATAATATATTTAGTTGAGTTCTTTTTCCTATAAACAACTGTCGTACAAGTGGGAGGTTTAGTTGCTATAAAAAAAAATTAAACCAGCTTTAACCCACCTTTTTGTTCGGTAAATGCACGTACCAAGACAGGAATATGACATTCATTCCGCTGGTTGATATAGTCTAACGTTTGATTTTGTCATGTTTTAGGAGCTTCCATTTTATGGGGGCTAGGATGAAAAATTTTGTCCTGCCTTTTTTTTTAGTTGTAATCTCTGTCCTGCCTTTTAATTTTTCACTCTGTTCGGTCCTGCCTTTTTTTTCAAGTTTATCCTGACTTTTTTTTACCTAAATTTTCATCCTGACTTTTTTTTTTTGCAAGTGTCTTATCCTGCCTTTTTTTTACTCAAAACTCCTGTCCTGCCTATTTGTTTCAAATTTCATCCTAGCCCCCACCCCCCCATAAAAATCAAATGGTAGCTCCCTTATGGACTTCCACCTTTTTGAATTTACATTGGAGCTCGGTATTTTATTTATACTTTTTTCGTCGTTTTTCCTTTGGTTATGGTGTTACCGTTTTTTCTTCGAATTGAGTATTTGCCTCTTGCTATCATCTCCCCTTTTTAAATGCTATATTATTATAATAGAATACGAATGTGTTATTTCTCAATTGATTTAGTAAAATATGCTATGTTGCTATCTCCAAAACAAGGTCAGTGACCTGGATATTATATATATCAGATCAATATTGGTTTTTCTTAAACTGATAGAGATACATGTAGCCATATTGAGTTGTTTTTCCTTTAAACAACTGTCGTACAATTGGGAGGTTTAGTTGCTATAAAAAAAAAATTAAACCAGTTTGGATCCTTTACAATAGATAATTCAGCTGATCTATAACAATTCCATCTTCATGCCTTATATATCATGTACTGTGTTACGACGCTAGATAAAAACTGACGAGGAAAGGTAACACCCGGCCACCGAAAGCTTTATTAAATATAGAGCCTAGATGGTCGAGTGGTCTAGCGCGTCGGGCATAGTGCAAGACGATTTGGTGCCACGATATCTCAGTAGCATGAGTTCGAATCCCGGCCAATGAAGAACAAAAAATTTGCTTCCGCAAATTTACAAAATTATATATACAGAATGTATTTTCAGCCTTGTATCACCATCACTGCTGGTGATCCGATGGATAAAATCTGTTGTAGAGTCGTCACTGGTTCAGATGTTCTTATAATATAATTATTTCTCTGACTGCATCTTACATTAATTTGTAGGATCCTTTACAATAGATAATTCAGCTGATCTGTAACAATTCCATCTCCATGCCTTATATATCATGTACTGTGTTACGACGCTAGATAAAAACTGACGAGGAAAGGTAACACCCGGCCACCGAAAGGTTTATTAAATATAGAGCCTATAGGTGGTCGAGTGGTCTAGCGCGTCGGGCATAGTGCAAGACGATTTTGTGCCACGATATCTCAGTAGCATGAGTTCGAATCCCGGCCAATGAAGAACAAAAAATTTGCTTCCGCAAATTTACTGATCTAACATTGTTGGGCTGTTGTTTAGACGAATTATATATATCTAAATTGAAAACAACGTTCAAACCTTTGATTGCTTTGGATAAAAACCGCAATTTTTATACGTGTGCATGCAAAACAAATTTCTTGGTAGAGGGGTCTAAATACAGCACAAACAACATTTTCCAAAAGACCCAAAAAGTGAAAAAGTATATTTAAACAAAACGCATTTGACTAGCAGGTCGAACAACAGATGTTCTTAAACCCTGCTTACTGCCATTGGCGATTGCCAAATAAACGGATCACAAGATGTAACATAATGAAATTTTATAATTAATTTAATACCAAACAGAAAACAATAAACTTGCGGAAAAGATGGTATACCGCAAACATGAGGTGCAAAAATTTGAACACCATATCCGGATTTCGACAATCAATGTCTCTTCAGTGATGTTAAGAATCGAAACGGTATTTGGAAGGCCATATAATTTACCTCAATTTAGGATAGACTCTTGAATTTTGAAGAGTCGAAATAGGATGAACGGATCATATAAACCCGAAGGCAAATATAATAGAAGCCCAAAGGAAAAAATATAAATAAGTCTAAATTGAAAACAACGTTCAAACCTACGATTGCGTTGGATAAAAACAGCAATTTTTATACGTGTGCATGCAAAACAAATTTCTTGGTAGAGGGGTCTAAATACAGCACAAACAACATTTTCCAAAAGACCAAAAAAGTGAATATATAAGTACGTCTGAACCAGTGACAACTCTACGACATATTTCATCCATCGGATCACCAGTGATGTTGATACAAAGCTGAAAACACATTCTGTATATATAATTCGTCTAAATAACAGCCCAACAATGTTAGATCTGTAAATTTGCGGAAGTAAATTTTTGTTCCTACCTGGCCGGGATTCGAACTTACGCTACTGAGATATATATATGACATTTGTGCGGCGATAGTGCAATTAAAACAGTGAGACCTAAAGCTAACTGAATGAAGTGCGGGATCTCCTCGCCCACCCGGAGCATGAGATCCTCCACCGGTTTTTAGTTGGGTTGATGTTGCTCAATATAAATGAAAAGATGTGGTATGAGTGCCAATGAGACAACTCTCCATCTATCAGTCTTTATTTATTCATGTAATAATTTGTAGATTGTTGGCATTTTTGTCGAACTTCTTTTTTTCGACTTATGAGTTTGGTTCTCCCTTAAAGATTGGTATCTTCCCCTCTTTTTCCCTAAAGTTTGGTATCTTCCCCCTCTTTTTTCCTGAAAGTTTGGTATATTTTCCTCTTTTTTTCCTTAAAGTTTGGTGTCTTCCCCCCTCTTTTTTCCTAAAAGTTTGGTATCTGCCGCCCCTTTTTTCCTAAAGATTGGTATCTTCCCTCTCTTTATTCCTTAAAGCTTGGTATCTTCCCCCTTTCCTTTAGGTTTGGTATCTTCTGACTCTTTTTTTCTCCAGTTTGGTATCTTCCCTCTCTTTTTTCCTTAAAGTTAGGTATCTTTTGCCCCTTTTTTCTTCCTAAAGTGTGGTATCTTCCGCCCATTTTTTCCCTAAAGTTTGATATCTTCCCCCTTTTCCCCCTTACAGTTTGGTATCTTCCCCTCTTTTTTCCCTTAAAGTTTGGTATCTTCCTTCTCTTTTTTCCTTAAGTTTGGTATTTTCCCCCCTTTTTTCCCTTAAAGTTAGGTATCTTCCGACTCTTTTTCCCCTAAGGTTTGGTATCTGACCCCTCTTATTTCATTACACCTATATATCGTTCTCTAGCCGCAGAATCATTATGGAATTGAAGATTGTTTTATTAGTTAATTGCACTGTAAAACAGGATGATGGAAGAGTTCTTCACAATTTTAGTTGAATTTAATTTTAAAGAATACATTCAAGCGCTGCATGAAATAACTGATCGAAAGATAAATAAATTCAAAGATCAGATTTTGCTGATTTGTAAACTTATATGACCTAATGAATAACAAATGAACGTTGATGTATTGAAGTTCCGTTTACTTTAAATTGACATGTTAAAAACTATAAAAAAAAAAAAAAAAATGATTTTAATCTCTTTTTAATTAAAACAGATTTTTTTTTTAATCTTGTTTGTTCGTAACCTTGACAACAATAAAAGTATATATGTAACTTGTACAAACATGTTTCATTAAATTTTGGTCAAAATGTATGGCCCCATGTATAACTGTCCATGTGTATTATGTTTAAATCTGTGAAAACTATAGTTTCACTGTAAAAAAACGGCAAAGGCGTGTGCACTTTAAACCCTGTAACAGGAGAAGATATTTGCACTCATGATAAAATGTGCACTCCAAACATGATTGACATTTGCGATCCAAATTATAGACATTTTGCGCTCCAATCATGAAAGACTGTTTAGACATTACGCTTTGAATTTTCTTTTACCTCTATTTAAATCAAGGACTAATTTCATAGAGATATTATTCTGCCTATTTTTATAGACGCTAATTTCCTATACGAAAGTGCTTATTTCCTATAATAATTTTCTATACGACAACTGCTAACTTCCTATTCAAAAAGCGCTAATTTCTTATACGAAAGGGCTTATTTCCTGAACGAAAAGCGCTAATTTCCTATACAAAACGCGCTAACTTTCTATTCATAAAGCGCTAATTTCCTATACGAAATGCGCTAACTTCTTATACAAAAAGCAATAATTTTCTAAACGAAAAGGGCAAATGTCCTATCAAAGTGTTCTTCGATGTACAGATGTGGTGTGATTGACATCTAGCGGAAACAGGTGTAAAGGACAGTCTTAATCTTGCAATAGGGTGAGTTGTTGCTCCACATTTAAGCCCTCGTTGTCACTTTAAGATGACAAACAGCATATATCAAAAGCGCAGTTTCTTTGCTTTTTAGTTTTTTAATATGCGTTTAATGATTTTGTGTCATGAAATGGCACATGATATCCTTTATATACATAACAATCAAATAAAAACGTAGATACATTTAATGATTATGGAAACAATTAAAATATATTAATGTACAAAAACTGTTAGATACTATGTAAACTTTACATATATCTATTTCACTAGAAGTGTCATTTCAAAAGATAATTGAAATTTTACTAATTGAAAATTTCCAGTATCTCAGTTTCAAGTGTGAATTTTAGATTCTGGTGTCATTATGTAATAAAACAAAATTTACATTTAATCAAATTCATATAATCTCGTATATTTCTTGACATTGCAAGTTTATAGATTTTATCAGATATGATTCTATTTATAAAGGCCGAATAACATGGAATTTAAAAACAAAATTTAAATTCAATACAGACTAGTTGATTTTGGTTCAGGCTGTCATTCCATTTAACATATTTGCTCCTTTTGTTTTTTCTATGCCCCGCCGTAGCGGAGGGGGCATTAAGTTTTACCCTTGTCCGTCTGTACGTACATCCGTCCGTACGTCCCAAAGTTGGTTTCCGTTCTCAAACTTTAGTTTGCCTCAACCAAATAATATGAAACTTATACACAATGCATATAACCACAAAATACAGATCAAGCTTGAATTTTTGTGGCGTCACTTTAACCGTTCTAGAGTTATGCCCCATTACAATTGGACAAATTGCTAAATTTTTCGTTTCCATTCTCTAACTTTAGTTTGCCTCAACCAAATGGTATGAAACTTATACACAATGCTTATTACCACAAAATACAGATCAAGTTTGAATTTTTGGGGCATCACTTTAACCGTTCTAGAGTTATCATGCCCCTTTACAATTGTAAAAATTGCTAAATTTTTCGTTTCCGTTCTCTTACTTTAGTTTGCCTCAACCAAATGCTATGAAACTTATACACAATGCTTATTACCACAAAATACAGATCAAGTTTGAATTTTTGGGGTGTCACTTTTATTGTTCTAGAGTTATGCCCTTTACAAATGGAAAAAATGCTGAATATTTCGATTTTGCCTCAACCAAATGCTATGAAACTTATACAAAATAATTATTACAACAAAATACAGATCAATTATGAATTTTGGGGGTGTTGCTTTATCCGTTCTAGAGTTAAGCCCCTTTACAAATGGAAAAATTGCTGAATTATTCGTTTCCGTTCTCTTACTTAAGTTGCCTCAACCAAATGTTATGAGACTTATAGATAATTGTTATTACCACACAACTCAGATCAAGTACAAATTTGGATAGCTTCACTTTTACCGTTCTTCAGTTATGTCCCTTTATAACTTTATATGATGTGCAAGCGGGGGCATCATCTGTGTCCCATGGACACATTCCCCATTTATTTTTAATCAAAATTGTCTTTAACATTACGATATAAATGTAAGGCTACATGAAATATTCGCACTTTATTTGGCTTTTGTAACTTTTTTGATTCGAGCGTCACTGATAAGACTTTTGTAGACGAAACGCGCGTCTGGCGTACAAAATTTCAATCCTGGTATCTATGATGAGTTTATCTAATGGATATCTAATAAAGACATGTTGTCTAATCTATTGTTCTATATAAAGATTCTTGATTCATTAAGCCACAATAATAAAATGTTTCCGGAAATGCCTAACGACACGAAGAAAACATCTGGAAATGACTAGACTAGAGGTACGAGAAAAAAACAAATACAGGGTAAAGTGGCTATACCACTATAACAAATAAATATCCATCATATTCAGCCTGAGAGAATAGCATAGCAAATACAAATCATAAATATTAACTACGAAACAGACAAATACGTCCTGTCATCATATAGAGAAAACACTTTTTACAACGAGTCTTGTAAACTCGCCAGTCTTGGATTTAAAAAGCCACTATAGTTAATCATGTCAACATGCCCTTTGGTATCTTCCACCACGTTGTAAGTTCATACACACGATAAACATAAAGTGTATCGAATGTCCAATATTTTATAAAAAATTGTATAAAAAATATGAAAATGTGGTATTATTTATTGCAAATGTTACAAATATCCACCAAAGACTAAACGACGTAGATGTAAGCAACTATTTGTAGTTGCTAAAGTTCAATCTCAGGGTCATTATTCTTGTACCACTGATAAATCTACGATTCTCAAACCGTCAGCAGAAGTGACATTGTTAACCCTATCGTTAAGAATTTCCTCTTTTCTCATTGATTTTATCTTCTTCCAAGGTTGAATTTGGTTTTCAGCTATTCCATTCTGCTCAACAGTTTTATGTAGTTTGATAAAATCTTCCCTTTCAGCATTTTTTTCATACAGGTCATTGAATTTCCCAGCTATCACAGCAATTGGCATGGCAAGTATCAATAACCCGGACATTGCGCAGATTGACCCAATTAAACACCCAAGAACAGATTGGGGCACCACGTCACCATACCCGACGGTAGTCATAGTAACAACAGACCACCAAAGACCGATTAGCATATTTGGAAATGTTGATGGTTCACGTAGCTCGGCAAAATATATGAGATTGGAGAAAAGAAGTATAAACACCATAACGGTTATAATAAGCAGACTAAGTTCCTTCAGGCTGGCCCGAACAGACATCAATAGTATCCGAAGGGCACTATACTGTCTAGTGATTCTGAAGAATCTTAGAAGACGAAAAACAACGACGCTATAGCAGACAGCATAAATGATTAACAGATCCAAACTCTCAAGTATCTTTTCCCTGTGATGTGATATGCCATAACGTACCCACATGGCGACAAACAATAGAATATCTAAAACATTTAACCAGTCTTTGAAAAAATGGAACTTTCGTGGACAACTTATAAACCTTAAAAGTTGCTCAGAGGAAAAGAAGATCATAATGAAAAGATCCAAGTTTTGAAGCCAGTTAGGCATTTGTGTTGTTACGAACATGACTTCTTTCGGATTTTCGGTGTTTATCCATAAATTTAGGCCTCTCATGGTCATCACATAAACCAATACATTGATGTCTACAATTTGTTCTCTGATGCCTGGATAAGTTACTAACATCGGGGTTATTGCTGACAAGACTACTAGCAGAATGTAGAAGACACCAAATATCTGAAAAAAGAAGACACTAAAAATAATTAATATGTTTAACTATAATAATAATAATTGACTCTTTTTTTTTCAAATATTTAAACATTTATTTTATCATTTATTTAACTTCAACACTATTGAGTTTAATTGGCAAGTTACGTAATGGCATATGACAAATATAACATGCACATTCTGAACGATACAAAGATGATAACATTTCTCTGATTTAAAAATGGCTACTGTTAATTTTGGATTGACTTTAAACTGCACGCTTGTCAATTTAAACTTTGTTGTTTATCTAACGTTTATCCCATATCTCCGTTCTTCATTTTTTAATACCGCATCGTAATGAAGATTTGTTTACCGCTCTCGGGAATTATGAATTTTCTCAGGTGAGCGAATCTTCATATCTCCCTAAGAAAAGGGAAATATATGTATTATATTGCTACTTTTTCGATGCGGTATTGAAAAATGAAGAACGGAGAAAGGAAATGAATAATTTATTCCACGACTTTCTTTGACTTCCAGGATTTTAGATATTCGGGTTCGTGCAATATCCCATATCCCCTTGATTTCATAATTACAATCGCATAAATAGTAAATAACCTATTATTAATCATTATTATATTTACGATTTTTCGCTACATGCAATGCTATATGAATCGCGCGCGTAACATCTCGATGAAAACGCAATGTTCAGAGGGGAATATATATGGTCAAGGTGTCTATTCTTGCTTTCCCCCCGATTCAATCAATATTTTCACTTGCTTTCCGATTCAATCCGTAATTTCACTTACTTTCCAAATTGAAAAGAAAAATACAGAGAGGTTGAAAAGAAGGTTGTTTCAAGCTTTAAAAAAGATAATTACAGATATGTTTTCCTTATTTAACTTGGAGTTGACGGGGTAAATGCATATAACTTTTCATCTCATATGGTGGCTTTGAATGATAAATAAAAGCGATTTCGTTTACACCAGTGCGTTGTTATCTTGTAAAACATACTTTACTGCTAAACATATCAGAATAACCAAACGTTTTCAACACAGTATTTAAAATAGATGACCGATTTATCATTTTCATACAAAACTAAAATCACAAAAGTTATTATCGTATTTATACACCGTTTTTCTACAAATCAATGTGTAAAGTTTACTTTGAGATTTAGGAAATGCTTACTTAAATATTTATAAAGCGCAAGTTAAATCAAATATAGTTTGACTAAACATGCTAAAGAATGTTTCATTGAATCTGTTTACAGGAACACAATACTATCGACAAAGACATTTTTATTCCAAACGGCGCTACAGAAAACAGTTTCCCTGTCCTTGTTTCTCTATTTTTCAGTTTTCATTATCATGATTATGTTAAATGTATGTCATCCTTTTGTTTTTCGTGACAAATGTTTGGGCCAATGAGACATCACAGCAACAACCCAACAATAGAAACAACAACAATATTGAATTCTGTTTTCATTACATTTCTGTACCATTTAATAAAGATTTTAAAATGAACTCATTTCAAAATTATGACAAAGCAGGCTTGCAAACTTTTTTAAAAATGTGCATTGTTGACACTTCTGATAATTATAAATCGACCACTGAAATAATATCATATACTTTTCCTTTTTTTTTTTTAAAGTTTATCCATATTTGTATAAGCAAAGGATAAATATTGAACAAGTTTAGGAGTAAAATTAGCGTTTAATGTGTTTTCTGCATTTGATTTCGTCTCTCTTTTAAGGGCATACGATACAGTTACAGGGGAGGTAATGACGTTACTAACGTAAATTGTTATTTTCGCGACGTCAAACTACGACTTATCGGGAAAACATTCAGTTTTCGACTGATATTTATCATTCAAACTTATTTAACTTGAAAACGAGTTCATGGACCCCACTTTTTTAAAATGCCATTTGGTTTGATTACGTAAGACGATAACGTGTGCAAATTTTCATGAAAACGTAAATAGTACAATTTTTCAAATTAGATAAATATACAGCAAAAAATTGTGTTTTTTCTACATTCATGAACATTTCAAAATATGAGTTATTTCTGAATAAAAATGCATAAAATTTTAGAATACTTATAAAATACAGACATTACAAATTATTTAACAAAAACAATTTGTGTTTATCTTTAAAACAAAAAGTTATGTCTTTCTTTCGAAAGGAAAATACAGCCACAAATCCGAATTTTGAGCAAATATACAAAATTTCGACCTCATTTTACTCAAAAGTAGCACATGAAGGTATATTTTTTATTACATATTTGATTTAATCAGGTAAAAAATAGTCTATATGGAAATTTTTATCAAAATGTAAATACGGGATCAAAACTGTATCGTATGCCCTTAATTCAAACTTTCATCAGCATTTTCGTCATCTGTTGTCCGGGTGAAACGTTTCAGATTTTTCCTAAACGCCGTGTTGTTTTTGTGAAGGGATGTAACACCAATATTAACTGTGTATTAAAATAAACCATACCTACTAACCCCATGTGAAATATACAGGGTCTCCATCCGGTTGCTTTAACCAATGATATTCCTAGAAATATGTAGGGGAGAGACGAAAGATACCGAAGGTTCATTAGGTGGTAAGAGTTTTCCATAAGGAATTTACTGACCCCATATAATATATCGTATTAGGTCACTAGCACACTGCGTAAAATATTAGTTTCATAGTGTGCTAGTGACCTAATACGATAAATATGGGGTCAGTAAATTCGAAGCTCTCACCCCATATGGAATTTACTGACCTCATATATATCGTATTCGGTCACTAGCACACTGTGTGAATTTATCTTGCCGACTATCTTAGCATGTGGCATTTAGACTAGTGGCCTATCAAAGTGATCAAGTCTTTAAATATTAAGAACCTACTTCCATTGGTCTATGCAAAAACAAATGCCAACAATAGCAACTTATTAGCTTTTAATGTGTTTTCTGCATTTATTTCAATCGTTCATCATCAATTTCTTCGTCTGTTGAAATCTTTCAGGTTTTTCCTCAACACCGTGTTGTTTTTACAAGGGACGTAACACCACTACTAATCGTGTATTGAAACAAACCACGCCTACTAACCCCATGTTAAATATACAGGGTCTCCACGCGGTCGCTTTTAACCAATGATATTCCTAGAAATGTATAGGAGGTAAGATAAAAGTTCATACACTAAGATAACGTTAGGAGAAACTGTAACTTTAAGTTCAGATTTAGATTTTTCATCACCATGTTACTTTGTTGGCCAAGTAGCCATATACAAGTTGTGGATCAGGATCTGCTTACCCTTCCGAAGCACCTGAGATCACCCCCTGTTTTTGGTTGGGTTCGTGTTGCTCAGTCTTTGGTTTTCTATGTTGTTTTGTGTACTGTTGTTTGTCTGTTTGTCTTTTTCTTTTTTAACCATGGCGTTGTCAGTTTATTTTCGACTTCAAGAGTTTGAATGTCCCTTTGGTATCCTTCGCCTCTCTTTTGCGACTTCAACCCCCGTTCGTGGCGAGTTGCTTTCGAATCCGATCTTAATTGACCAGGATTGCCAGTTTCACTGCCGAAGGACTGATGTTCTCTCTAGATATCCTGGCCTACTCCACTAATACAGCCGGACAGCCATGAGATAGGCAAGGTAGTTGAAAGTGGTGTTAAACACCAACAAAAATAGAAAAAAATACTGTAGGTCTAGACAAGTCGTATATAAACTGAACAGAAAATAACAAAGATGTACCAATAACAAAGATGTACCAATAACAAAGCTGTACCAATAACAAAGATGTACCAATAACAAAGATGTACCAATAATAAAGATGTACCAATAACAAAGATGTGCCAATAACAAAGCTGTACCAATAATAAGTTGTACAAATAACATAGGACTGGTGTACCAATAACAAAGATGTACAAATAACAAAGATGTACCAATAACAAAGATGTACCAGTAATAAGTTGTACAAATAACAAAGATGTACCAATAACAAAGATGTACCAATAACAAAGATGTACCAGTAATAAAGATGTACCAATAATAATCAAATTACTAAAGTACTGAACATCGGATGACCGCAGGTTCTGGTGGATAGTCACAAGCACTTGTCTCCAAAAAAAATCACATCTCTATACCTGAAAGTTAGGTTAAGGAACATAGATATATTTTTTTCTGAGACAAGTTCGTACGTGGATGATGAACAAATGACAGGGAATTCAACCTCATCGTAATAACTATAATATTGTAGTGATATAAACATTTGTTATCAGTATACCCTGGTTTGTTGATAGTTCAGTGCAAGTGCATGGTGGACACTCTTCTGTAATAATTCGTTTTTCTAATAGATTGGATTTGAGTAGGCATTCATATTTTCCCGCGTTTGTTGCAAAACGTTCTTGAGATATTCTTCCGCATGCGTGAACACAAATTTTCGGTATTCTTGATTTGTTACATATATATACATATTTCTCACGCCAAAACATTTTCATATCATTTATACGAAATACGTTCGGTTATCAGTCAAAAACGCAAGTCACGTGGGTAGAAATGTCTGTGGCAACATAACACTGGAATGCCCTCACGGTCAGCCGCTGTAAAAATAATTTAACGGACAAAAACCTTCAAGATATAACTGAAAACAAGCAGTAATTAAGTGGAACGATTTACTAGTAACTAATTTTTCACTCTTAATGTGTTCCTGTTTTTCTTTACATAGATAATCGAATGATTTATTTATATTACCAGTTGTTAAAACAGTTGGAACAATTTGGATGACACCCAAATCCTGGTAGTTACTAAATGCAAACTACAAAATGTGCGTTACCCCGTTTAACCCCGCCACATTCTATTTGTGCCAAGTCAGGAGACTGCAATTCATTGGTTGTCATTGGTTGTTATATGTCATATTTTTTTTTCGTTTATTGTTTTGTCATCAATGAGGCCGTACTTCAGTTTTCAGTTGTCTCACATTTGTTTTGTCAATGCCTTTAGTGACTGAGTATATGGTTAGGATTTTGCTCATAGTCGAAGGCTATGTACGGTGACTTATAGTTTCTTTAATCCGCTTCATTCTGACGCTATTGGATAGTTTTCTCATTGGCAATCATACTTTATATCAATCTGCTCATATAGAAAACGTCCCTTTATAATTAAGAAATAATTCATGGCAGCCGTAGATTTGTTTTCATTTAACCATATGTTGGGCATTTATATATTCGATTATTTTATCCCGAGCGACAGCGAGGTGTAAAATATGAATATAAATGCCCAACCCATGGTTAAATGAAAACAATCAACGGCTGCCATGAATTATTTCGATTCTAATAGGACAAATTTTGTAATTTTGTCAACTGTGAAAGGCTTCTCGTACGCCTCAGAATGTAATAAAATAACACAAAAAGAATAAATTTAGGTGAAGAATGTGATTTTTTTTCGTTTATTATTGAATACTATTATATCATTAATATTATTATATGTGGAGTAAAAAGGGAACAGCCAAAACAGTATCATGTGTATAGGGCTTTAAGTAGATGTACTGTGAGTATTGTCATGTTGTAGAAATGCTTGAAATTGTAAGTTTAAGCATTTGCTACTTTTTATGTCGTGTTTGGTATCAAAAGTTATTATTTCTTATGAGTAGTTAAGTTTCAATATTTTTATTAAGCAAGAAGTGCGTTTTGTTCGGAAAACAAGATTTTGAACTATTTTCAAATAATTTTATAAGAGACATTTATTAGTCGTTTTAGCGTTACTGGAAATATTTATGGATTAAGATTAAGATTATGTCGTGAGAATACTTATTGACAACAATAGTCATCAATGTAATGCATTTGTCAACACACAAACTGTATATAGAGTGAATTTTGAGTTATTTTGACTTGTTGTCAAAAGTATTCACACGACATAATCTTAATCTTGATACCAAACACGACATAAAAAAAAGTAGCAAATGCTAAAACTTACAATTTCAAGCATTTTTACAACATGACATTATACTGGTTGAAGATATATAGTATAGGTCGTCATATTAGAATCTGTAATATACACCGCAGTACGTCTATACAGAACACATAGTAACACGATGAACCACAACGAAGAACAGGATCTTATATATATATGCAGTTCCCGGTGTAAAAAACGTAATGATTCCACAATGTTACTGCTATAATCATTCTGTTTACCTTAAGGTTGTTGTTTTAAATGAATCGACTAATATACTATATATAGTATTCAAGTTGTACTGTAACAGTAAAATCGTGAAAATCGTTAAAATTTAAATTGGCATATTCTTCCTAGAGTTTACAAATGAACAAAAGGAGATGTGATTTATAGGCTAAGTTTACGTTTTGAAAGTTTTATTTTAATATATCGATCCGATAAAATAGTTTTCAATAAAATTAAAACGAATGCTTTATAGAATTTATATTTCATTTATATTCTATTGCATCAAAGAGAAGATTTAATTATAGCAGATATAATCTAAAATTTATGGTTATATTTTAGTGTTTTTGAACAAACGTAGTACAATTAATGAGTGCTTTTATATGCATATTCGATTTCCACGGCTGTCATTCGGTATATATAAAAACAATATTCGTGATATATAATTAACGACGGTCAAGTATTCCGATTTGATCATGAAAGATCTGGTTAAGGATCGTAAATTATCTTTCACCAAAAACACACATGCAATGTCAGCATTTAATCTAATTAAATGAAATTGAAGATTTTTTTTTTTAAAGTATGTCAAAATGGTTTAACATTATGGTCAGTATCTGAAAGAAATCAAAGTTTCTGCAAAACTATAAAATACAGATTACTGCTCACCATTTCAATAACATATAACATGTACACAAACATATTTTTTTTCATTATAAGAATGACAATGAGGTTCTATAATACTATTTGCAAACACTCCTCTAATCTGCGTATCACAATAGCTAATTCTCAGTGTGTGCAAACAATGAAATATATCTATAACTTTGATATAATTTATCGTAAAAGATCAGTGTTTTGATGATCGTGGAAATGATTTTAAAAGATCAGAAACCAGTTGTCCGGTTTTTTACAAACATTCTTGAAAGTGTTTTTGTATATCGTAATTTTTCATTTTGCTTGGTATATTGAAAATCTGTCTTTCATGAGTATTTGACTTTGCTTTAAATGAGGAATAGTGCTATGACGATTTAATTTGGTTCTTTATTCCATTCGTGAAATCTGACATACAACTTCGTAAAACAGCAAATAAAGTTGCCGAGCAAACTATGTCCCTCCCACCCGAACTTTGTATACTTATTCCAATGGCGATAGAATCAATATGATTATTTATATTTTTATATTCACTAATCATTTTTTTATTCGATTTACTTAAATGGGTACTTTGACGTTTATAAATTTAGAAATTATATGTGCCTGCCCCAAATCAGAAGCCTGTAGATCAGTGATTATTGTTGGTTCATGTCTGTCATATTTGTTTTTCGTTAATTGTTTTGTTATAAATTAGGCCGTTAGTTTACTCAATTGAATTGTTTCATATTTTTCATGTCGGGGCCTTTTATAGCCGACTATACAGTATGGGTTTTTCTCATTGTTGAAGGCCGAACGGTTGCCTATGCTTGCTTACATCCAATTTATTTGAACTTTGTTGGATAGTTGTCTCATTGGCAATCATACCTCTCTCCTTATTTTTATAAGGTTTCAACTCCCTCAGGCAAAGTTGATCTTAGATTGGTTTGACATGTTTTAAGGTCTTTTTTTGTCATATTGATCTTCAATTGTTTCGGTTCTTATACATCCTTGGCTTTCAAATATTCGACTTTTAGCATTCCTGGTATTTCTAATAAAGGTAAATCCAGAAAAGCGCTTCGGACGCATGAAGTTTGTAGAGTGTTGCTTTTAATTTATTGAACGTACGAAGGACACTCGTTGTAAATGATTATAAAAGCCCTAAACACAATTTTTGTTCCATTCTTTTACATTCACAATCTTAACCAATTACAAAAATATCAAATGGTAGAAAAAAAGAATTTTCTGACAATTAAGTTTGGTAGCTCATTGTCTATTAGACCATCAAAATAAAAAGTCGACTGATCTTTCACGCTCAATTGTGGTTAAAAATTAACGATATCCTACTTTTTCTCAAATACTTTGTAAGATAAACCTTTATCAGGAAATACACAGTAACATTTTATTGTATTATATGTTGCTAAAATGATTTAGTTAAGTCATATATTTGAATGTGACCATAGTTAATTCTAAAACGTGTGTTTCTTTGTAAATCGCATATGATAGAGTTACCATTAAAACGTTTAAACCCGCTGCATTTGTTTGCACCTGTCCTAAGTCAGGAATCTGATGTTCAGTAGTTGTCGTTTGTTGATGTGGTTCATAAGTGTTTCTCGTTTCTCGTTTTTTATATAGATTAGACCGTTGGTTTTCCCGTTTGAATGGTTTTACACTAGTAATTTTTGGGGCCCTTTATAGCTTACTGTTCGGTGTGAGCCAAGGCTCCATGTTGAAGACCGTACTTTGACCTATAATGGTTTACTTTTATAAATTTTGACTTGGATGGAGAGTTGTCTCATTGGCACTCATACCACATCTTCTTATATCTATTATAAGTCGTCTTTAGTGTTTCTTCCAAATCACAGCACATTTTCGTTATCTTCTTGCGCAATGTTTTTGAAGAATGATAGAAATAAGAAGATGTGGTATGGGTGCCACTCAGACAACTCTCCATCCAAGTCACAATGTGTTAAACGTAAACAATTATAGGTCAAAGTACGGCCTTTAACATTCAACACGGAGCCTTGGCTCACACCGAACAGCAAGCTATAAAGGGTCCCAAAATGACTAGTGTAAAACAATTCAAACAGGAAAACCAACGGTGTAATCTATATAAAAAACGAGAAACGAGAAACGAGAAACGAGAAACACTTATGAACCACTGACTTAGGACAGGTGCAAACAAATGCAGCGGGTTTAAACGTTTTAACAGGCGCCAACCTTCACCCTAATTTGAAACAGTAGTGTACATTACAACATAGAAAGACACACTATAAAATATCAATTATAATGGCTTAACTCAATATTCATTTTGACAGACGTATTAAATTTTGTTTATTCTGATTTATTTAGCCTTTTTTATAATACCTCAAATATTTCCACAGATTTTCAGGTTAAATCGCATTAAATTGCATTCGCGGTCCGATCGCAATACTTGCATTGACCACCGTTACTTATTTTTTCACGATAATTGTTCCCTATACAGCCGTGGTTACCCTATCAGTGTATGTTTTACTTGGTCGGTGGTAAAACGATTAAAAAACAAGTGAAACTGCGAGCTACTGCTCACTGATGATATCCCCGCCGCAACTGGATAATTTTAATAGTGTAAAAATATGTTAGTGTTCGGTAAACAGGAAGTTGTTGAGTGATGAATCTGAAAACGCATCACACGGTATAGCTGACTTATATAAACCTGAAACCAAATTTCAGATATCCTTATGATGTAGTTCCTAAGAAAGATGCGACGAAAAATATTCATGGGACGGAAAGACGGACTCACGGATGGACGGATTGACGGATGGATGGACGGATTAACGGACGGACGGACAGACAGAGGTAAAACAGTAAACCCCACTTTTTTTAAAGCGGGGGTATAAAAACACACACACAATAATTACCATTATATTATATTATCTTATCTACTGGTAGGCAAATGCGCTTTTTTCTCATACTCCCGAGCTTAAAAATGCCATTACCCAAAAATAGAATACGTTTACGAAAAATATGAAATAATGCAGATCTCAAATTTATACATTGTTACTATTGTTTATAGAAATTGATTTTTGAGGTTATTTTAAAATTATTAAAATATTAATATGATGCACGTAAACATCTAAAATACGTTGCAATATGATATTGAAAGATATCGATAGAATTAGCATGCTTTCATTTTTTGTACAATTACATTTAATACACGCTATTAGGAAAATAACGTGGCGCAAAAAAACTGACCAATGGTATATAAAAAAAGCCTCATACAACCATAAGGATTTTAAACATTTGTGCTATCTTATTTCTAACAAAATTTCAAGAGAAACAGCTGTTATAAAGGGAGGAGGTTGCATTTATTAAATTGTATATTACTCTTTGCACTTGTTGCAAAGTGAAATGCTGGGGTGTTTAACACATAATCATTGCATAACAATGAACAGGAGAACATTAAAAAAAAATTGGGTAAATTGAAGTTGTATCGAAAAAGATTATAAAACCAACGCGGCATGTCATGCATGTTAGAAAGCCGAATGTATATATACTTAAAAAGTAAGTGCTCGTTCGAGCCTTGTGTGATATTGATTATACATTTTGTGTAGATCCAAACAAGCTACTCCTCTTGGAGATGAAAAAAAAATTATTATTAGTAGTAGTAGTAATCTACATTTAAATTGCTACGAAAGCGTCTTAAATAGCTACCGTACTAGACTGGAATTTAAAATTTCAATTTTTTGTCAAAGAATCTTTTTTTATATTCTGAGATTTCAACAAACTTTTTTATGCATTAAAATTCAAAATGTTTCCCTCTAAATAATTCATTTTGAAGCCGAAAGGTTATTTTATCTTTTTGACTTGATCGTGTCACTATTGTATGAAATTCTATTTTGTGCATCCATACTTTGCCTCTTTCTATATATCAAAATTTTAAAATAATGTTCTTTATATTGAAAATTGCTCAAACCATATCTATTTTCATGTTAAATGCATATAATTTTCTGAGACAAAAATCATTCTTTGTGTATAATTGCGACATAAGTATTCCCTTATTCCTATGTATCTTAACGAAAATGACAAGTTTGTGTGCCGCTTATACGCTTTCTTAGATATTACTGTCTAAATCGTCTATCAAACTTTTATCTTTTACTCTGAAACTCCAAAATAAATAAAAATAATTTAAAGACAAAACAAGTCTTATTGCTATCAGTTATTTTTGATTAACCCTCTTCTTAAAGTTTAATCAAAGCAAAATAAATATAAAATATAAATACTAATAATGATTAATAACACATACCCGAGCTGGTAGTGACGATGTTGGTTCTTCCAGAAAAAGCCATATTCTTTGGCTGATCCCTGTTAAGCAAGACACTGCTTTAGTCTGGTACTCTGCCGTATGGACGATAAAAGCATTTTTGATATACTCAGTTACAGCTCTATTTTTGTCATATTTGACGTAAGTAGGGTAACAACATTCGGATATTTCTGTCTCCGGAATTCTCCAAAACTGCAGTTCTTGTTTCCAGATCCATCCACAAACATGAGTAGGAAAATGAATATGTCCATTCCTGTAAAAATCTAAAATGATGTTGAAATAATCTGGGTTTCTGTCGAAGAAAAAATACTGTTTCTTCTTACTGTAGCATTCTGATTTAGTTGACAGTGAACCTAATAACGTGTTTCGATGTTTGTGTAATGTTGACCATTGTGTTATAAACAGAGTCCCTCCTACGTTTATTTGTACTTCTTGTGACATGTCTCCCTCAAGATTTCATACATTAACGTATGTCTACTTATACACGTATTCAACAAGATCTCTACATTAACTAATATTTTACAAGGTCTCTGCAACTTATAAACAACAAATCTGTTACGTATCAATAAAATTCCGATAACCTGGTTTGACCAAGCACTGTAACGCATTTCAAACAAATCAATTACCCAGAAATAGTTCAGTTGAGGTGACGATTATTGAAAATTTAAACAGTTAAACCTACGCTAAAGTAAATCGATTAGTTTGCATATTCATTTGTATATTAATCTATATATGTTTATAGAAGGGATGGAGAAAACAAGAAACTTATTACAATTAACACTAAGTGCCTTTGCAAATCTTGTGATGTTTCTATGGCAATGAAAGATCGAAAGAAAAACGTCTGTTGAAATTACTATACAAGTATTTTAAAGGAAAATAAAAACATCGAAAACCATACATTCATTTAGATATACAAGACTGTGTCGACAATGTAAAATACAAAGGCTTGAGTGCAACTAATAAATGAAAAGAATATATTAGCAGGTAAATCATAAAAAGTCTAATTAAGTTTAAGACTTAACTATTCTTCGGTTTTTGGGGGCACAGATGGGTTTAATCTCGGAAAAGCATTTTTAATTTTACCTATTTTTTTCTCTTCACAGAAATAATATTTAAAAGAAATAATAATAATCATCTAAATTCCAATAGAAGCAAATCATTTTCTTTCTGAAGCAATAGTGTTTTTAATCAACCAGTTTATTTAATACCATCCCAATAAGGTGAATGATCGGTGTCTAAAGGATACACTATACAAAACTCTTAAAAACTGGGAGAACCCGAAAAAGTAAGTTATACCGCCAGTCAGAGGTTAACAATTTTCAGTCAGAGGTCAAAAGTGTTTTACCATTCGAAAATAACGCTATCTATTTTATATGAATTTGCTTTCTTAGAAAAAAAGTCCTACTTTTATGAAAATGTTTACTATTAAACTCAAGAATGTGTGCAGTTCTTTGTGGTTATTATGAAATATTTCTTGAAATTTATCATTCATATAAATATTTGAAGTTATTGCAGGATACTGTAAACAATTATGTAATGAATGGAAAATCCTTCTGACACACAGCCATTGCCACTAGAACATTGCAATATCTTTTTAACTACAATAAAATTGAGAATGGAAATGGCGAATGTGTCAAAGAGACAACAACCCGACCAAAGACCAGAAAACAGCCGAATGCCACCAATTGGTCTTCAACACAGCGAGAAAAACCCGCACCCGGGGCTTCAGCTGGCCCCTTAACAAAAATGTGTACTAGTTCAATGAAAATGGACGTCACACTAAACTCTAAAACATATAAATGAACTAAAATAAAAAAACATACAAGACTAACAAAGGCCAGAGGCTCCTGACTTGGGACAGGCGCAAAAATGCGGCGGGGTTAAATATGTTTTTTTGAGATCTCAACCCTCCCCCTATACCTCTAGCCAATGTAGAATAAACAAACACACATCAATACGTACAGTAAAACTCAGTTTAAAAGAAGTCCGAGTCCGATATGAGAATAGGTAACAAAAGAAACTAAGAAAAATGACAATGATACATGAATTAACAAAGGACTACTAGCAGTTACTAACATGCCAGCTCCAGACCTCAATTAAACTGATTGAAATATTATGTCTTCATCATATGAAAATTAAGCACAATCCTTCCCGTTAGGGGTTTAGTATCATACCATCATAAAATATATGAGAAGAACATAACCCGTATCATGCCAACCAACAACTGGTTTTAGAATAAATGTGTTTGTTTCCGATGCAAAGACCCTATGAGTGAATCAATATTAATATCAAAATATGCCATCTTTAATGACCTGACAACAGGATCGTAACTATATCCCTTCTGAACAAGTCTGTTTAAAGGTTTGGTTAGCTTTTGAGGTGAATGTCGGTATTTTTGTACTTTGTATAGAATATTACCATAAAAGATTGGATGTGAAATACTTGAACGTATAAGATGTCTGCATGTTGATTTATATTTACGAATGATGTCTTTGTACCGATGATAAAATTTAGTAAATGTTTTGACTAGTTTGTATATCGAAAACCCTAGTGTAATAATTTTTCAGTAATACAGAGGTTTCTTTCGTTAAAATCAAATACGTTGTTACATACACGAGCGAATCGAACGAGTTGAGATATATAAATACCATAAGATGGTGACAAGGGAATGTCACCATCTAAAAATGGATAATTAACAATAGGAAATGAAAAATCATCTCTTTTATCATAAATTTTGGTATTAAGCTTCCCGTTAAAGATATAGATATCAAGATCAAGGAAAGGGCAGTGTTCATTGTTAGTATTAGCTTCATTTAAAGTCAGTTCAGCAATGATAAATCTCTTTAGTGTACATACTGAAGTTGTCAATATTGAGAACCAATATATCATCCAAATATCTAAAAGTGTTATTAAATTTTTGTATCAGATGTTGTTTCGATGGGTCTTTGCTGATTTTAGTCATAAATTGTAACTCATAACAATACAGAAACAGGTCCGCAATAAGTGGTGCACAGTTAGTCCCTTTTGGAATTCCAATAACTTGACGATATACGGAATCTCCATAGCGAACAAAAATGTTATCTAATAAAAATTCAAGGGCAGTAATCGTATCAAAGCAAGTCCAATTGACATAGTTCTTTTGTCGGTTGTTACTAAGAAATGACCTAAAAGAGTTAGAGCATATATATTCGAATTCTGACTTTTTAAATGCCCATTTAATAAGGTGTGTGAATTTTTTCTTAAGAAGATTATGAGGCAAAGTGGTATATAGGGTAGAAAAGTCAAAACTTTGAACAGATTCGAAATCATCAATATAAGCATGCAATTTATCAAGTACTTCCAACGAGTTTTTAACACTCCAAAAGTAATTAATTCCACTATTTTCAAAGGCCTTATTTGAACAATTTATTACCAGGTTTTTGATTGTACCAAGTGTACTAGTAAGTAGAATAGACAGTTTAATAGTGGAACAATGGCTTGAAGACGAAATAAATCTATATTTGTAAGGTGTTTTGTGCAGCTTCGGAATCCAGTACATAGCTGGAACTTTCATTGTATTTGGTTCTGCTTGTAAAGAAGCAGCTAAAAGTTTATGTTTGTTACAGATGTCATTTTCCGAAAATGGAGTCAGTTTGAATGTTGGTGAATTCGTGATTTCCTTTTGCAGAACATCAACGTAAAATTTACGTCAAACAATAATGATATTATTAGCAGCCTTATCAGCCGGGACAAAAACAAATTCCTTTGCGAGTTCTTTTAGCTTATGTTTGATACGAGAATTAGGGCTATTATGGTTGTTGTTAGGAGTAAAATGTTCTTTAAAATGTTTAATACGAATATCAACTATGTTCATCACTGAATTCAAACAAGAATCTAGTTGATATTCGTATTAAACATTTTAAAGAACATTTTACACCTAAGGATTTTTTGTCAGTTTTTTCTCGTTTTATCCATTTCGAACAGTAAGTACGGAGTGAGTCGTGGATGATGTTACGACACTCATTCCAATTAATAATTGACGGGGGACGATATTTAGGTCCTTTACTGAGGAATGATTTCAACTCTCGGTTATGAACGATGTTAAGGTCTCCTGTTATAACATAAAAACATTCATCCTTTGGAATACATTGACTGTGGGTTGTCACAAACTAACTATAACTGTTGTGTTTTCGTTTCCATTTGTTGTCACAAACTAACTATAACTGTTGTGTTTTCGTTTCCATTTGTTGTCACAAACAAATTATATCTGTTGTGTTTTCATTCCCATTTGTATCTTAGTTCGCCACACCTAAAAGGCATTTGAATATAAATAAAAGGCTAAATTGTCTATGTGTTAGCAATGCGTCATTGGCACACAATGATAGAAATAAAAACACATAGAAAACAACATTCTGTATTAAACGAACATTCTGGTTTACTCAACGAAGTGTAAGACAGTTAAGTAGTGAATACATAAAGCAATAAATGTTACCTCTGGGTTTAATTTAAAACACAATTATGAACTGTGAACCAAAAACTGCTATTAAGATCATTTATAATTTGATTTTTTTGTCTCATTAAATTTTATGCATAAATGAGTACGTACCATTAAAACATAGAAGCAATTACTAGAATCAAAGTTGCTCCCATTATAATAAAGTAAAATATTGTGTCATTTTTAAGTAATAAATAAATATTAATGCATCCGGTTGCAATAGACTTTTTCCATATTATCGACTTTTAGGGAAACAATAATTGTTTTCTATCTACAACAAAATCATCGGCAAACAGTTACTTTTCCCCCAAATGCACCGATTGCAAGCATTTTTTACTTCTGTCAGATGCTCTTGATGGACCGAATACCAGAATGTCTTACCAAATAGGCAAAAAGTCGTCTAAATATTGACTTTAATCTCTCCAAATAACAAACGGCTAGAGCTCATCTTATACTAAACATATAAATGTCTATTTTAATTTTCCCCCTGTCATAGGAAATTCGTATGGTCACAATTTCCTAAAAAATCGTTTTTCCGAATAGACTATTTTTGTATTTTTTGTCATTCACCTATTTCAAAATGTTTATCGAACTTATAAGCCTATATTTTCTTCAATAGAATTTAGTTAGAATAACCGTAATTCATAATTGTCAGTTTAGATTTTTATTGGCATCTAATCTATAACATTATACAATTTCAAGTTGTATGAAAATATCGCATTTTTTCGTAAAAAATATAGAGATAGACTTTTTTGTTTGTCTCTATATGTACACATTTGTATCTTATTATGTAATACACTTGTTAAACACCCTAAAGGGTATTTCTAATAAAAATTTCTAAGATGAGGTATAGAAAATTAAAAAGTTATTAATGATAAAATTAAAATTACAAAACTTCAAGTTTAACACGGAAATTGATCACTCCTCTCACGGTCATTGCTTTTTAATAAGCAGTCAAGTAATATTTCAATTAACTGTATTTTTGCTATTATATATAATGTTTTCCTGTTTAATGTTGTTATGTATAAACAAATATGCATTTATATGTTTATTGTTTAATATTTTCGCCTTTTTGCGTAAAAGAAAAGGGTCTTTTTATTTCATCAACGACGGACATTTAATCGAACTGGTTTTGTTCTCCCCAAATTGATTTTTTTTTTTTTATCTGGCAACGAAAAAAGCAATCATTACTTCAGATTCATTAGAATTTTATCGTATATTACAACGGGAGGGAGTGGGGTCACATATTATTCTGCACATTATCCATGTCCATAGACAGTTTGGATATTTTCACCATTACTGATAGAACTGGTGGAGAGTAGTCTCATTAGCATTCATAGCACATCTCTTTATTTTCATATTCAAAATTATCTTGACACGAACGTTTAAATTCTTTGTTTTAATTTTCTTTATCCCTGAAAAATTCAGATGATCTGTAGTTTTAAACAGTAACATTTACTTTCAACAAGTACACAAGACGTTACAAACTTAAACATAAGCTATGTACTTATTTGTATCCCTAATAAGTTAATGTGTGTCTCTATCATATGCAATTGCATAATATGACTTCTCACAGAAAATGTAACATGACGGCTTTCAAAGTTCTTAAACAGATGACAGATTGTCAAACAGTGATATTGATGAATATCTTCAACTTTCAAGAAAGCTAGTCGCAATGTTGTATGATTAAAAAGGTAAACTAAACAGCTTGTACAGAGGTCCTAAATATATGGCGGATAAAACTTGCTCCTTACAAAGACACGCCTCTCACAAATCCAATCCCTGATGAGTTCACGTTAAACACATTTAATCTCAAACATCCACCCAAGATGATTATTTTACATCTAGGTAAACCACCTCCTTGATCTCTGTTGAAATTTTGACGGATTGAAGCCATTATCAATAGCAGTTCCAATGTTTTGTGTTTCTTACAAGTACTTCACTAAGTCTCAATCATGCGTCCACGCTATGCTTTGCTTGATGCGTGGACAACTAATCTGCATTTACATGTTAGCTACTTTAAAACATCACTATCACCAACACCACACACATACACACAAACACACATGATGTACATGTACTAGGTCAGACTATTGACCTCATGTTTATCACTGAAGTGTGAACTACATTTTTTCCTGAGGAGTAGGAAGTTCGTAGTTGGTGTTGTATCTCTTAATTCCCTATGCTGTTGGTGTTGTCTCTATGCTGTTGGTGTTGTATCTCCTAATTCTCTATGCTGTTGGTACTCAAAATGATCGTGTTAATGGATTATTGCAATACCAAAAGGGTTCGTTTGATTTGAACAGAATCCGTCATGCGCAGACTTTTGTTCGTGCCATGCAAGTGAAATATGTTGTAACATGAAAACAAATCTTGTAATGAATGACGGAAATTACAATGATGGAATAAAAACTGGGAACTTTTGAAAATCTGCAATGTGCTGCAAAAAGAAAGGGATAGGGCTCCTATAAAATCAATCTAAGTCAATATGACTACCTTAAAGGCATTTTATTTATTGATCCACCCAATTGGAAACAGTTTTATGGATAAAGCCAAACAAATATCACAAAATCAGTATAATGTCACATTTTACTGTTTTTGAACTGATACATCGTATACAATAGTAGCTGAAAAATAAATTTGTAGTTTTGTCTTTCATGACAAATAATTTTTAATGTAAAATTGACATCATTTTGACTTTAAATGGTTGAAAACTTCATGTTATGTTTTGTAATAAAAACGTCGTTTTGAGAAATTGTTTGTAAACAACTATATAGAATTTAGTTCTTATACAAAAATCTGCTATTAATGAAGCCGAATTTGTATAAGCTTGTTACTTGGCAGAAAATATAAGAGGAAAACAAATCAAAATAAAATCCATCAAAATGTTTTCAAAATTGTGGAGTTGACCTTTAACTTCAGTTTTTTTTTTTTTTTTTTTTAAATGGACCATATCTGATCCTTACGACAGTCATATTCTTATAGTACAAGGTTTCCTCTTTCAAATTATATATAATTTAGCTGTGTATTCGGTGGGGAGATTAAATCCAAACAAATCTATCTTTGGTCACCGCACTAAAACTGCAGCTTACTTATTTATTTTCCAGGGAAACCATATAAGAAATATTTCCCTGGAAATCTGTTAAATTTTTGATGCACAATATAGGAAATTCTTACGCGTAAATAGTACCATCTTACGTTGTATTTCCCTGGGAAACTTTTCATGAATATCAGTTGAAATACTTTTGTTGTCGGTTTCCTATGGAAATTATTCATTTTCGTGAAAAGATATATTCTTTTTGGCTATTTTTTTTATCATAAAAACTAATTCTATATGAGATATTCCTTTTTGTATCACTTATTGTTCATGTTATCCTTTGAAATTAAACTTTTAAAGTCAAGATGATTTCAAAAAGTAATATTGAATTATGTTCAGAAATCTATGCATTTTTTCTTACATTGTATATTTAGGAAAGTCGAATTTCTATTGTTTCCTACACAAAGCACGTTCCTTTGGAAATTATTCATTTTCTCAACAACAAAGCAGTTTATTTGTTTATATTTTTCAAAAGTGTTTACTACCTATTTCCAGTTTGTTATAATATTCATGTTTTTGTATCCCTCCGAAATGATGAATTATTCCGATAGAGTCAGCTTAATTTCAGTAGCAGTGCTAAATCATGATTTAAACTCTTTGTAGTTTTTAAACATTTTTTGTGTTAATAATAGTCACATTTAATTGTTGTTTACTTTGAAAATTTAATTGCTATTTTTTCCCTGTTAATTTCAAATTAACAATTACAAAAAGCTTTAGACAAGATACTCTTTTGTTTATAGTTGTCAGAAAAACTAAGACTGAAAAATAATACTTCTTAAACCAAGACATCACATAATATAATGATGTTTGTAAGTATCTTCTCAAATGAAATATTAAACCAGTAGCACATCAGTGATTTTCATTAGTAGTACTAAATCATTTTGGTAAATTTCCGCATCTATCCTACACTATATATGGATAAGAATTGTAAATGTATTGTTACCAGACGAAACATTTTTATTGTTTGGGTTTTTTTTCTAGGAAATTTATGCATTGATAGAAATTGAAAATGTATAGTTTTTCAGGGAAATGTTTGTTCGGTTGTTTGTTTCCTGTATTAAATCAATATGTATTGTTTCCAAAGGAAATGCTTATGTTGTTTGTTTCCTGGAGAAATTTTACATGTTCTATTATTATCCATGTATAATTTCCCTTTTAAACACAAAATAAAAACGATTCCTTTTGAAGCAATATATATATTCATCCATCATCCCCGACTAGATTCTATCTATTATCCCTGGCTAGTTTCTATCTATTATCCCTGACTAGTTTCTATCTATTATCCCTGACTAGTTTCTATCTATTATCCCTGACTAGATTCTATCTATTATCCCTGACTAGTTTCTATCTATTATCCCTGACTAGTTTCTATCTATTATCCCTGACTAGTTTCTATCTATTATCCCTGACTAGATTCTATCTATTATCCCTGACTAGTTTCTATCTATTATCCCTGGCTAGTTTCTATCTATTATCCCTGACTAGTTTCTATCTATTATCCCTGACTAGTTTCTATCTATTATCCCTGACTAGTTTCTATCTATTATCCCTGACTAGTTTCTATCTATTATCCCTGGCTAGTTTCTATCTATTATCCTGACTAGTTTCTATCCATTATCCTGACTAGTTTCTATCTATTATCCTGGCTAGTTTCTATCTATTATCCCTGACTAGTTTCTATCCTTTATCCCTGACTAGTTTCTATCTATTATCCCTGACTAGTTTCTATCTATTATCCCTGACTAGTTTCTATCTATTATCCCTGACTAGTTTCTATCTATTATCCCTGACTAGTTTCTATCTATTATCCCTGACTAGTTTCTATCCATTATCCTGACTAGTTTCTATCTATTATCCCTGACTAGTTTCTATCCTTTATCCTGACTAGTTTCTATCTATTATCCTGACTAGTTTCTATCTATTATCCCTGACTAGTTTCTATCTATTATCCCTGACTAGTTTCTATCCATTATCCTGACTAGTTTCTATCTATTATCCTGGCTAGTTTCTATCTATTATCCTGACTAGTTTATCTATTATCCTGACTAGTTTCTATCTATTATCCTGACTAGTTTCTATCCTTTATCCTGACTAGTTTCTATCTATTATCCTGACTAGTTTCTATCTATTATCCCTGACTAGTTTTATCTATTATCCTGACTAGATTCTATCTATTATCCCTGACTAGTTTCTATCTATTATCCTGACTAGTTTCTATCTATTATCCTGACTAGTTTTATCTATTATCCCTGACTAGATTCTATCTATTATCCTGACTAGTTTTATCTATTATCCTGACTAGTTTCTATCTATTATCCTGACTAGTTTTATCTATTATCCTGACTAGTTTCTATCCTTTATCCTGACTAGTTTCTATCTATTATCCTGACTAGTTTCTATCTATTATCCTGACTAGATTCTATCTATTATCCTGACTAGATTCTATCTATTATCCTGACTAGTTTCTATCTATAATCCTGACTAGTTTCTATCTATTATCCTTGGCTAGTTTCTATCTATTATCCCTGACTAGTTTCTATCTATTATCCCTGACTAGTTTCTATCCATTATCCTGACTAGTTTCTATCTATTATCCTGACTAGTTTCTATCTATTATCCTGACTAGATTCTATCTATTATCCTGACTAGTTTCTATCTATTATCCCTGGCTAGTTTCTATCTATTATCCTGACTAGTTTCTATCTATTATCCCTGACTAGTTTCTATCCTTTATCCCTGACTAGTTTCTATCTATTATCCTGACTAGTTTCTATCTATAATCCCTGACTAGTTTCTATCTATTATCCTTGGCTAGTTTCTATCTATTATCCTGACTAGTTTCTATCTATTATCCTGACTAGTTTCTATCCATTATCCTGACTAGTTTCTATCTATTATCCTTGGCTAGTTTCTATCTATTATCCCTGACTAGTTTCTATCTATTATCCTGACTAGTTTCTATCCTTTATCCCTGACTAGTTTCTATCTATTATCCTGACTAGTTTCTATCTATTATCCTGACTAGTTTCTATCCATTATCCTGACTAGTTTCTATCTATTATCCCTGGCTAGTTTCTATCTATTATCCTGACTAGTTTCTATCTATTATCCTGACTAGTTTCTATCTATTATCCCTGACTAGATTCTATCTATTATCCTGGCTAGTTTCTATCTATTATCCTGACTAGTTTCTATCTATTATCCTGACTAGTTTCTATCTATTATCCCTGACTAGTTTCTATCCTTTATCCCTGACTAGTTTCTATCTATTATCCTGACTAGTTTCTATCTATTATCCTGACTAGTTTTATCTATTATCCTGACTAGATTCTATCTATTATCCCTGACTAGTTTCTATCTATTATCCTGACTAGTTTCTATCTATTATCCTGGCTAGTTTCTATCCTTTATCCTGACTAGTTTCTATCTATTATCCTGACTAGATTCTATCTATTATCCTGACTAGTTTCTATCTATTATCCTGACTAGTTTCTATCTATTATCCCTGGCTAGTTTCTATCTATTATCCTGACTAGTTTTATCTATTATCCTGACTAGATTCTATCTATTATCCCTGACTAGTTTTATCTATTATCCCTGACTAGTTTCTATCTATTATCCCTGACTAGTTTTATCTATTATCCTGACTAGTTTCTATCCTTTATCCTGACTAGTTTCTATCTATTATCCCTGACTAGTTTCTATCTATTATCCTGACTAGATTCTATCTATTATCCCTGACTAGATTCTATCTATTATCCTGACTAGTTTCTATCTATAATCCCTGACTAGTTTCTATCTATTATCCTTGGCTGGTTTCTATCTATTATCCTGACTAGTTTCTATCTATTATCCTGACTAGTTTCTATCCATTATCCTGACTAGTTTCTATCTATTATCCCTGGCTAGTTTCTATCCATTATCCTGACTAGATTCTATCTATTATCCTGGCTAGTTTCTATCTATTATCCTGACTAGTTTCTATCTATTATCCTGACTAGTTTCTATCTATTATCCTGACTAGTTTCTATCTATTATCCTGGCTAGTTTCTATCTATTATCCTGACTAGTTTCTATCTATTATCCTGACTAGTTTCTATCTATTATCCTGACTAGTTTCTATCTATTATCCTGGCTAGTTTCTATCTATTATCCTGACTAGTTTCTATCTATTATCCTGACTAGTTTCAATCTATTATCCCTGACTAGTTTCTATCTATTATCCCTGACTAGTTTCTATCTATTATCCTGACTAGTTTCTATCTATTATCCCCGACTAGATTCTATCTATTATCCCTGGCTAGTTTCAATCTATTATCCCCGACTAGTTTCTATCTATTATCCTGACTAGTTTCTATCTATTATCCTGGCTAGTTTCTATCTATTATCCTGGCTAGTTTCAATCTATTATCCTGACTAGTTTCTATCTATTATCCTGACTAGTTTCTATCTATTATCCTGACTAGTTTCTATCCTTTATCCTGGCTAGTTTCTATCTATTATCCTGACTAGTTTCTATCCTTTATCCCTGACTAGTTTCTATCTATTATCCTGACTAGATTCTATCTATTATCCTGACTAGTTTCTATCTATTATCCTGACTAGTTTCTATCTATTATCCTGGCTAGTTTCTATCTATTATCCTGACTAGTTTCTATCTATTATCCTGACTAGTTTCTATCTATTATCCCTGACTAGTTTCTATCTATTATCCCTGACTAGACTAGTTTCTATCTATTATCCTGACTAGTTTCTATCTATTATCCTGACTAGTTTCTATCTATTATCCTGGCTGACTTTTCTATCCTTTATCCTGGCTAGTTTCTATCCTTTATCCTGACTTTTCTAGTTTCTATCTATTATCCTGACTAGTTTCTATCTATTATCCTGACTAGTTTCAATCTATTATCCTGACTAGTTTCTATCTATTATCCTGGCTAGTTTCTATCCATTATCCCTGACTAGTTTCTATCTATTATCCCTGACTAGTTTCTATCTATTATTCCTGACTAGTTTCAATCTATTATCCCTGACTAGTTTCTCCAGGAAACAAACCACATAAAAAAACCTTGGATACTAACAACCAAAAAACATTTCCTTTAGAAATTTAACATGTTCAATTTTATCAATAAATAAATTATCTAGATAAAAAAACAATGATAAAACGTTTCTTTGGATAACAGAACATTTTTAACTGTTATCGATGTATATTATCCCTTGGAAACAGACAACAAAATATTTCCTTTGAAAACAATGCATCTTCATCTACTATTTCTGGCTCGTTTCACAGGAAACAGACTACCGAATACACATTTCTTTGGGAATATATACATTTTTATATTTTATCCCTGACTAGTTTCTCCGAGAACTTTACAACCAAAATGATATTTACTTGAAAAACTATACATTTTTAATTTTAATCAATGAATACATTTCTAGATAGAAACCAAAAACGTTTCTTTGAGTAACAATACATTTTTAATTGTTATACATGTATGTTTTCACCTAGACACAGACAACACGAGCATTTCCTTTAAGGCGAAGTGTACGTAATTAACTACTCCACAGATTTTTTTTATTAATTTCACAAATGAATTTTGCTTGTAAAAATATACCGGAAATTAAAATTAAAAAGGGGGTAACCCTTTTTAGTTTTTTTATATACGGGCTGTTGAAATAACAGAGGATACGCCAAAAATACAAAGGATAAAATTGAGAATGGAAGCGGGGAATGCGTCAAAGAGACAACAACTCGACCAAAGAGCAAAAAACAGCCCAAGGCCACCAATGAGTCTTCAACAAAACGAGATAATCCCGCACCCGGAGGCGGGCTTCAGCTGGCCTCTAAACAGCGGGAATGCGTCAAAGAGACAACAACTCGACCAAAAGCAAAAAACAGTCCAAGGCCACCAATGAGTCTTCAACAAAACGAGATAATCCCGCACCCGGAGGCGGGCTTCAGCTGGCCTCTAAACAATAATGTATACTAGTTCAGCTAATGGACGTCACACTAATTTCCGAAACATATAAATGAACCAAAATTTAAAAAAACATACAAGACTAACAAAGATCAGAGGTTCCTGACTTGGGATAGGCGCAAAATGCAGCGGAGTTAAACATGTTTTATGAGATCTCAACCCTCCACCTATATCTCTAGCCAATATGGAATAAACAAACACACAGCAATACGCACAGTAAAACTCAGTTCAAAAGAAGTCCGAGTCAGATGTTAGAATAGGTAACAGAAGAAACTAAGCAAAATGACAATAATCAACATAAATTAACAAATGACTACTAGCAGTTACTGACATATACATAGGGAAAATCATAAAAATCGGCAGATATATTTACATTTCTATTTTATTGGTCCACAGATTTTGTTTTTTAATTCAATATACGATTCAAAAATGAGCGACTAATCGAATAGTGCAAAGAAAGCCCTTAGCAACCGTGCTAGTTTTCAAGCTATAGCATGAAGAAGTTTGATTTTTAGCGGAAAAGCTGAAAAATATGCGGCGACGTTATTGATTTTACAGTAACGTCGCCACAACTTCTACACTATATAACGCTATTACACTGTCAATGTCGCAACACAATCGTGAGTGTGTATCCCCTATTTTCCTAATTATTGCAAATGCTCAATCAATTGATAAGGAAATAAACTGACTAATTTTCAAGGATATTTTTGCCGACAAATAAAATGCAAATAAGCATAATTAATGTACTGGAAGTGAAAGAAAGTTAGTGTAGGCTTTTACTCCATCTTTTATAAATCAAACAATTGTCCGCACCTTTTTGAAATGCTTGTATTGTCCATCAAATATTAAAAGTTACTGATCGAATTTAATTACCCAAAAGGGTGACTGGGAAATAGAAATATGGTCGCTACAGGTCTTCTTTCGACCGGCAGTAACACCCTTGCCGAAGTGTGGCGTCCTTTTGGCTGTGCAGGATGTACAATTATTATAGGACATAACTATTGTATTTATTGTTAATTTGTTCTCAACCTGAATCTGCATTAAATATTTGGCACTGGATGTTAAGCAACCAACATAATAATCAATCGAGTTTGTTTTTGTTCCGGTTAACACAGTGTTGACAAAATGAATCGAATCTAAACATATTTGATTGATCGGTTATACTAATGGGTCGCATATAAACTTCTTTTTTAATCTTATTGCTGCATGTTTGTATTAATCAATTAAAACGTAAGCCTCATGTTCTGTATCTTTTCATCCTCACAATTTCCGGTGCTATAAATTCGAGGTATTGCACACAATCAAGTCTACAATAAAACCAATTTTCGTTGACATGCAAGTGACAAAATTTCCTGTCTCAATCGCTTTCCCTTTTCTTTAACTACACGACAAAATATGATATAATGTTTGGTGGATAAATGGAGTTTCAGTAACACAGGAAAATATTTCATGCACCATTATTTAATAAATATTCACATGCAAGGATTGCAAAAAATAAGAAAACTTCTTATTGATTTTTATGGCTGTGATAGGATCAAAAAAAGAGAACCCCCCTCCCCCATATAAGTTTTAACAAAATAGAAGAGATTGGATATTTTTTATTTAACTTCCCATAGCACATATTTTATGCATTTTCGACGAAAACACACACCTAAAATGATACTTCCGTAGCTAGTGCATTTACTACAGGATCGTTCTTAGTGTCATGCTATAGAATTGTGTATAATGTAATGCTATAAATGTAATAGTGTAATGCTAGAAAATTGTAAAAAATGTGCGATGTTATGACAATGTATCCAGTATGATGCCAGTGTAATGTTATAAAATGTACCTAGTGAAATGCAAGAAGACTTTGGCAAGAGGTATATTTTTGTACATTGAGAGGGTTGAGATCTCACAAAACATATTTAACCCCGCCGCATTTATTTGCGCCTGTCTCAAGTCATGAACCTCTAGCCTTTATTAGTCTTGTGTTTTTTTTTTTTCTTGGTCCGTTTGTATTTTCGGAGATTAATGTGGCGTCTCTCTCGCTGAACTAGTATACATTATTGTTTAGGGGCCAGCTGAAGCCCGCCTCCGGTTGTGGTATTTTCTTGCTGCCTTGAAGACCCTTTGGTAGCATTAAGTTGTTTTCTGCATTTTGTCGGGTTGTTGTTTCTTTGACACATTCCCCGTTTCCATTCTCTATTCTACTGTTCATAATGTAATACGAGTTTACCTAGTGGAGTGGTTTAAAAATTATGCCAGTATATAATGCAAATGGATTGCTTTTAAAACAATTCCTGTTGGACTAGGTGATAGAATAGAGCTGACCGCGAGAGATCCTCATTGGTCATGGTCGTTTGACACTCCTTGTAGTAGAATTTGGTTGTACGTATTTCTGCAGAGTTTATGAAATACAATTGAATACAATTGGTCTTTAAATGCTTTAAAATGTAACTGGAGTCATCATCTCTCATTCCAAGGAATATTAAATATGATCTAATTTCCATTTACCCTGAAAGGCTTAAATTGCAGTACCAAGTGTCACATTATTGTCTTGGCCCTCTCCTTCTTGAAACTCTATGCAGTCATAATTTTAAATTGAGACTTGAGAAGAAAATTTTTCCTTCAGTTTCAGCAATGATTCTAATTTTCCCAAAAACTGCGGACGGAAAAGAAGATACCTGTTTATTTTCTGCACCTGTGGATAAAGTTGAATAACATAGTTTTTTACTTATTCTGATATGAATGTTATAGTGCTCAATTTTAAGTTTCTGTGTAATGTTTTTTGGACTAGATTTGATAGTTTGTTTTGTTGTCTTTATTTTTCGATTTGTACTGAAATGTTTTACTAGTGGTCGATTACCATGTTGGAACTATATCATTTTTTATGTGCCAATAGAAGCAGAATTGTCACTGGTTTATTTTGTAATAATTTTGTTGATAAGCGTTTTTTTTTTTCTTTATATATATATATATATATATATATATATAATTGACTGAATAATAGTCAACGATAAATCTTACGGGGCGATGGATCATATAAATATGATACAGTACACTACAAAATATAATATATAACCAGTCTAAAAGGGTACAACATCACCAAAAAATGACAATAAACGAACAAATGTAACTATAAATATTTCGGATAACAGATATCCTTCATCAGTATGAGCACGATGTAAAATGAATCAGATCAAACTATTCTGATTATTAAACTATAGCAATCTTGATTTCCATACAATAAAAAAAGTGAAACAGTTTTACCCGAATATCATATGTAGAGACGCTAATAAATTTTAAAATTCAAAAACGACTCAAAGACATGCCTAAAATGAAAATAGTAATTAGAGATATGAACTGGCACAACTCTAAAATTCCAAAATGACGTCAGTTAAGATGTTACAACAACTGTGTGTAAATTCATTCCCAAAAAACAGCACTGATCGATATAAGCTGGTAAAATATGTCAAACAGAGGCTGCGTATTTATCATCCCAAATAAATAGCAGTTTTATAATGATAAGAAAAAATAATAGTAAAATTTGGCTAAGGTTAAATAATTGGACGTGGATGCGTACTTGTACATCCCTCTCAAATGAAAAGAACCCTGGTATTTAAACTTGTAAAATTCCAAAAGAATCCTTAAGCATGTAAGAGTCAAGTAAGGAAGCCGGAGTAACTGGAAACAAATGATGTCAGGAAAATGAGTGATGGTAGGGAAAATGAGTGACTCATTCTATGTTTTTCATATATGCCCTCTGCGGAAACTGTCCTTAGCTTTCTTATCCAAAACCTTTCCGAGCAAGTCTTTCGGCCCTTGACCAACCCTCGTTGTGGTCTATGATTGTGATTGTAAGGTTTTGAGATCAGCTTGGGCCTGTCCAGGTGATCTCAAATGACGACTTACAGGGAGGTCGGGCTTGCAGGTGTAGTCACTTCGATTACCATTCATGTATATACAAGTCTAAATTGAAAACAACGTTCAAACCTATGATTGCGTTGGATAAAACCGCAATTTTATACGTGTGCATGCAAAACAAATTTCTTGATAGAGGGTCTTAATACAGCACAAACAACATTTTCCAAAAGACCAAAAACGTGAAAAAGTTATTTTAACAAAACGCATTTGACTAACAGGTCGAACAACAGATGTTCTTAAACCCTGCTGACTGCCATTGGCGATTGCCAAATAAACGGATCACAAGATGTTACAAAATGAATCTTTTAAAATTATTAATTTAATACCAAACAGAAAACAATAAACTTGCGGAAAAGATGGTATACCGCAAACAAAAGGTGCAAACATTAGTACACCATATCCGGATTTCGACAATTAATGTCTCTTCAGTGATGTTAGGGATCGAAACGGTATTTGGAAAGCCATATAATTTACCTCAATTTAGGATAGATTCTTGAATTTTGAACAGTCGAGATATTAGAAATAGTATGAACGGATCATATAAACCCGAAGGAAAATATAATACAAGCCCAAACGAAAAGATATAAACAAGTCTAAATTGAAAACACCGTTCAAACCTATGATTGCGTTGGATAAAACCGCAATTTTTTACGTGTGCATGCAAAACAAATTTCTTGATAGAGGGTCTAAATACAGCACAAACAACATTTTCCAAATGACCAAAAAGTGAAAAGTATATTTTAACAAAACGCATTTGACTAACAGGTCGAACAACAGATGTTCTTAAACCCTGCTGACTGCCATTGGCGATTGCCAAATAAACGGATCGCAAGATGTTACAAAATGGATCTTTTAAAATTATTAATTTAATACCAAACAGAAAACAATAAACTTGCGGAAAAGATGGTATACCGCAAACATAAGGTGCAAAATTAGTACACCATATCCGGATTTCGACAATTAATGTCTCTTCAGTGATGTTAGGGATCGAAACGGTATTTGGAAAACTATATAATTTACCTCAATTTAGGATAGACTCTTGAATTTTGAAGAGTCGAGATATTAGAAATAGGATGAACGGATCATATAAACCCGAACAATCTGACCTGTGTATATATATATATATATATATATATATATATATATATATATATATATATATATATACACAGGTCACATTGTGCACCTTTTCCTGCGAGTCTCAATCGATCTTAAACGCATACAGTGGTAAAAAGGTCAGGCTAACTAACAACAGGATACTCAGATTTATGATTGGAGTTGTTCTGATTCTGAGTTTCTTTGAAGTTTTGAGACAGCACATGCATTTTTGTTTGGACTTGTGATAGATTGCACGAAGTCATTTCTCGTTCGTGTGCCCATTTTACCTTTCTTGGAGTAAGAGAAAAAAAACTCGCGTAACTAGCGAATTTTGCTAGAGTCGTGCAATTACGTATACCTTGCCTTAAAACAATGCTTGTTAATATATTATCCCTGACTAGTTTTCCAGGGAAACTTACAACCAAAAAATATTTCCTGGGAAACAATACATATTAATTTATTACCACTGAATAGTTTATCCGGAAAAGCAACAACCAAAAATACATGCCTTCCAGCAAACAATTCAACATTTTAAAAACGTTTTAAAAATGTTTTGTTTTGGTTTCCAGAATGTTTTATTAAAACGTTATAAAAACCAAAATTTGTAGACTCTTATAAATGTTTCAAAAACATTTTGAAGAAACGTTATTTTGGAACATTCAGAAAACGTTGAAATATGGTTTTATGTAAAACGTTTCTGTCAACCTCCAACAATCATTTTCAACACAATTGTTTAACAATGATGCATTAGTGCGACCACCATTACTTTGGTTTAAAATATATATAATTGATTGTGCAGTGTTTTGTATTTCATCCATTTCTTAATTGGTAATGCACGTGTTTAATTGAAGAAAAAGCAACATCTCCATAAGCTTGGATGGATGGTTGGTTGTTTAACGACCAGTGGCAAGTCAGATGCATATTCTGGATGAGAACATGATTATTAGAAATTAATACCCTGTCTTGTAATAGACCAACATGTTGTGCCAGATTTTTTGGTTCTAGCCCACAAGGCAAGTTTGCAGGAAGACATGTCACATTATTCTGACTACGGACCAAGAAGTCTTTGCTCTAACTCATTTTGGGGAGAAGCAACAAATAATAATTTTATTGTCATTGGTTTGGCCGGGCCGAAGTTCCAACCCACGACCTCCGCACTTGAGGCGACCACACTCACCATTACACCAAAGCTCTAAAGGAAGATATTCTTTATAAAAAAAAACTATGCCAAAGAAAAGCTTGTCAACCTCTAACTGTTTAAACTTGGTCCTGTGACGTTAAAAGTCAATTCAATAAGGTTCATGCATTGACAAGGAGATAACATATCTCTTAAACCGAGAATTTGACATATTATCATAATAACCTCAATTGTTGCAGAAATTGGAATATAGTTTTATAAACATCTTTAAATACTTTGCAACAACAAAACAACCAGTATTGACAGGACTAAAATCAGTAGAATCAAGGTACAAATGTACTTTTAAACAGATTTATTTGTTCAGACTCCAATTCTTCTTGCGATATCGTCTGTCCTTTTCTTACAGGTTTCTGAAATGATCAAAAGCAATTTGTTAACTAGATCATTACTCCCAAGTGCCCTGTTTAGCATATAACTCTTAACCCCAGTTAGTTGTTGTACTCCCTTTTAATCAAGCTATTTCATTAAATCTATAAAGGGGAAATTATGCTATTTTTTGCAATCCAAGTAATTATTAAGATAGGCAAAAAACATAAATAATATTTTACATGTCAAAAGCAATTGCTACAAATGTAAATCTCAATGTTTTACTTGCAGGATAAAGACAATAATTCCATCGTCAAGAACATAACAATGTATTATTCTAATGTCTCTAAATAAACAGAAGTTCTGCATGGTTGGCAAATGTTATATTGCTATAAGTGGCTCAGAAATTTGTGTATAGATATTCAAATTGCAAAAATAAACTTTTAAATAAATAAAACCTTCCACTTAAACGTATATTAAGATATTTTATTCAATTGAAAAATACCTTATATTTTGGTCCTCCTGGCTTGTGTGGGGCCTGTTTTAGATAGTCAATTAAGACTTCCTCCATATCGCCAACCTTGGATTTTGGGAACACTCTTGCACAACTTTCTGAAAAAGTATTACAGAATTAAAAAGATATATTTCATTATTATTTTTAACTTCTTTATATACTTTTATATATATACAATAACTTTATGTAACTTTGCACTCTGTTTCTATCTAAAATAATAAGTGAGAAACATTATATTCATATGCAGCATATGAATTCTTTTTGAGATTAAAGTCAGATAAAAAATCCAATCTATATTAATGGCACTTGCTTTTAAATGTTCGACATCGACATATTTTCTTAATCAACTTACTCATGATTATCCTGCACAAAGGGTGACCTGTGAATGCCATTTTCCCTTTTGCCCCTTCAGACTGTATTTGGCCCATAACTGGTTAGTGCCACACTTTTTCATTATCCTTCCTATACAGTTTGAAGGGCTGTGACCACCCTGTGACACTAAATACTGGACCTACAAAATTACAATTTAGTCCTGTTGTTATTTATTTATTTTTCGTGAAATCAAATATTTGTTTTATAAATAATCGTGTCCATGAACCAATCTTACATTTTGTAGCAAAACCTACTAATATTATTGCCTAAAAGATATTTTATTTCTTGTCCGTATCGAGTTTTAATAATGATTTTCCATGTATCGCTGTGTATACGTTATATGCAATTTTATATGCATTTGAATGTTTGTCTTCAATTACAGGTTTATTCTGTTAATGCTTTGTTAATGCATGATTTTTTTTATTCATATATATAGCATGTTTCGCTTATATATGTTTACTTTAAATTAATATATATATTATCTTTAACTGTTAAAATCTTATTTGACCTTTTCTCGGTAGATTGTTCTGTGGTTACATTATAAACTTTGCACATCTATTTATTTGAAAAGATTTTCCCAACGTGAATGATCTGTGGTAATCAACACTGGTCGTATATGAATTTCTTTAATTTGATGATAAAACACCTGGTGTTTCGGATATCATTCAGGTCAAGTTCGACCAAGGCCGTTCATCCTCGTCAGGTGTCCTTGCGTAATATTTTTATTTACTTTAACATTTGATTATGATTACTTTTTAATATGTTTCTATCGTGTAAAACAAAACATATTGATCTAATATCCGTGACTAGTTTCCCCGGAAACTAACAACCAAGAAACATTTCCGTTGGAAACAATATCTAGGCTAGTATACCTCACTAGTTTCCCGGTAGCAACAAAAATAGATTTCCGTGGGAAATAATACTTATTTATCTTTTATCCTTGACCAGTCTCCCAAGGAAATGGACAACCAAAAACATTTCCTTTGGTAAATAGACATTTTCAATTTTTATCAAAGAATAAATTCCCTAGTAAAACATACTTTTCGTCCGAGAATGAAACAGAGGCGTTTGGGGCTTGGACCTTTTTTGTCTTTTTTCTTAGTGTTTAAATTATCATTTCAGAAAGACACTTTGTTCTTATTTCTACTTACATTTGCATTTTCATTTATTTCACGTGCTCATTTTCCTATGGTAGCTACAACACATTAAAAACCTAAAAACAGTTGGAAATATTTAAGAAA
This sequence comes from Mytilus coruscus, assembly GCA_017311375.1. Classification (NCBI taxonomy): domain Eukaryota; kingdom Metazoa; phylum Mollusca; class Bivalvia; order Mytilida; family Mytilidae; genus Mytilus; species Mytilus coruscus. Next base: position 88,675,083 of record CM029598.1, read on the forward strand.
TTTAAATTTCATTAAAACAAATTAAAACACCAATATAAATTAGAAAAATTTGGGGAAAAAAGGGTTTAATGACCAAAGTTCATATGAGTTAAGTAGTTAACTTCTTGTTTAAAAGATCATTTAGTCATTTCTTGAAGTTATTTTCTAAAGTCGATATATTTCGTTTCGTAAGGTCACATCGATAATGACCATATAAAATTAATTTTACTATAATTCTTACTTGTGAGTGAAATTCACTTTATTTCATAACTATTTAAATAATAATGTAAAAATGATTACCAAATGATTGAATAAGTCAAAATTTCATTCTTTCAAACTCTTAATCTATGGGACACATTCATAACGTTCGTTATGTTAATTACCCTGACCGTAAGGTCGGACCATATGTGTATATACGCATGTGGTCATGAGCGTATGGTCCAAATACTCATATGGTCCGGAACAGTAACAAAACAGTTGCAATTGTCATCCATGTATAAATTCTCTTAAAAGGAGACAACAAAAACGTTTCCTTTGGAAATAATACATATTAAATCATTAATTATGACTACGTTGTACTTTCTCTAGGAAACAAACAACCAGGGAATATTTCCCTGCAAAGCATGCATTTTACTGTTTGTTTCCCGGGGAAATTGGTCATTAATAACAATTGAAAATGTATTATTTCCAGTAAAGACAAGTTTTTGTGGCCTGTTTCCTGTAAAAAGAGATACGTTTATTTGCTATTTTTTCTCTATATATTAATAATGCTAATGTAATAAGAAATATGTCTTTCTGTACCACTTCCAAATATTATTAGTTATCAGTGTAATCCTTTGAAATTAAACTTGCTAAATTTAGATGAGTTCTAATAATTTTGGTATTTAATAATAGTTGAAATATATTCATTTTCCATACATTGTATATGGAGCAAAGTAGAATTACTAATGTTTCCCAGGAAATATAAAATAAATAACTAAACAAGATACTCTAATGTATACATTTTTCAAAATGTCAAGACAAAAGTAAATATTTCCTCCTCAATAAGCTCTTAATATAATTTCTATTTGTATTTATTCTCTCAATTGACATACAAAACCAGTAGCGGTTAGTTGAGATGCATTAGTAGTACTAAATCATAATGACAAATCTAGCTTTCCATCTTTCTTACATCATAAGTAGATAATAGTTGCAGAAAACTACATACAGGAATATCCTAAGAATCAGACTTCAAACAACAGTTCCTTACAAAAACTACAATTTTTATTATCATCCATAAATAATTCACCTGGAAACAGACAATAAAAGTGTTTCTACGGGAAATAATACCTATTGAATTATTATCTAATTAAAGTGTAGGACAGATGCGGAGATTTACCATCATGATTAAGTACTACTAATGTAAATCAGTTATATGCTACTGATTTAATATGTCATTTGAGAGGATACTTAAAACAATACTATATAATGAGGTGTCTTGGTTCAAGAAGTTAGAGTTTTTATAGTCTTAACATTACTGACAACTATAAACAATAGAGTATCTTGTTTAGGGCTTTTGTAAGAGTTAATCGACAATGATCCAGGAAAAATATATCAATCAAAATTATCTGGGTAAAAAACAATTCAATGTGATTGCTATTCAAATAAAATGTATAAAAACTGCAAAAGTTCAAATCATGATTTAACACTACCACTGACATTCTTTTGACTCTATCGGAATAATTCATCATATCAGAGATAAACAAAAAATCTTAATATGAATAGGTAATAGAGACTTTTGACAAATAAACACAATTAAACTACTCATTTGCTGTTGAGAAAATAATTTCCAAAAGAAACGTGTTTTGTGTGGGAAACAATAGAAATTCGACTTTCCTACATATAAAATGTAAGAAAAATGCATAGATTTCTGATCATGATTCAATATTACTTGTTGAAATCATCTTAACTTTAAAAGTTTAATTTCAGAGGATTAAACCAACAATCAGTGATACAAAAAGAGATATCTTATATAGGATTATTTTTAAAAATGAAATAGCAAAAAAGAATATATCTCTTAACAAAAATGAATACTTTCCATAGGAAACAGACAACCAAAATATTTCCCTAGGAAACCATACATAATCAACTATATACATGAAATAGAAAGTAAGATGGTACCATTTTACACCTAAGTATTTCCGATGTTTTGCAATATGGACGTAATTTTATTTGTTACTTTTATGGACATTTTTATGTACACTTTCTGTACAATCATCGTTTATTGTATATTTAATGTTTCACGCGTTCACCAAGTGATTTTGTAAATATTTTTTTTATTTTAAATTAAGGATGATTCAGCTAATCTAACCTCATGTTTCAATTAGTTTTCAATTTGCAATATTTCACTTTAAATTTATCCAGTATTGCAATATCTAATAATGTTTCTGTATGACTATTGTCAATCATTATATTTTGATCAATTGAATATTCTAATACACGTGAAAGGTTTAAATTCATTAAAACATAAATCTTCATGTTAAAGAGATTGTCAATGCAAATAACGTGGTTAGTAGAATTATGTGTCGTAAAGAACGTTTTGTTTGAACTTTGATAAGACAAGACCTTGCAATAACCATGCAAATCTATCAATGATGTCATAATTAACTATCAACCATGGCTTAAACTATATAACCACCTGAGCTGCAAGTATATATAGTAATCAATTCAACGGCATAAACATGCCTTATATCGTTAAGCCTTAATTGTATTTGTTTCTCGACGTCGAGAAATATGTGTTAAGTTTGTTCAGATAAATGTTTTTGTTGGGGTTTTTTTTACAACTGTTTTATCCTGTTGCTTTATCAGATTGAATTTGGTATTACTGAGCAGTAACAACTCTGTTCATTGTATTTCATGCTGTATTTATTGAATTATACAACGCGAATACAAGAGTCGTGGTTCGAGGGTTCGTATTAAGATTCGAGTCGGTGATGAACTCTTTATATAGATATTGTCCAAATGTATCGGCCGTTAAAATTGTTTGCAAGTTTGAATGGTCACTATAGTAATTATTCGTTACAGTTTGAATCTTGTTGATAACTCTCAGAGTAAAACAAAAGCAAAGGATGGTTTTTAACAAGAAATAAGTTTCCTTGCGCATGGTACTTTTTTCAGTTTTATAGATGTAACAATTTTGAATTTAGTTTTATATATTTTCACCTCTTGTGAAAGGCTTTGTCGTCTCTTTTGTAGAAAACAATACAAACCCATTCCTTATTAGCCACCTGATGAGTTTGCATCTAACTTGTCTTCAACTGTCTAAAAATCATTTTCTGTATAAATTTATGTAAAGGAGAGGCGAAAGATACCTAAGAGACATTCAAACTCATAAGTCGAAAATAAACTGACAACGCCATGACTAAAAAAGAAAAAGACAAGCAGACAAACAATACTACACAAAACACAACATAGAAGACTAAAGACTGAGCAACATGAACCCTTCCAAAAACCGCGGGTGCTCCAGAACGGTAAGCAGATCCAGTTCCACATGTGGCACCCGTCGTGTTGCTCATGTTAGTACAAACCTGGTGTACATGACCCGGTTGACCAGCATCTAATAGCAGATACAACTGTATAAATACACGATTATGTCTACAGAGGAAACAAATAGAAATTAAACATCAATACAGGAGCTTTGATACCAACAAAAACGTTTTTATTTATGTTTTGCTTTCCCAAATAATTTTGGTCTCCACAACAAACATTACAATATAATTTAATTTTGGATGTAACGCGTCTTCCGATTGGCTGACGTTGTTTTGTATATCAGCTCATAGACATAATTTTGTTATGTGACCGTGACGTCATCAACGTTTTTTCATGGTTTACTCCGGTTTAAAATGGAATATAGGATTAAATTATAAGAAATGACTGTAATATTTTTTCTGTCTATTCGAAATAACATAAAAAATGTGGTGCACACTTTAAAATAACACGCTACGCGAATTATTCAGTGTGCACCACATTTTTGATGTTATTTCTTCATAGACAGAAAAAATATTACAGTCATTCCTTAAATATATAAAATGTCTGGTATACGTCATTGACAAAGCAACCAGCGACACAAAACGAGATATAAACATCAACATATGGCCTTATACAATAAACAAATGTATATCTATATAGTATTCAAAGCTCTTACAACATCATCAAAGCCTATACGAAAAGTGAATCAATTCTAGAATAAATATTACATCTGGGTTTAAGAACAAAGACAAAACGTATTAAAAAATTATAAGATGCGGACAGAAATGCATACATTTAACAAAATGATTTGTTTTCTTCAATATAACTGATGCATACATAAGTACGTTCTATAAAGTGCGTAGCAACAATAACTACAAACTAAGATGCTACTAGTCTTTGTGGAAGAAAATCATTGTTAAAGTGTCAAAAACGGATATTGATCTTTCCTGCTGCAATTACAAAGCAGATAATTTATATCTACGTGTTATTATGGAGAAAGGATATGTGTGAACCTCCAGATGGCTTTTTGTTTTTTGTCGTTAGTTCACGTGTGAGCCGCCAGATGGCTTTTTGTTATAATCTAGAGCACCCTTTCTAAGCCTTCCCTGGCTAACTGCCAACCTGCAACTTCTAGACTGCCCGACGGAACACAAAGTACGGGCTATTTGAAATCGGTGACAGTCGAACATTCTGAGATTTGAAGAAAAAAATGTTAAGGATTAAATTATAATATATATAATTATCTAGAATTTCAAAGTAATGATAACAAAACGAATTGTTAAATAGGGAGTGGTAGATAATTTTCTGTAAAGATTTTCACGTTGTTTCAATTTACGTATATATGGCAACAAAACAATGGTGTCACTTTGTTTGTTATTGTTTACTGTTGTGTGTACACTTCATTTGCGTTCAATAATTTAAAGTATTTATGTGCATATTCGAGGTTAATGATTTTGCTATTCTGACATCACGAAAAAGGCGACAAGAGCAAAAACAGAAAGAGAAAGTTTGCCAACATACAATGTGCAATGTAGCTACTAAAAACCATTAGTGAAATAGATTCTACAACCGTATCTTGTGGAATACGATATGTGTCCGGCCACTCTTGACAGTAAAAATATAAATATGTCAATCGCTCAGCAAGTCTCCCATTGAAAATTTCAAAATTTAATTGTCTAAAGTGGAGAAATTTACTACCGCAAACGATTCAGTTGTGGAATCTATATTTATCAGTATCTTTTTTTTTAGATCAACATAGAAGGAATTTATTGGTTTCTTAATTCAAATATCCTTCTAAAATTTCATTTATGTGTGGTGTGCATCGGAGTAAACAGTTTGAATTTTACATACTATCATTTATTATGAATGAATGTTACTAAAGTTTTAATGATTTGTTTGTTTATTTGTTTAATTTAGAGTGTAATAAATATCTCAAAAAATATAAAACACAATCAATTAATAAGAAGATGTGGTATGATTGCCAAAATTTTTTCATATCTAAGACTTAAATATCAATCATTACATATTCAACAACCAATAGATTTTTACTATGACATCAGAAATAGTCAGAGAAAAGCATGACCTTGTGCAAAGCCAAAAATATAAGTATCGGCAGAATATAGGACCGTGAATGTTCATAGGTTTATATTAGTAATATTTAGTTGGGTTTGTTCAATTTATTGATAGAAAAATCCATATCCATACCGATAAAAACAATATTCAAAGATCTAAATACAGTAATAAATTAGTGACCTTTTAGAATAAGGTTATTTGAATTTTTTAAAGTAATTTGTGCTAACGAAATCCTTGACTTAATAAATGTATAGTAAGACATAGATTACGTTCATTCAAATCAAAAACGTCACTATACGGCCTTTTTGTGGTAAAGCTTTGTAAAGAGTTTCCAAAGTAAAACTTCAATATATAAATCTACGAAATGACAGCTATTGCGCTTTTTATATTTGATTTGATTAAAGTAACTCCTAAATGTTGGCAGTATATTTAGAGAATTATTGATTATTTAACATAAAAAATATCAAAAAGATTACGGAAAGCGTTGTTTCATTTATCAATAGTTTATTTTAGTATGTATTCTAATAATATTTATTCAAAGAAAGTGACCGAAACAACTTTTCATATATCTTCTCATCTTCCAAATAGGTGATTTAATTAGGTCTTTCCACTTTTCCGTGGAAAGACCTATTGCTTTTGTTCTGATTATTATTATTAGGTCTTTCCACCTTTCCGTGGAAAGACCTTTGATTTTGTTCTGATTATTATTATTTTTTTTTTTTTTTTCTTCCGCCTAATTTGTTTCTTGCGTAGTATTGATGTTTCAAAAGATGTCGCTTAGATATTTGGAATATGTTATCGTATAGTTTATACGCTTTTAAAACTGACAACTGCGTAACCAAATACTTTACGTTGTAAGAGTTATCTCCCCAAACACTGTTTTTCTTGTGGCCACTACTCCTTCGCAACCGTAAAAGATTACGACAAATTTATTTTACCAAATTGCTCATTACATCTTCAGGATTAGGATTTTAATTTTGACCGAAGCTATTTGGAGACTCCATATGAGAGTTATTCCCCCTTATGTGTTTGATATAAGTGATTTGTATTTCTAACTGGTAAACCATAAGTGATATTGGCCAAGGGTCTTTGGATTTGAGGTCCTTGGTCCAAAAAAAAGAAAATTTGGTCAAGGTCAAAGGTCAAGGTCATATTCTAAATTTTGATTTTGGCTTATTTTCACTTCTTTTCAAAACCGTATAAGATATCGACAACATATTATTACTAAATTGTTAGTTGCGACATGTCATAACACATACATTTTGGTTTAAAGGGTGCGCTAACATTAAATTAGAGTTTTCTCCCCTCTTGTATTTAAAAATACGCGTATGGTGATATAACTCATTAACCATTTATAACTAAGACCTAGGGTCTTTTGATTTGAGGTCCTTGGTTTATGACTTTGAAATTGAGCTCAAGGTCATAGGTAAGTTTGACGTTCTAGATTTTGACCTTTGCTTTTACCTCATATGTATACATAATAAAGCCATGGGACTTTTTCATTAGGTTGCAAGCCATTTGACCTTGAAAATCCAACTGGAAGTGACCTTGTGTAAACCGGAAGTAGCTATTTTTGTACTTATTTAATATAAAAGTATATAGAACCATATATTTTGGAATCAGTGTCAAGTAAACATTCAAATTATACCGAAGTAACATTTTTCAAACCGGAAGTAACAAATTATCTCCTTATTTAAAAAAAAATGTCTAGAAGCTATATATTTTGGAATCAGCATACAATAAGCTATCATTTGACGCTGGAAATAACATTTTAAACCGAATTTTAATATTTTCATATCAAAATAGATCTTTATGGGTGGAAAGACCTATTATTATTATTTTTTTTTTTCTTCCGCTAATTTTTTTCTTGCGTAGTATTGATGTTACAAAAGATGTCGCTTAGATATTTGGAATATGATATCGTATAGTTTATACGCTTTTAAAACTGACAACTGCGTAGCCAAATACTTTACGTTGTAAGAGTTATCTCCCCAAACACTGTTTTTCTTGTGGCCTCTACTCCTTCGCAACCGTAAAAGATTACGACAAATTTATTTTACCAAATTGCTCGTTACATCTTCAGGATTAGGATTTTAATTTTGACCGAAGCCGTAATGAGATTCCATATGAGAGTTATTTCCTTATGCATTTGATATAAGTGATATGCATGTGAAACTGGTAAACCATAAGTGATAGAGACCTAGGGTCTTTTGATTTGAGGTCCTTGGTCCAAAAAAATAAAATTAGGTCAAGGTCAAAGGTCAAGGTCATATTATAAATTTTGATTTTAGCTTATTTTCACTTCTTTTCAAAACCGTATAAGATATTGACAACATATTTTATTAAATTGTTAGTTGCGACATGTCGTAACACATACATTTTGGTTTAAAGGTACGCTAACATTAAATTAGAGTTTTCTCCCTTTTGTATTTGAAAATACTCTTATGGTGATATAACTCATTAACCATATATAATTAAGACCTAGGGTCTTATGATTTGAGGTCCTTGGTTTATGACCTTGAAATTGAGCTCAAGGTCATATGTTATTTTGACGTTCTAGATTATGACCTTTGCTGTTACCTCATATATATATATGATAAAGCCATGGGACTTTTGTATTAGGTTGCAAGCCACTTGACCTTAGAAAGCCAACCGGAAGTGACCTTATGTAAACCGGAAGTAGCTATTTTTGTATTTATTTAATATAAAAGTATATAGAACCATATATTTTGGAATCAGTGTCAAGTAAACATTCAAATAATACCGGAAGTAAATTTTTCAAACCGGAAGTAACAAATTATCTCCTAATTTTTTTTTTTTTTTTTGTATATAGACCTCATATTTTTGGAATCAGCGTACAAAAGCTATCATTTGACGCTGGAAATGACATGTTAAAACGAATTTTATTATTTTCATATCAAAATAGATCTTTACGAGTGGAAAGACCTTCAATTGTTCTCTGAACAATTGGTTTTTAATTATCCATAATTTTCTATTAAGGGTGTCTTGCTTTCAAAAACCTTAAATACTTCTTGAAAAAATGTAATATTCTGCAAGTCCATAATTTTTTTGGTAACAAATGTTGAGGACAATGGAAGAATTATTGAAGACAGTTTTGATATAAAGATTAGTATTACCACTTTTACCCGCATTACTGTTAATTCATATTATTTTTGTCAATTTAAAACGCTTTAACACATTTACTATAAATAACTGTATGCCATTATATTTGGACCTACAATCAGTGTCCTTGGGTTATAAGTTTAAATGCAGTTTTAGTAAACAAATCAAATATAAAGTATAAAGACGGAAATCAACAAGACTTGTTGCAAATCTATGCTTAATACGAACTGAACTTGCATTTCTTTCCAACGTTGCGTGTACGCAGTTACCTTTCTCCGATCACCGCTTCGCTACGAATAAGCTGAAACAATTGTCTCCACACGATTGAGGATCAATAATTCAAAAATTAAGAACCATGATATGGTATTTTTTTACGAAAATTTGAATACAAGCTATTTTCCACCTAGTCAAACCAAATATGTCATGAAAATATACCTTCATGTGCTACTTTAAGAGATAAATGGGATCGGAATTTTAGATATTTACTCAAATTTCGGTTTCTTGGACATTACTATCCTCTGAACAGACAAACCTAACTTTTTTTGTTTCAAAAGATAATCACAAGCATTTTTTTTCTAAAAACATTTGAAACATAAGTTTGTGTAATAATTCTCTGGAAATAATTTTTTTTAATATTTTTCATATTACGAAAAAATCGGCATTTGTTTGCTGTATTTTATCCAATTCAAAATAAAAATTCATCAGTGATTTCTTCATAAAAATTGATACAAATAATCGTCATACATAATCATGCCAGACGTTATTTTGAAAATAGAGATGTCCATGTACTCGTTTTGAAGCTAATGATTAAAACTAGTCGAAAAATGCATCATTTCCCAATATTTCACAGTTTGACATTGCGAAAAATTACATTTTACGTTAGCGACGTCATTTCCTCCCCTGTAACTGTATCGTATGCCCTTAGAAGTATTAAACAAATCAGTGTGCCTGCGGATTGACATCTGTATCATGTGTTCATTGTTGTAATGTCAAAAGTATACCAAAGGGACATTCAAACTCATAAGTCGAACATAAACTGACAGCCAATTCTTAAAGACTTTTTGGTGTTGGTGAAAGATATCTTTGGAAGTCTATAGATGTTAAATATGTGCAAAACCTGATTATACAAAAAAAAGTAAAATAACAAAAATTATGAACTCCAAGGAAAATTCAAAACGGAAAGTCCCTGATCAAATGGTAAAATCAAAAGCTCAAACACATCAAACGAATGGAAAACAACTGTCATTTTCCTGACTTGGTACAGGCATTTCCTTGTGTAGAAAATAGTGGATTAAACCTGGTTTTATAGCTAGCTTAACCTCTCATTTGTATGACAGTCGCATATAATTTCATTATATTGACAACAATGTGTGAGAAAAACAAACAGACATAATAGGTAAAAATGTCAAAAATTCGGAAACAGCAGTCAACCTTGTGTTACCATCTTAATCATTAGCCAATAGACATTTTTACTATTGGAGACCTTATTTTGTTATTTTGATGCTGCGGTGTCTTTTTACGTATCGTTTACCATAGAATAGAAAATGCCATGCATATCGTATTTAGTAATAATGATAAACCGCATTTCATTCAGAAAGACTGGCCTGTTTGTTCATATCTTGTAACACCACTGTCCCCGGTTAGGGGAGGGTTGAGCGCTCACAATCATGTTTAACCCGGCCACATTCTTTATGTGCCTGTCCAAAGTCAGGAGCCTGTAGTTCAGTCGTTGTTGTTGGTTTATGTCTGTCATACCTGTTTTTCGTAAATTATTTTGTTTTAAATTAGGCCGTTAGTTTTCTCAATTGAATTGTTTCATCGTTTTCATGTCGGGGGCCTTTTATAGCCGACTATACGGTATGGGTTTTTCTCATTGTTAAAGGCCGTACGGTTGCTCATAATTGTTTACATCCACTTCATTTTAACTTTGGTGGATAGTTGTCTCATTGGCAATCATACCACATCTCCTTATTTATATACTGAACCCTGTTTTCTTCACAAAATTCAAATTGAAGCCCCTAATGTCCCACGGCAATGGCCTTCGTTTCTTAAACAACAACACACAGGTTAAATTATCGACGAAAAACCATTGATAAAAACTTTTAAAACATCAATGAAGAAGCTTTGTTACCAAATAAAAAGAATTTATCGTTTCTCATTCTGATTTGGATTATAGTCACCAAAAACAAATATAAGAATATAAATAAAAAAATGAAAAAAAATGAAAGGACATGTCGGGCATGTCGAAATAATATACAAATGCCAAACAAGTGGAAGGTTTAGCTAGCTATAAAACCAGTTTAAACCTTCCATTTTCGTCGGAGGAAGCTTTTACCAATTTCTTTTGTTTATATCAAACCAACGATTTCACCGGATAAACCTCTTACCGGTTCAACCACATTATCAATTAGTGTGTCATGGCATTTAAATTGATATCATATGTTTTAATTTTCTTACAATTAGTTTCTCTAAATTATGTATTAAGTATAACAAATAAAAAGAAATAAAGATAATAACAGCCCTAATTTCAGCTTTGACCAACTTAATTACCATAATTGATAGCTTGCGCGATCATTATCCTCGTACAATATTGACATTACTCTGAATCATCTTGTTTTTATTATAAATGCAGCTTTAAAGATCAATATTCAAATTAAAAAAAAAAACTGTAACAATGTTATTTTAGAAATACAGAAAAAATGATGTATGGATTTTATCAGCATGAAAAAATATAACAGTCAAGTGTCAAAGACACTTAAAGAACTTTATGGTCGATAGAAAAACTCACAAAAAAGAGAGTTCCAAATGGTGAAGTTGAAATCATCCCTTCGTAAATTTTACGGACGCCATCACGAGTTGGTTGACCGTTATGGAATAACCGTTTCACAGATGATATCGGATATGTTCCTTATGTCGTAACTACAATACCCTTCCCTTTTAACGAATGTGACTTACCAAATTAGACTATTTACCGGATTTGTAATAACATGATCAACACGACGGGTGCCACATGTGGAACAGGATCTGCTTACCCTTCCGGAGCACCTGAGATCACCCCCAGTTTTTGGTGGGGTTCGTGTTGCTTAGTCTTTAGTTTTCTATGTTGTGTCATCTGTACTATTATTTGTCTGTTTGTCTTTTTATTTTTGGCCATGGCGTTGTCAGTTTGTTTTAGATAAATGAGTTTGACTGTCCCTCTGGTATCTTTCGTCCCTCTTTTAAGCATTATACAGAAAACTTAATATTTACTAAAATATTAAAACAACAACATAAAACCAGGAGCAGCTCAAGTACTCTGAATTCTAGTGGTTGAGAGTAATTGAGATATTAAAATACTTCTCCTCAATATATAAACGATTATCATAGTGCAAGAAGACAGGAAATAACGATACACAAGGAACCACTGCTAGCCAACAAGGGCAAACTCTGAATGTATAGTTCATAGAACATCATATGTTTACATGAATGTCGGATTTTGCAGTCTATCCAGCGGTAAATTCAGCGCTATTTAGCAATTTAGCTTTAATCCAATTAAGTTGGTTTGTATGAACTGTTTTATATAAAGTTTAATTTTGTCAGTTTTTATGAATTCCTCTTTTTGAATTTACCTTGGAGTTCGCTAATTTTGTTTATACTTCACGTGTAAATAGGACTTGCTAAAGAGATGGAACGTAAACCAAATAAATTTTATTGGACAACAATCACAGTGTCTGAACCGTATATTACGAAAGTGGCAATTGTCTATATCTAGATATAAGTTCAGACACAGTCTAGAATCCGACGGAAATAGCTAAAGCTCAACTTATAGTATTTCAATCATATCTTGAAAACACAAACATATAAGAATGCAAAAAGACAACGATTTCCTGTCCATTTGACGAATGAAGTAAAACATATCTACTGTAACATTTTTAGGTGTAGAAAAAGAATATTTATAGTGAATGTCCTGTTTTCATGTATTCAATGAAATACAATCTATTGTACATCATTTGCAAGTAAATGAGATCTTTATACATAATCTCATCATAGATACTAGGATCAAAATTTTGTACACCTGACGCGCGTTTCGTCTACAAAAGAGTCATATGTGTCGCTCAAATCGAAAGAGTTCAAAAGGCAAAATAAAGTACAAAGTTGAAAAGCATAGAAGATCTATGGTATTATAGAAAGAAAAATGTTTGATTATCTGACAAGCAGCATTGTGATCATTTTCGATATATATTCAAGTAAGAAAACATTTCACAGATATATAATCACCAAATTTCTATACATTATTCTTTAAATCTGATGATAATATGTTGATATCCTTGAACATTACAAACATGCAAACAAACTTACAAAGGCACTGTTGAAAGTTTTATTATAGAAATGTTAAGGTTCATTCCCTAGTGGATATTCACAAAGTGCAGCAAATTTTTCATTACAACTATGATGATCCCAGTAATATCCATGAGGGGAATGATGATTCCATTCCCCTTTGCCTATGCTGGCACAATGTTCAACATTATGACTTTGGTGATTGTGCGATCCAGATCTCCAATGGGAATAAATCAAATTAGAACCAATACTACGCCAATGCCATGGGCTGCTACCACCGTGACTTCTATAAGCATCAATCCAGTAGTGATAATCTGAATAAGTTATAGTACAAACATCGATTGATTGATTAGTGTTTAACGCCACTATCAGCATTATTGTGCTATTTCATGGGGGACAGTTTTAATTGATGGATGAAGCCTGAGTGCCCGGGGGACCAACGACTTTCGGTAGAAAAACTGACAATCCTAGTCAAAGTAGATTGGATTCCAGCGCAGCTGCCACGTGTTGGATTCAAACTGGATTCAAACTTACAACCTCGGTGTTGACGGGCTAATAATACAGTAGTTCGACTACCTAGACCACTAGGCCACTGAGGCCCTCCAGTTATGATACAAACATCGATTGACACTATTAAAATAAATAATAGTGTCTCTGAACGATTTTCATAATTATTTAAGCTTTATATTGAAAACGTGATACCCTTGTTTTCTGAGGCGACAAAATTAACGAAATGATTTAAAATTTGAACCTTTATTATCAACGATATCGATATCGTACTAATGAACACCATTGTCGTAGTCTTATCCAGCTTATTCGCACAACAAAAAGAATACAAAACAAAACAATTAATGTTACTGTCGAGAAATTATCAAAAAATTAAGATACTTTGAAACATATTTGGTTAATAAATGGCCAGTTTGGTTCCAAATATATTGTACCTTCTATAAATTTCTGAAGAACATTTTTTAACAAACAAAACAGTTAATGTTAATGTCGATAAACGGATATTACTGGCATATGGATGAATCAAACCTCAACAAGGTAAGATTTGTTTCATTAAACAGTCTCAATGGAATAGATGTATAAAGTAAGATATTAAAAATACAGAACTCCAAGGAAAATTTACGGAAAGTCCCTTGTCAATTGGGAAAATCAAAAGCTCAAACACATCAAAGGAATGGAAAACAACTGTTATATTCCAGACTTGGTACAGGCATTTCCTTATGTAGAAAATGGTTGATTAAACCTGGTTTTATAGCTAGTTAAACCTGTCACTTGTATGACAGTCGCTTAAAATTCCATTATATTGACAACAATGCGTGAACAAAACAAACAGACATAATAGGTAAAAATGTCAAAATAGGGGTACAGCAGTCAACACTGAGTTATAATCTTAATAACTATAAAAACAAACAAAACCAAATGGCACATACACAAAGCACATAGCGAAAATTAAACACAAGAATACAAAAAATGACCATAGCACAATAACACAATGGCGGGATGTATAGGTACGCCAAAAGGATATTACAAAAAATGAACTAAACAGTAAAGGTTAATACTTTACAAAGACAAATAAAAGAACATTATAGCACTTAATTAAGATGATAAACAACGTCAGCACCTAGAATCCATACTTCAAGACCATCATGTACTATTTGTGAAGTTGATACGGAATATTTATCAACAAGGTCTTGGTATCTTCCGATGAAATTGTTTTTAGAAAAAGGACGACATGACATAACCCTTGTTCATCAACTTTCTGCTCAGACACTGGTGACGTTTTATAAAGTCTGAGATGCAGCTGCAAGCTCTTGAATACCGATTGAGTTGGGAAATGTATATCCCATATGCAGGTGAAGTTGGTATATTGATACTAAGTAGGGGGGAATTGATTATTTCAAAATTTAAATCGTCTCGTTTGTCATTATATTTTATTGTATTATATACAGTGACCTGCTTACATCCACGTCATTTGGACTCTAGTGGATAGTTTTCTCATTGGCAATCTTATCACATCTCCTTTGTTTAAACATATTTTCGTTTCCTTTCATGAAAAATAATATCATGAATATGTTGCATTTAGAAGATTGGCATTTGACACTGGTCTAAGAATTTCTAAGGACAGATAATACAACCTTCATTCACTCCAAGTAAAGCCATTGCTTGTTGTAGAAATTCTGAAATGTCTTCGTTTTCCCTTTCACTGCTTATAACTGCAAGTCTGCTGCAATTTCGTATACATTCTCTCTACAAAAGAAAAAACTTCTTATATCGTTTCTGCGTTTGAGGCGCAACACTTCTTTTGATAAAAGTATGGCAATATGAACGTAAATACGTTCAGGTAATCTGACATCTTGATATTGCTTTCTGCCTTTATTGTTTTTGAATTTATTTTCATTCTTTTTGTAAATATTTATCTACGTTGTAGACTTTTTTGTTATCAATTTGGTGTTAAGTGCTTTTTTGCTCTTAGAATGGAATTAAGTTGAATTTCCAGTATACATAATTCTAGTGATATGGCAATTTTAAAATAATTCTAAGAGATCTGTGTCTATAATTCCTTGAGGTATCTTTTCTTTCATTATATGTCCTTTCACTTATAATTATTGGCTCCGCCTTTTTGGCACTACACCCTACTGCAGATACTGATATAAAACCTACTTTAAGGAAGGACTATTCTTGCAATCCAAATCTTTAGAATATATCAAATTTTGTGTTTCTATATATGATTCTCTTTTTCTGAATTTAGTTATTTCCTATTACATATATGAATAAATTTTATTCCTTGATATGTGTCAGGCTCAGAACTAGAAAAATCAAAGTACTTGTTAATCATGCCAAAAAATCTTTATGCTTGAATCCAGGTAATGTTAAAGTAACTCAACAAAGATAAAGGATAAGATGAATGTAAAAAGGTCCCATATAGACAGATCTTCACGATAAACAGTTGTTAACGGGGGTATGTTTTAAAAGTTGTAGTCACAATGACTGCCTCTAATCATTAAAAATGACTATAACCGAATGTAATCAGAGTGTAATTATCCTTCAGGATCACTTGAGTTCTTATAAGGAGTAACTATTCCGAGTATCGATTACAATTCAAGAAGCCTTTTCTCTAGTTTCTGTGTTCGTCAATTTTCTTATGCCATTATCACGAAATAATGGGACATATTTTTCTACCATTGTCTGTCCTTCCGTCCGTTTGTTATAGGATACATGGTGTTTCCTCTTACACGTTTTAAGCTATATGTTTATATCATGCAGGCAGTTGGAACATTTACTTATGTTGCCCATACTGTCATGAATTTGATTTTTGTATGCAAATGACCATAGTGAACATTGTCATTTGTTTTTTATATGTACATTCGTAGTACCTGTTTTAGCCGTCTTAGTCCTCCTAAAAATTTCAAGTAAGAACTTTTATATAATGTATATTTGTTTCACTTAAAAAAGATGCGCATAATATTATGACTTTTTTCTTTCTTTAAATCTTTCAGAAAGGAATAGATGTTGAACTTTTTAATGGGTGAAATAATGAATTCAGGCTACATGGTAAGTCCGGTTGACTGCTCCTACAAGGACTGGTTATATTTTGCAGAACACTTATGGTAGCACATGATCAAGTTTTCCTTTTTAAGTTTCCAAACATGTCATGTTGAACACTGTATGTGGCTTCGAGCTTATCATATCTTCAAACGTACTGCATATTGTTATACTTACTTTGGCGTCTGTCAAAGTTTTCCATTGTCGCCCAATGTGGTAGCAACTGTTTCGTTTTCTGATAAATCCAGTAGGGCAACCATTTATAAGCTTTGGATTACAACCTTTGTAGAAAAAAAATGTCATACATATTTAATAATTACGATGGACGTTTTCATACTTTCAACTACTAGACTAGACACATACATAAATGTTTATTTGAATTATTCCACTGGAACCATGAACGATTCTTGTCACTCAATTTCGGGGACATTTCAAGCTTGTCATATGGTATGGATACTTGTCTACGTAGAAGACTTTATCTTATCTCTCAATGTTTATATTTGCATTGTTTGTTTGGTTGCTTTACCCTTTACATCATATTCATATAGATCCGTTTTTTTGTTATTTTCTGCATTTCAAAAATAAATATTGGCATGCTAAACATCATAACGATTATTTTGACTATTTATTAAGATGTAAAACCGAGTTTAAACCTTTCAGAAATAAAAATTAAACTGTGCGATTTTGGCATATTCAATCTTCAAAAGATAGTTAAGCTTTTTTTTCTTCAAAAAATATATCATACCTTATCAAATAGTTTATTGCATATAAAAGTGATAATGGTACCTGTAGGCATTCCGAGATGATTGTCATATACAGTTGAGGTAGGAGGAATCACAGTTGTGGATGGTGCATAGTTTCCGTTGCAAAAGTTATTGTCACAACACATTCCCTCTATATTCCGCGTGAGTAAGTTATTGCATGTCTAAAATGTGTGCAAAGATTTATAAAAGTATTGTGGATTCATTTATTATCTTGGGTACCAATTCGCGTGGATTCTTATTTTATTGACAGAAGAATCAAACAAAGAGAACACAACTTCTGTTTATTATTACCTGCTGATAAAGTAAAGTATTTGAAATATTTTGATGTTCACCTACCATTCATTATATTTCATACATATTATTCTCTGTTACAGAATAGTTCAACAACAATCATTCGCTCTGACTGTCAATTCGCTCTTGAGTAACAATGGTAATTTTTTTCTTAGGTCCTTCAGTCTGTCCCAATCTTGTTAATATTTTTTTCGCGTTTATAATTTGAATAAAATGAAAGATTCGAAAAATATTTCATCTGTTTCAAATACGAAATCCTTAATTGTGGTGACATACGGAAAGTTATCAGAAAACGCAGTTCTTATGGCGATGATGTTAGCTACTACGTTATATCTGGGATATGTATAACATTATTCACAAAATTCATATTCAACAGCATGAACAGGGCATAGCGGGTGTAAAGAGATGATCATGGAAGGAAACATGCTTAAATAGTTTTACACAAAAACATTATAAAGAGTTGGGTAAAGGATGTCAAAAAACCGTACAACGACTAGAAAGGAGCTTGTTGTTAGACTCATTGTCAGCAAAAGAAATTTAGTTATTGTGGACAAATGAATTTAGTTGGTTTGCATTCGGTACGTTTTAACGATTCTAAGTACATAATTGTTTACCAAGATCAAAATACAATCTTTTGAAGTACTTCGTCTTTTTATACTGAAACGTGCAGCGGAGGTTGTAATACATATTCTTGACACATTTCTTCTCTATGTTGCCATCAAAATTTACGGAGCTACAATGGCGCTTACTTTACTTGACTGAAAGCCATATTCCTGAGTTAAATGATGAATAACTAAAGTGTCAAATCATTCATGGCAACCTCAAAACCTAGGAAGGGTGGAACGTGCAATTGCTGATATAAAACATATGATAATTACATGTGGTTGCGGAATAACGGTCCCTTCGATTCGATTGAAGTACTTAAGTTGGTAGAATTCAAGCTACCACTCTGGCCTTAGTCGACCGCCCTTTAAGGCAATACCAGGATTTGTAGTTAACTTAAATGATACTGATTTTTATTATATACTTTTGTGTTAAATATTTAATCAGGTTTTCTATTGTTGTTCTTTTTAAAATGACATTGAATAACATACCTCTTTCGGTGCACATCCGAGCTTGTATCCTTTGTGAAAATCAAATCGGTGGGTTTCAATAGCAATGCACACTTCCTATAGCATGAAATAAATTACAAATAAGGAATTTTTCAAATCTTAACTGGTTCGGTATTAAATATCAGGTTTGCCACCAAGTGTATATGGCAAAAAGAAAATAATAGATATTGTAGTCGTATTATTTTCTTAACACTGATCATGTATGTAAATAGGTTTATGGTTTTCAAACTTGCATCTCTTTTGTTACTACATTTACATAGGCAGCTATAAAAAAAACTTTGTTTTCAAACAGCAAATCATGTAAGCAATTAAATGTTCAATCATATGGAATTAGACTTTACGCAACATGTTAAGTACCATGATATTTTCATTATTTACTTTTCTTATTAGTGAGATAGTGTATGATAGAAGACTGCAATTCTACATAAATGTCAAAGCATCTTAATGGCATCACTACACTCAAGGATATCCCAAAAAAATTAATATTCAACAAGTAAAAAGTAAAATAACAAAAATACCAAACTCCAAGGAAAATTCAAAACAGAAGGTCAATTATCAAATGTCAAATTCAAAAGCTCAAACAAAACAAACGCATTGAAAACAACTGTCATCTTCCTGACTTAGCACAGGCAATGTTTTATGTAGAAAATGGCGGAGTAAACCTGGTTTTAAAGCTAGCTAAACCTCTCACTTGTATGACAGTCGCATAGAACTCCATGGTAATCCACACATGCAGGCAAATGCTGAACTAAAGATTAGGCAAATCAAACACGAAATAAGAATGTTCAGGAGTGTTCTGCGAAAGGAATCAAAAGCCTTAACACCTCAAATGGACATAATGTCCTGAAGTACAGGAAAACGCAACATAATTTTAACGTCATGCCTATCTCAACCCTTTTAAGAATTTGCCATACCCTTCCTAGAAACAACACATTTATATCACAAAGAATTTTTCGTTTGCATTTTTTTATCAGATAAATGAAATGTCGATATACATTCCTTCAATGTAGATGATGATGATGTTGATGAGGAGGAGGAGGAGGAGGAGATTGTTGTTGTGATTATGATGAAATCAACAGAAAGTTTCACTAATGGATCAACTTCTGCCAAAAAAATCCGATTGATTATTCAAATTACTGTACCTTATCACTATTGCAATGGACTCTACTGGAACAATTCCCTGGGCTATTAATTGCCGAACATTCATAACATGTTAGCGCTATAATGATAAAAGCGCTCTGTTACATTCAATGTGGCATTTCTGTGTAAATATACAACACACAGAAATTTTTATCAGGTTTTAACAGATAATAAAGCCAATTTAGATTCAAATGATTCACATTCTTCGTCGTTTGTAGTGACAAGGTCGATTTATCAGTTTACAAACAAGTAGTGGGTTACAACGATGTTCAAAAGTAAGTCTTCAGAGGTACTACATTTTACTCAGTAAACACTGCATGGTAACCGGCATTAATTTTTAATCTCGTAGACAGATAATTGGTGTTCGTGTGTCTGCATATTACAGTGTTATACAATAAGTCTATATATAAGTGGCTTACTTTTTTATATATTTTAAAAAGTTATTTTTGGTTGGATGTTGATAATCTTTGAACATATTTGATGCAAAAATGCTTTAATTTCGGTTGCGTAACACTGTACCTTGCGTATACCGAAGGGAGCATCCTGTCGATACGTCAGACGTCTTCTGTTCTTTGTTTTCCCTCTTTTCGTTTTGTTGGGATTTTCGCTGTTAAAGTACAATTAATGCCTCGTCCATGATGCTTGACAGTCCAAAGCCTTAAACTTACGTTTACAAACTGATAAAAGCAAAGGTAACCTGAAGCTTAACCAATTCTGACAAGAAATAAGAGCTTTGAATGTGTTCATTCCTTAGTTTAATCTTATTCCCATAATTTGATAACAGACAATAAAACAATATTTGTATTTTAATGCCAATACCGGACTTTCGACTTAAGTTGTATCTTATTTACGTATATAGCACATACATATACTATGAGTGCATTTGTAAGGCGTGACGGAACATAATTTACATTAGAGTTATGTTTTGGTTGAGATATTTTCTTCTTAACGGGAGATAATCCAATACATCCAAAGCATATGTATGTGTGATTAATCCGACTCGAAGTAATGCATAATTAATGTCCGAATGTCTCTAATGTTCTTTCACATTTGGAATACATGTAGGTATGTATAAACGAAGTTGATTGTGGTATTATTGGTTAGCTGGTTGACAAAATGTTCGCACTGCTCACAATAAACTTTGATTAATAGGCTCCCTTGCACCATACGTTTATCTGATTAAACCTTGTTGCCTAGCTGTCAGAGCCAAACAGATAAAGGACAGGGAACCAGGCTACTTCGAATAACCTATTATTACGTGATGATATATTGTATAACATAAATACGTCGTCCAGAAATTGTTGATTAATCAACAATATTATTGCATAGTTTAGAGATAAACTTACAGCACCTTCCACAAGTCGTAGGACACAAGGTCGACACGCACGGATTGTTACAACCATGGTTTTCTGCTAAATGTTGACAAACGTCTGTGTCTATTTCATGACAATGAGTGCTGAATCCCTGGCTGTTCACAGACGCTTGAACTGAAATGTGTAAATTATTTCACGTACATTTATTTATTATTTTATATGTGTGTCTCATTTAATATATAATATTTATCATATACTTAAGAGTAAATAACTTATAATTTTTACAGTATTATAATAGCATTAAATTTACGTGAATTCCATATTTTCCGAATTGGTGCTTAGCGGGCTGATATGAAAAATTTATCACATGCTTCCAGCTATTATCACATGCCTTTCCGTAACGTTATCGCATGGCATTCCGGCGTTACTCGGCAAATTCCGGAAAATACACCTCAATGGTACGTTTTCAGTGAAAAACACAACAAAGAAGGGTACTTTCGGCTCTTGGGCTGATATTTAACCTTTGGCTGATAAAACATCTGATATGAAAAACGCCATGTAATAATCTGATAATATATCATAAAAACATCATCGGGATATTTTCAGTTTTATTAATTGACTAAATAAAATATGTCTGTATATAAGCATCCGGCGACTTTTTAAATAGTCGGAAAATTATTATAAAAATAATATGCACACCATTTTGAGCTGTAGGCGCAGGTATTTTATCTGGTTCATCATACTTGTTGCAGAGGTCTGAGGCACAGCAACCTCCAAACAAATCAACCTCACGTCTGACATTTGGAACAGTACGATTTGGAACAACACCATAAAGGTCTGTACATATCTTTACACAAAAACAAAACAAAAACAAAATATAAAAAAAATAGAGTTTTTCATCTGAATCCTGTTTTCAAGTTATCATTCATATATAAAGAGATGACAAAACATGATTTTCTTTGAAACATATACATGTATGTGCCAAAGTTTACTTCGGTCTGTAAGATATTGGAATCAGTTTGCTATTTATAGTTTTATACAAAACATTTTTATTTGTTTTTATGAATATATCTTCCTCCAATGTTCATGGCGTCGATGGCAAGATATCATATCAGGTGGATTAGGTATTTCACTTCGAGCTACGCTTCAGCTATTGAAAACATTCCTTATTACGGTATTGTTTACTAATAAGGGTTTCCTTTGTATTTAACTGTAATCATTTTGTTGCAAACATATTTCCATAAAAGAAATGGAGTTTCTCTAATCTACAATGAAAAAATAGCTACAAATCATAATATTTACAATAACATTGTGAAAAAAATATAAAAGGATAGACATTTTTACGGCGTTACTATCCCAAAACTGTATCGTATTCTTTCCGAAAATGTCATTTTATAAAGGAGTCTAATCGGGATTTATATTTACTTTTTAATTATACAATGCACATAACGTTAATCGAGTATTCAGTCACATAACAAATCTAATGTTTATTATAATAAAAGTACATGTTTAGTAGAAAAAGAAATGGTCCAGACAGGATCAGTATTAACTGATGCAGGAATAGCTTTTTTACAGAACAATCTATCCAGAGATATCAGTACTTCTGATGATTTCGGTTTGTATAACCAGACCTTTATATTCATAATTTGTAAGAAAGAAAAACAAGTTGTACAAGGTCATAATTTTTTGCGCAAACAAATTAACAAATTAAAATAGCCACCATTAGATTTTTCACTTATTGCAACATTTGTAAATCAGGCGTACTTATGAAAGTTACTTTTTACATTTTAACCAGACGTATAACATATAAATAAAAGTCATTCAATGACAAAAAACGTAATAGTATACCAAAAGAATATCATCGCTATAATGAAATTGATATACATGTACTTGCCGTATTATCTACACAGTTCAGTTGGTACTTTTTCTGGACTAGTGGTGTTACAGTTTGAGTCGCAATACATGACTGGAAAGAAATAAAACTTACATTTCGAATATTTTTTTTTTTTTTTTTCAAACCAATCATTTAACATGGTTAACTTGTCATCTTTTTTGCAAGCTGTTGAATTTTCGGGGATTTATAATAAAAGTAATTAGTTGGAAACTAGAAAATAGTTTTGTTCGTCAAATTGAAGTAGGAAAAACAAACCATTACTATTCTCAATTAACATTGATACATCATATGTTATTCGGGATCTTTTCTTGTCTCATATTCCCTGTCAGTGATTAAAATCTAGAAGGCACAGAAAGGAAATAATAACATGTTTCCCTCCTGTGAAATCCGAATATGAATTCTATTATGCTGGGGGTGTCCTAGTTTCAATAGCATTTTCCACTATTGTCTCTTTTGTTCACAATGCTCATATCCACTGTCAAAGTAACAAATCAAATCGCAGGATTAACCGAAATTTTCATTCCAGTATAATATTATGAATTATTTTCCTATAAGACAAACGAATGATAGACTGGTAAATAAGTTCACTACATGATTTAAAGTTATTGATGACAAAAATATTTTAAACAACACATAAACATTTTTTTTTTAGTTAAAGGGGTATTAGCTACGAATTAGACAAAACAAATAGAATATGATCTGTTTTTGTTTCAAACATTTATGGAATACATATTTATACTGTTTTGCTATTAGCAGTCAGTTGGATTCAACATCGTCAAAATTAGCTAATAAACATCACCGGTGTGTTATTGACTTGTAAGTCAATAAATGTACCTCATTCAAATCCGTAGTCTTGTAACCTTGAATTTTATCAAGAGGCGGTTTTAATTGGGGCAGGGGACCGCCCCCTTTGTGGGAAAAATTGGTTTATTATTTAGGGAATCAATGAAGCATGATTGGAGCGAGCCCCCTCCAGTCAGTCAGTCAGTGGGTCCCCCTTGTGAAAATTTCTGCATCCCCAACTGTAAAATAAAATACCTTTGTGGATATGAGTTTCGCATGTGTTAAGTATGTGGTTCATTCATTAAAAAGAAAAGAATGTCAACTTTGAAAAGTTGAACAAGGGAATTACCATGAATAACCTTTCCGTTGACTGATACGATCTACATAAAATAATTCTTGATACAGGTAAAACGATGATATTCATATATTTTAATCTATTACATGAAATCAAACAGACCTATACAAATCGACGTTATACGATTGCACGTGCTTGCGTGTCTATTTATATTTATTATATCTATGTTTATATCGAAAATGACCGTCGACAGTCTTCGGATATCATCTCGATGTATAATTAGATGGCGTCTAGTCAAACATACGCACACAATGCAGATACATTATAACGAGGCCATGCGTTATTAATTGTTTCTTTTTTTACTTTTTGTAATTTGAATATATATTTGAGTATGTTATAAATCAAATTTGGGTCAAATCTGTGAACATGGATTTGACAGCTGTGCCCCTTTAAGATTTGAAAAAAATTACCATAGCCATACTATCACATTGGATCGTTTGGTTACACTCAGATGGATGATCGACATTTTCACACGAGAAACATTTCAGAGCTGAAAGGACAAGAAAACATACTTTATACAATATAATATAAAAAATTCCTTATATCATGTATAAAGAATATCATATGATTTTTTCAATATCTTTCCCTTATCAATCCTAGACCCGTATATAATACCGTAAGCTCCACTTGAGGGGTTATAAATGTCTCGGGTTAATCGGGCTGGATATTGAACAACGTAAAAAAAAAAATTCTCCATTGTGGTGTGATAAAACGCCTATACGTGTGTACTTGTTAAGTACTAATATCGATATCATCATGGATCATGTGGATGGCTGATAAATCATACAGAACGATTGCAATCGATTGTATCACACAATCAATTTACTGGCAATTACTACTAAGTATATAGTACGTAATATATCATATAAAACCATAACACAATTTAACCCGTCCGTATTGTAACAGGCCATGTGATTTCTTCCACTGAGAAAAGGAAATAAATATATCGCGGAAACGTATGGGGACAACTGCAATTCCTATTAGCTTTTTATGAGTACATTATATAGAGTTTTGCTATTTTGACGGTTTTATTTCAGATTTTAATCAAGAGAACATGTTTAACCCCGCCATATTCTGCATGTATGTGCCTGTTCCAAGTCAGGAGCCTGTAATTCAGTGATTTTCTTTTGTTGATGTGTTACATAAATTATTTGTTTTCGTTCATTTTTGTACATAAATTAGGCCGTTAGTATTAGGGAGGGGCATTATTATTTGAATTGTTTTACATTTGTCATTCCGTGAGTCAGGATGGCTTGTTTCACATAACAAAATTATCTGACCTCATTAACCAAATGTAATAACTTGTTTCCCAATTCACTATTACATGTATTATAAATAAATATGTTTTTAAATTAAACTTAAACTGACCATATTTGCTCTTCATCATGTAAATCTATATACATTTAGCCGCACACTGCAGTAATCCAGTTATATTTTTAGGCAAGGATGTATTGTACAAATGACAGCAATTATATTGGAAAACAATGACTTCAAAATTTTGTTTGCACTCAGTTTATAGTACTAGCATGTCCTCTTTTTATTCAAAATATTGAGTCATAAACAAATGCGATATCTGTTTACAAGTAGTTTTCATACCCCGGACGGACCTGTTTAACACAAATCTTTTGACCGCATCAATCTAAGCTGACATTATTTGCTCTTTTTTTCTGCAAACCTATATAGCTGCACAGTAATTCAGTTATAATTTTAGGTCAAGAGGGACTGTAATATACTACAAGTTACAGCAATATTGGAAAACAATGACCACAAAATTATGTTCGCATCAATTTATAGTGCCAGCATGTCCTCTTTTTATTCAAAATATTGAATCGTAAACAAATATCAGTAGTTTTCATACTTCAGACTGAGTCGTGTAATAAAATCTTTTGACCGCATCAACCAAAGCTGACCACATTTGCTTTTTTTTTATGTAAATCTATATACATGATATAGCTGCACAGTAATTCAGTTATAATTTTAGGTCAAGAGGGACTGTAGCATACAAATAACTGCAATATTGGAAATCAATGACCACAAACTTTTTTTCGCATCAATTGAGAGTGCCAGCATTTCCTATTTTTATTCAAAATATCGCATCAGAAACAAATATCAGTAGTTTTCATATCTCAGACTGACTCATGTAACAAAATTATTTTTGTCTGCATCAATCAAAACTGACCATATTTGACAGCATCAACCAAAACTGACCATATTTGACCGCATCAACCAAAACTGACCATATTTGCTCTTTTTTATGTAACTCTTATAGTCGCATAGTAAATCTGTAATATTTTTATGCAAGGATGGATTGTATAATACAAATGATAGAAATATTGGAACACAATGCTACCTAATTTCGTTTGCATCAATTTAGAGTGCCAGCATGTCCTCTTTTATTCAAAATATTGCATCATAAACAAATATCAGTAGTTTTCATACCACAGACTGACTGGTATAACAAAATTATTTGTCCGCATCAACCAAAACTGACCATATTTGCACTTTATTATGTACATGATGTAAATCTTAATAGCCGCATAGTAAATCACTTATATTTTTATATCAGGATGGATTGTTTAATATAAATGAAAGCAATATTGGAAAACAATGACTACAAAATTATGCTCGCATCAGTTTATAGTGCCAGCATGTCCTCTTTTTATTCAAAATTTTGAATCGTAAACTAATTTCAGTAGTTTTGATATCTCAGACTGACTCATATAACAAAATTATTTGTCCGCATCAACCAAAACTGGCCATACATGTATTTGACAGCATCAACCAAAACTGACCATATGTGACAGCATCAACCAAAACTGACCATATTTAACTGATTTTATAATTCGTTCTTATGTTGTACTGTTATATCACTGTCCCAGGTTAGGGGAGGGTTGGGATCCGCTAACATGATTAACCCGCCACATTATGTATGTATGTGCGTGTCCCAAGTCAGGAGCCTGTAATTCAGTGGTTGTCGTTTGTTTATGTGTTACATATTTGTTTTTCGTTCATTTTTTGTACATAAATAAGGCCGTTAGTTTTCTCGTTTGAATTGTTTCACATTGTCATTTCGGGCCTTTTATAGCTGACTATGCGGTATGGGCTTTGCTCATTGTTGAAGGCCGTAAGGTGACCTATAGTTGTTAATTTCTGTGTCATTTTGGTCTCTTGTGTTCAGTTGTCTCATTGGCAATCAAACCACATCTTCTTTTTATATTTACACTTTATTATGTAAATCTTAATATATATATATATATAGCATAGTAAATCACTTATAGTTACATATCACGATGGATTGTATAATTCAAATGACAGCAATATTGGATAAATTTCCACATTAATTTAGAGTACCAGCATGTCCTCTTTTTATTCAAAATATTGAATCGTAAACAAATTTCAGTAGTTTCAATATATCGGACTGATTCGTTTTAACAAAATTATTTGACCGCATCAACCAAAACTGAACATATTTACACTTTATCAAATAAATATATGGCCTCATTGTAATTCACAAACTAAATGATTGTAACAAAATGTCCCACATTGTACATGTTAGTTATTTCAATGTTTCATTGACATGTTAATCTTCAAGTTCCCAAAACGTGTTTGGTGCATTTATAAACTCGATATCTGGTAAATCACTCTCACATATTACACAAATATGACAGCTAGGATACTAGCTAGTAAATTTTAAACATTACAAAACGTAGTAAATGAAATCTTTTGAAGAATACTACAAACAAACAACCGGTTTTCCCAGTAACTGTGGTCAGTAAAAATCAATTATCAATAGGTCAATTATAAGAATACCCGAGTTGTGAATATGTGCTCATTTATAGTCAATGAAAAGGTCTAAGCTCTCGAACTACGTGTAGGTTAGTCTATGAAAAGGTATATACTATGAAATTTAGAGCGAGGGGCTTGCCCTGTATGTGCCTGTCCAAAATCAGGAGCCTGTACGTAAATCAGGCCATTAGTGTTCTCGTTTGAACTGTTTTACATTTGTCATATCTGGGCCTTTTATAGCTGACTATGCAGTATGGATTTTGCTTATTGTTGAAGGCCGTATGGTAACCTATAGTTGTAAACTTTTAAGTCATTTGGTCTCTGGTAGAGAATTGTCTCATTTGCAATCATACCACATCTTCTTTTTTTATATGATTTAATATTTTATATAAATCTTTTCAAAAAAGTATATATTTCGTTGTATTTGTTCTGACATGTACACAATTAAAATATTTTCATCGACATAATCACAAAATCCATAATACATTGACGAAATTCCAAAGGAGAGAAATAATGTTTAAGCTCATTTCACTTATATTCAGTTCGTGTAAAATTCCCGTAAGAGGATGCGCATGAGGAAGTACAATGTAAGTTGATAGTGACATAACTAAACTAAAATATGTTTGTATAGCATTTTAACGTACGACAGCGGTTACATGTTCTGGGGCATAAACTTGATGTACAGTTGTCCTGACACATGTCTGGTTTTATGGCAGCTAATCTCTGACATGCTTGTGTGCTGTGGTCTTCACATACACTAGCAGAATAACTAACTGAAACTAAATACATCAGAACAGCATCAATATTAGTTCACCTGTCAAGTGGAAGTGTATATGAAAGTCAGGCAATCGTGAAACAGCGTCATAACTACAAGTGAAGCTGGAAATGCTGTCTTCTCTAGACCACATCAGTTCAACCCTGATTGTTATTGCCCAT
This sequence comes from Mytilus coruscus, assembly GCA_017311375.1. NCBI lineage: Eukaryota > Metazoa > Mollusca > Bivalvia > Mytilida > Mytilidae > Mytilus > Mytilus coruscus. The sequence continues at coordinate 88,704,005 of CM029598.1, forward strand.
AGATAACTTGTTTTATGTATATCGATCTGACTAGTTAGATGTGTATCTTATGGAAAATTTCTGTAAATATATATGTTGTAGTACTTATAAATAAGACTATTCCGTATTCATAAAAAGCATATTACTTTTTGTCAACAATAATTAATTCCTTTTGCTGTAAAAGGTCCTGACTTAGAGCAGACAACATTAAATTTCCGATCGAAAGTTGTCGCCAACATTACTAAAAGATGACCAACCGTCTTCGAACTTTAAAATCTTTTCACATTGGCATTAACGGTGTCACACCCCACCTGGCCTTGACTAGATGACGAACAACTATCACAGTAGTTTCTTTATCATAATGGTTTAATGGCACCATAACTGAAATTTTCAACATAATATCAACTTGAACAGCAAACATTTCTTTCGGGGTTGTTACATTGTATACTGAATTATTTACATCACAATATATCATTATGTAAAATTTATTTCATAAATCAGCCATCATTTTAAGGAATTAAGTTTTCAATTAAGACCTTTTACATATATATAATCATACATACGGTGACCTCTAAATGCTTATATCCACTTATTTATAGATAGTTATCTCATTAGCAATCATACCATGTATTTTGATTTTCCTTAGCTGTTAACAAATAATTGAGTTAATGGGTTCTTACCACAAACAATGAGAGCAAGTCCATAAATTAGTGTCATTATTTCTTATGGCATTGAACACTACTTTCGTGCTAGTATACTTATCTTGTCCTTGAAGACCTACACCTACATACACAGATTTCATAGTTATAAGAGAATGACCTTCGATTGGTATACATGTATGTTAACATTGACTCTTTTACCTATTATGTCTGTTTGTTTTGTTCCCACATTGTTGTCAATATAATGGAATTTTATGCGACTGTCATACAAGTGAGAGGTTTAGCTAGCTATAAAACCAGGTTCAATCCACCATTTTCTACATCAGAAAATGCCTGTACCAAGTCAGGAGTATGACAGTTGTTATCCATTCGTTTGATGTGTTTGAGCTTTTGATTTTGACATTTGATTAGGGACTTTCCGTTTTGAATTTTCCTCGGAGTTCGGTATTTTGTTATTTTACTTTTTACAATGTTCAGTACAATCTGATATCAAAGAAATGTTTATTCCATTTAAGAGAAAATGGATATACCAACCAGAGAACATTGTGTATAGTAAAAAATATAACGTTTATTCTCAATAAAAATGAGGGAGTAGGGAATGAATTCGAGAGCTCAATTAAAATAGTGAATCCTCCATGTACAGTTCTATTTGAAAGTTAATATAACAAATAAATACATGTACCATACATGTACATGTACTAGTTGAATTTCAAACTGGAAAAAATGATACTTCTTACAATTAAGTCCGAGTATAATAAACAGATTAGCACGTAAAACATGCATTGTACACTGGATGTAACAGCAATACATGTCCTTTATTTCTAGATTTTGATTTCAGATTCACACGGGAAAATTAAAACAAACAAAAAATGACGTAAGGGACGATTTTTCGTTCCTTATTGTTAATTTTTCATTTTTGAAGATGATCTAACTTTCAAATTGGATCTTTCTTGCGGTGTTTAAATTTTCCAACTTGTTCGCTATGCTCTTGTCTGTAGTGACGTTGTAGATTTCAATGTTCACAATCTGTGTGTAACTGGTAAATTTTTAAGTCAGAGGAGCCTGCGATTCTTTTCACAAAAAATCTTACGATTAAAATTGATCTTAAGTTATACTGAAATGTGTATGACTTACGAGTATTTTTACTCTTAAGATTTTTATGTGAAAAGAGCCGCAGTAATTCAGTGGTTGTCGATGGTTGCTGTTTGTTATATTCATTTTTCGTTAATATTTTTGTCAAAAATCAGGCAGTTGCTTTTTTTTTTTCAATTATTTCGTATTTTGTCATGTGGGAGCCTTTTATAGCCGACTATACGGTATGGGTTTGGCTCATTGTTGAAGGTCGTACGGTGATCTATAAATGCATTAATCCACGTTATTTTGGCTCTGTTGAATAGTTGTTATATTGGCAATCATGTCACACTTCCTCATTTTATATAGTGAAATATTTGTGAATTTACAAACCATCTGCCGATGATCAAGTGAACGTTCTCGTGTACATGTTTTTCCCTACCTTTAGAGCGTGATTTGACATTGATCGACCAATATTTTTAGTGTCATCATATATCTCGTCCACCTAAAACAGATGCTGAAATTTTGTCAACCTGTTCAAACAGTTTGTTTATAATAACAAGGAATCTACATAACCAAATACTAATCGAAACTGGTTTCTTAAAATTATGATACCATCATGCTACTTGAACCTGTATTTTAATTATCATTTTTGAGCTAAATAAATGTGATATTAGCTCTGTAATAAAGGTATCAGATACTAGTAAGTAAAACCTATATACTTCATTAAACTTGTCCTTAAGTGAACACCATACCATACAATTACAATGTCATAGCCAAGACAAAAAGGGAGATTAATACAAATTATTTTACATTGTACTCATTTATCTAGCGGGGTTCATTTGACCTTGACTTAATTTTAAAATTAAACCTTAATTTTGATGGTACTTAGATACTATAAGCAATAGGTCGACTAAAGTGGATGTATGGAATGATTTTAATGTGTACAGAAGTCATGTTCGTCTTACATGGTTCATCTGTCCTTGACCTATTTATGGTTCATTTATATGCGTTAATTAAGTTTTCGCAATAAGGTCCGATTTGCAGATACTATAAGCGGTCGGTCAACTATATCAGGCTAATGGAATTGTAAGGTGTACATGTTTTCTGGAGGTATTATATGACCTTGATATAATTTTCATGTTTCATTGGTCATCATTAAGTGCTTACTATAAAAAGCAAGTCAATTACTTTTAGTGAATGGAATGTTTGTAAGATAAGCATGTATTATGGCTTGGTTGATGTGACCTTGTTCTTGTTTTCATTGATCTTGATAAGTTTATATCAAATCTCTTGTAAAACCTTGATCCAAAAGACTTTAAACATAAAATTAAACCATGAGGAGACACATCTCAGCTTTTGCACTCTTGCTTGTTTTTGTGCTGAAATTAAATATTTGTATCTTCTTAGATACAGAGATTTCAATCAAAACAATAATGTTATAAATTAATTCTTGTTGAATTAGATATAAAAAAAAACAATAAACTGACTATATTCAATGTAGCGAAAAATTAGCAGCTTGGATATTAATTTGCTGACAAGAATTATGCATTCAGATGACTTTTCAGTATCTAAACGCGAAAGTCTTTATTGTCTTTGAACATTTTTGTGAAATTGTTTCTCTCGACTCATGAGTTTTGATTGTCGACTTGGTATCTTTAGCTTCTGTCTCTCTTTCAATGTTCATTGAACATAGGTCAATGGGGCTTCAAAATATAAACACTGAATACTGTACATAAATTTTAGGCTTATACTTATGTGATATTTGTACTGTTGTCGTGTTAATGAACTTATGACTATTTACACAGATTTATAAATGTGTGCCTTACCTGATTAAAGTAAATCCAAAGTGAAAATGACCTTGATAAATATACATATATGATATAAATGTGTAGAGTGTGTTCAAATATAGAATATATTCCCTGACGATGAATTTTGTCTGTTGGATAATTGTGTTCAATTGTTTGATGTTATGCTCCGTCGTTTATACTCAGAAAACGTACAGAGCAGGAGTTTACGCCCATCGTGTTATCCAGCCAAATGGAACACATACAAGTGTTAGCAGACAGAAGGCGTTAGATAATATGATGAAAAATATAGATATCTATAACAATGTAGCGTCAGAAGCAAGGAATAAAGTAGGTTGCTTACTTTATGAATTATTAAGAAACTCAAGTTTCAACTTTCTCAGGCAAAGTTGACCTTAGATGGATTTTGCCATTATTTCTAGGTCCGTTTTGGTCACATAGATCTTCAGCTATTTTGGTTCTTATGCATCCTTGGCTTTCAAATATTCGGCTTTGAGTGTCCCGGATGAAGGTAAATAATTTAATGTGTTGCTTTAGATTACAATTATTACAGTCAGAAAAATCTGGAAAAAAAAACAATACATAAGTATGATTGCTAGTTAACGGAAATTTCTTCATTAGGATAGCAAAGTAAACTGCCTTTATCAAATGTTTGCACTCTTACGTACAAAATATGGGAACAAAATGTGGGGTATACGTCCAAGATAGTGCAATCAAACGACATCGATAAAGATCAGCATAAGGTTTTTAACTATCGAAAAGTGTCTTAACAATATTCACAAAGAAGTGTAATTTGTATCTTTTACAAGTCTTAGAACAACGTTAACGATAAACACTTTTTGGAAAATAGTGACGTTCCACATTTTTTATTGTGCATTGTGATTGGCACGCTCTGGTAATCAGTTTGCAAGAGAATCATCAGATCATATATCAATCAGTAGATTACTTATAGTTTACTTAATATATACCGATTGAGCAAAATTTGTCAAGCTCTATCAATCTATGATTTTTTTTTATTTAAGGAATGTATCTCATGCTTCCTTCCCCGCTGATGAAAATGTTTCTCCCCTGCCCGACCGGGGACGACCGTTCAATCCGACTGCCTTGCTGATAGCATAGCAATGACTCCTGGTGTGGATCTGGTTTTACTTTTGGTCCATTTTGGGGTTCATCAGCTCTTTAAAGTTTGTATTAGGTTTTAAATTTTCAAATATTTTGGCCATGAACATCAATGAAGACATTAATTGTCGAAATGCGCATCTGGTGCAGTAAAATATGTACTGTTATTGTAACTATTTATTTACTTAAATATATGTTTTTGCAGGGTGTTCAAATACTTGTTTTTCCTGATGATGGGCTATACGGGCATGATTTCACAAGGCAAGGAATTGGACCGTATCTAGAATATATTCCCGACCCTACAAAGGAGACATGGAATCCATGTACTGATCCCGAAAAATATAACAATAACAGTGACATTCTATGGAACTTAAGCTGCATTGCACAGGCCAATAACATTTATATGGTTGTTAATATGGGAAATTTCAAAACATGTATTAAATCAAGTGATCCAAATTGCCCAACTGACGGTCACTATCAATTCAATACAGATGTTGTTTTTGACCGGAACGGAACATTGATAGCTAGATATCATAAAACGCATTTATACAATGAAGATCAGTTCGATGCACCAGCGGAACCGGAACACATATTTTCGATACTCCATTCGGAAGATTCGGACTTTTTACTAGTTTGGATATGGTTTTTAAGACGCCTGCAATCAGTTTGATTGAAGACTATTATATAACAGACGTTGTTTGCCCAGCAGCTTGGGCTGATCTTCCACCTTTACTTTCCTCAATACAGTTTCACTCTGCATTTGCAATGGGAATGGGGATAAACTTGCTTGCGGCCAATCTCCAAGTTCCAGGTGATTCAATCTACGGTTCAGGTATTTATACAGCTAACGGTTATAAAACTTTTTATAATGATATCAGTAACCAATCTAAACTTCTAGTGGCTGATTTGAATTCAAATTCCATAGAAGATGTTAATGACAGAAAGGAAACAGAGATGAATCGTAAACAAAACGCAACATCAGATTTAAAACATGTATTGGTTAAAAAGGCATCTAGCACAAAAGATGAATTTGATACTCCACATATAACTTCTGGAACTTTTACGGGGGAAATATTCAACGATACATACGCTATGAAAATATTAGAAAACTCGGGCGACGTTGTAACTGTTTGTGATAATAGTTTGTGTTGCGAATTTGACTATCAGATGATGGAAGGATCGGGAAAGCTCGTTGCGTTTGGCGCTTTTGATGGTCTTCATACGTATCTACATAGAATGTATTTACAAGTGTGCGTTGTTTTAGAATGCGCCGGAAGCAGTCCGCAGACTTGTGGGATACCAACAGAAGAATCGAATTTGTACTTTCGAGAGTTTAGGCTGATGGGAAACTTTTCAACGAAATATGTTTTCCCGGAAGTTCTTGTTAGTGATTCCGGTAGAAAATCCTTGGCATCTGGTGACCTCTATGATTTTCATGATGGAGTATTAGAAGTTATTAATGGATTACGCTTACCTCTTATTTCAGCGTCCCTATTATCCAGAGATTATGCAAGAGATTAGGATTTTGTTTATCTGAACAGTTTTCAATGCACCTAGATACCCTTGTTTATTTAAGTTTTTCTTAAGTATGTTCTGCTATATTTTATAATGTATATAACTGCTTTATATTGTTTATTATTCGGTTCTGATATCATTCAAGAAAAATTTCAGTATTTATAGTGCAATGTATGTAAAGTTTGTCAAGATTGAATAAAATAGGTCAAACATTCCTCGTTTATTACCCTAACCGAATGGGACTTGTCGCCAGATATATTCAGGACATAAACACCACGACAGATGCCACTGGTGGATTATGAAATGTTTGCCCTTCTAATACACATGAGATACGTGTTTCGTTTTGGTTTGTTTTGTTCAATATAAAGTTTTTTGTGAAGTGTTTTGTGGGCTGAATTTTCTCTTTTGGTTGTTTTTTTTTTTAGCCAATGTATTGTACTGACTGTTTCCAACAAATGGTTTATTGTTACTGTTATTTTACGATTTTCCCATTTACAACCTCACATTATAGGCTAAAAACGGAAAAAATCAAATCTAGATACAAATTCCTATAAGGTCCATAGTATGGTTAAACGGTGAAAATTAAAATGACTATCTCTAACGGTGTTTTCACCAGAACTGTAGCTTTATTCGTCATGTAGAGTACCCCACGTTCAGTAGCTCATTTTGCTACTTTATAATTCAAAGACTTTTCCTCTGTTTCGTCTCTTTTATAGAGTCGCCACGTATATAAATGATTGTTTCTAAGCTTGTCAACTTTTGTTTAAATAATAATACAATTAATGAGGGTCTGGAATAGGTTTACAGAAAAGAAGGAGACAATACTACAGAAAAATAGACCAAAAATGAAGATTACAGAATAGGGGGCGCTAAAATATAAAGAATGGAGAATAAAGGACAAAATTTATAAAGAATAGAGAAAAATATCTTAAGAATATAAGAGAATGCAGAAATGAAGGATCCCCATCAAGACCCTCAAGTATAAACATGTCATCAGAATTATAATTGGAGGATGGTAAATTTATTTCTTATACCAATCGCACAAATACGGGTAGGCGCTAGACAGGAATGCCGAATGCCCGTTGAAGTCATTAATTTGATAAAGAACAATTGTGAATTAAATTTTTGTTACCCTTTCATGTGTTACTTACTACATATTCGTCAAGTAAATAAAAAAAAAAAACACTAAACGTAGGATAAAAGTTTTTAATACTAATCTATTGTTCCATAATCCTCTTTCTCGTATCCGGGATTCGTAATACTTTGTTTATCTGACTTTTTCTGACTTATAGTGATATCCATCGTGTCTTTCAATGCTGTTTTGTTTGTTTCCGGTAAAGTGACCACTAATACGGCGGACAAAAACATCATCCCAGCAAACGATAAATATGACAGGCCGTCAATCTTCTCACTCTGAAATGCAATATAAATTCATTTATTTGTATGAAAGAAATGTATCAACCCTGTCAATGAACCCTTCTAACTCAATTCCCGACCCTGATATATTTACAGCGTAACTTTTATATAGATTAGCCCCATACATTTTCAGACGGGACTTGTTTTATGTAAATGAGTATGAACGCGAGAAAAAATAGACCAATGCTTACATTTTTATTTTTTTCGTTTTCCTATTTGACATCACGAAAGGTTTTATTGGGTTTTGATCCAAAATCTATATTTTTAACCGTACGTACATCGTTAAGGACAAATTTGAACGAAACTTTGACTGATTGTTCTTGAAAGCTGCGATAGAATCCGAAATATACAATATGAAATACCATACCGCAAATACTAACTGTGGTGCCACCATAGCACCCGATCTCGCTACGGCGTTGTTTATGCCATATCCTATGTTTCTGCAAAACAACATACACATTTATAAATACCAACGATATAGCAGGAGTCTCCATGAGTCTAAAAGACAAATTATTTTTATACCGGTATAAATAAGTAACAAATGTGTACGAACATCTGTAGTTGCTTTCATTTTGAGCTGAATATACGGTATTCGTTTTTTTCTCATTGTTGAAGGCAGTATAATGGCCTTTGTTTGTTTACATCCACGCCATCTGGAAGTTAATTGTCTAATTGACAGTTACACATATACCTCATGATCATCTCCTTATTTTTATACCGATTGGCTGGTTGATATTTGTTTAACGTTCCATGACAATAGTTGCATGTATGTTCAGGTCGAGAACAATTTTATGATTAATACAAATAGGTACATGTAGGTTCTGCAAAATGGTTTGACCGTGATGACGAGTGGAATATTTTGACTTTCAATTAAAAAAAACCTCTGTTAGATAGAGTTTGAAACAGAGCACACGGAACCCTACAAATTTTGTTGCAAGAGGTTTTTTTAAAGTTTATATTACATGACTGCGTATTTATAATACATCCCGTATTCTTAAGCATAGATTTCACTGAATGACGAATGGGAAAGTCCATGTGACCATATTGTCATACCCTAGTCAATCATTGGGGTAAAAGTTTTTGCAGGGGAGATAACTTTTACCTTAAACTATTCCTGTAACTAACCTTACTACAGTTGGGTATAGTTCAGATGTCAAAATCATGAGTGCAGACCATCCTGATGACACACAAAGTTTTGATGCTAATGCAAAGCCATTAACCAACTCGTCTTTATCTGATAGGTCTGAAATGAAACAAAAATATTGCAATATGGAGTCCTGTTTTACACATCTACAGTTGAATCAAGTATTACACATCTATAATTAAATCTACATATTTAAAGGACAAACAAATTTTTTGCTACAACACCTATTTCCAAATTCAATATTAAAGCATTGTCAATATTTGTTTGTTTGAAAGTCATTCTTTGTCAATAAACCTCTTTTGAATAAAATTTGTGAAAATACACAAACAAATGTGAGCATGCAATTATTTATAATTTTCCAACAAACAAACACGAAGCTTTCCCAAATACCGGTTTCTCCAATTGGCGGCTTGGGAGTAAGCTTACAGTTACTGCGAGTACTCTCAGTTCTGTACTTTCTATATTTTTTTATGTAGGGATGTATAAATACGCTGCCACGTCCGATCTATGGTTTTGTTACTTGTTGTTCTGCTTTGTATCGATCTGATGAGTTAAGCCCTTTTCAACTGATTTCCATAGGTGCTGTTACACCACTGTCCCAGATTAGGAGGAGGTTGGGCACTCGCAAACATGTTTAACCCCGCCACATTCTGTATGTGCCTGTCCCAAGTCAGGAGCCCGTAATCCAGTGGTTGTCGTTTGTTGCTGTATATCATATTTGATTTTCGTTCATTGTTTCGTAGATAAAATCAGGCCGTTAGTTTTCTCGTTTGAAGTGTTTTATATTTGTCATTTGGGGGCCTATTATAGCTGACTATGCGGTATGGGTTTTCCTCATTGTTGAAGGCCGTACAGTGACCTATAGTTGTAAACTTCTATGTCATTTGGTCTCTGATTGAGAGTTGTCTCATTTGCAATCATACCACATCTTATTGTTATATTTACAGTCGTTTCGGATTTGTTTCTGTTCAATTTTGAACAAGCTTTAAAGGTTATGTTAGACTGAAAATAACCTAAAATTATAAGGTTTTCAACGTTATATTTTAATAGTAAAAGCTTCTTATATTCACAAATCTAACCTATGAACTGAATAATTCCTACTACAATGCCCATAGATCCACCAATCAGAAATAACATAAAAGTTGTCCACTTCCTACCAAGGCTGAAAATTGTAATATTATCAAAGTAGGAACAATAAATACAAATTAAATTACCACCATTCATTAATTAATTCTATCATACGTGTGTGGTTTGCTTTCTGTGTATGATTTCGACAATATTGAGTTAGTCTGACTTGTTTTCTTAATTGGATTTTGTTACGATTTATGCTATGTAATATTTTGCCACCATGCCATGCCATTCACCCTTAAGGATTGTATCCTAAAATTGAAATAAACCTTTCAAGAATATTTCCTGGAATTGAGTAACTCCTGAAACGGAATGCCACCGGAACCAAAGAAGCAGTTTGAACCCATACGACAATGGATAAGGTAGCAATACACAGTTAGGAGAGTGGTTTTGCATTTTGGCCCCTGTAGATTTTTCAAATATGAAAGTTATTGTGCAATAAAATTCATTTTAGACAGTTGAGTACTAATTTAGCCTTCAAAATTGGTTTATAAGAACATCAAGATTATTTTTTGCATGTTTTATGGGCTATTTTCTGTTTGACTGTCCGTATTTTCATAGCTAGACCGGCCATAGGTCCAGAAATTAATGTAATGTTTACAAACACTTTTTTCTACACGAAGTTTTTGACGCAATTTTACAAAAAAATGAGACGAAAGACATATGATTTTTATTTGATTTCTTAATAGATATATGCAAACACTTTCAGAAAAGGTATCACTCTAAGGGATTGAAATTCTACTTCTAGCCAAATTTTTGGGAAATATGTGACATCTTTACCCCCCTTTTTGCATTATTTTATAGCAAATAAATGCAGATTGTTGCCATGGAAACACCAAAAGAAATTATATTTTACCATTTTAACTATTGGACATCAAATCTCAGGAAGATACTTATTACATACATATACACATATATGACACAAACAGTAAGATCAATTTGCAAAAAACAAGGAATAGGGGATGGTAAAATTTATGAGAGTAAATTTTAATATTTTTTTTCTAACTGTATATTGCTACTTAAGCTTACATTACTGAAACACGAGTGATGCGGAATATGCCTACCGTACTCGGACACATGTGATGCGTAATACGCCTTCCGTATTGGAACATATGTGATGCGGAATATGTCCACCGTACTATAACACATCTGATTCGGAATATGCCTACCGTATTGGAACATATGTGATGCGGAAGAGGAATTCCGTACTGAAACTCGTGTGATGCGGAATATGCCTACCGTACTTAAAGACGTGTGATGCGGAATATGCCTACCTTAATGGAACACATGTGATGCGGAATATGCCTACCGTACTTAAAGACGTGTGATGCGGAATATGCCTACCTTAATGGAACACGTGTGATGCGGAATATGCCTACCGTACTGAAAGACGTGTGATGCAGAATATGCCTACCGTACAGAAACACGCAAGATGCGGAATAATCCTACCATCCTCGAAAATATCTGATGTTTTATATGCCTAGCGTACTGAAACACGTGTAATGCGGAATATGCCTTCTGTATAGGAACACATGTGATGTGGAATATGCATACCGTACTGGAACATATACGATGAGGAATATGCCTTCTGTACTGGAACACATGACGTAATGGAATATTCGAACCGTACTGGAACACGTATGATGCGAAATATGCCTTCCGTACTGGAACACGTGTGGTGCGGAATGTGCCTACCGTACTGGAACACCCGACGCGTGTCCGTTCCGGTTTCTCTCTAGGTGATAGTATGTAGACTAAGTAATATTTTCCTAGAATATTTATCCCTTACTCACCAGTTTGCGAGATACCACACCATTATTCCTATAATATCCATAGCATTGATGAGAATCAAGTTAACATAGAGATTTCCCGAGAGTTGTTGTACTCCGAATGATATAGCATAATATCCGTATCCACAACTTAACCTGTAGCGACAGAAATTCAGGACATTATTATGTTCACTTAATGTATATGTGCAATACATAGATTGTGTAATAAATTACCGGAAATGCAGTTTAGCGTTCTAGAATTGTATTCGTTTATCTATGGTACTTTCCAGAATAATTAACTAAATGAAAATCAATGTCAATATTTAATTAGAAGATGTAGTATGATTGCCAATGAGACAAACTCCTAACCAGAGACCAAATGACATCTGAGAAGTTAACAACTACATGTATAAAACAATACTAACGGCCTGGTATATGTACAAAACAATGAATAAACACAAATATGATATACAGCAACAAACGACAACCACTGAATTACAGGTTCCTAACGTGAGACAGGCACATACAGAATATGGCGGGGTTAAATATGTTTGAAGGCGCAAACAATCCCGTAACATGGGACAATGGTGCAGCAACACAACACAAAAACAAACAATTATACAAAAAAATAAACGAAAAAGAAATACGAGAAACAGCAATACACGACAACTGTCATGTCGTAAAAACGCGTGAAATTGTGAAACTTAGCATTTGCTTCTTTTTAAGTCGTGTTTGGTATCAAAAGTCATTATTTCTTATGAGTAATTAAGTTTCAATATTTTTATTACACAAGAAGTGTATTTTGTTAGGGAAATAAGATTTTAAACTATTTTTCAATAATTTTAGAAGAGACATTTATTAGTCGTGTTAGCATTACTAGGAAATATTTATGGATTAAGATTAAGATTATGTCGTGAGAATACTTTTTGACAACAATGGTCATCAATTTAATTTACTTGTCAACACACAACTTTATATAGAGTGAATAATGTCAATTAACACTTAATTTAATCTGCTTTTGATATTTTTATTGTTTGGAAACTATTTGTTTATAAGTACCCATTTTCTATTTTCATTGGTCAAAACGTTTCTATGATCATGTTTTATAAAAGGTTAATTTTTGAAAAGAAAAAGGAGGATAGAGAAAGAGAGAGCTGGTTCGCCCCGCTCTCGACCTGCGAGTATGTATGTTGCCATGATTACTGTTTTGTAAATATGTTTTATGAACTGACTGTATATATGTTGGATGGAAAAATAAAGTGTGTGAACGTTCATGTATTCAGTCTCCTGTATTGATATACAACAACTTCCCGGTATGGAACCTTTGTCATCTGAAATTGAACTAAGTTTGTTGGATTGTAAAACACTGCTATTTATCTATGATGGACTAGAGTTAACAAAAAACGAAACACACCAACAAAACAACCACATTTTATAATAAACTACTCAATTACAAGCTCCTGGCATTGGGCATGCAGGCACATATAGAATGTGGTGGGGTTAAATATGTTTTTTGTCGCCAAACCCTAGCCCCCATCCCCAACCTGGGACATAGATGTAACAGTACATGATAAGAACAAACTATAAAAATCAGTTGAAAAGAGCTTAACTTATCAGATCGATACAAAGCAGAAAAACAAATAACAAAAAAAATACGACCGGATGTGGCAGGGAATTTATACATTCCAACAACAAAAAAGACACCAAGTACAGATCTGAGAGTAAACATACTTGCAATAATAATAATAAATTCTTTATTTGACGAAGGTAACTCATTTAACATACAATTGTTAATCTCACACAAGGCCTTCACACATTTAAATGAACAATTCATTAAACAATCAATGCATATAACACAATAATCAATAGAGATGTACACAATTACAAATGTATATACACAAGCATGAAAACAGACTGTAGAACTAGCATGGCAAGAATGTCATAAAAAAAAAGTTTGTCTACTCATTTTGTTTTGTGATAAAGAGATTAGCACATTTCATCTTAAAGCTTTCTATATGTCTTAAATCCTTTTATATCATTTGGCAAACTATTCCAAATGATTAGACCAGAATATTGAAAAGTCTTTTGAAGTATTCAGACTTTGGTCTTGGTATATGAAGATGTCCAGATGTTGTTGACCTAAGAGAATAGCTATATAGATCACTCCACGCAGTAAATTTACTTGTAAGATAATCTGGCGCGAGTCCATTCATACATTTAAACATTAAAATGGCTTGAAAATATTTTATATGCGTAAAATGGTCATCCAATTAAGTTCTTTAAACATTGATATTGATGGATAATCAAAAGGCTTATTCAAAATTAATCTTGCTGTGCGCTTTTGTAGTTTATGAATCCGCTCAACGTTGCAATTTGCGGTAAAACCCCATATGGTGCAACAATAATCAATTATTGGTAATATATAACTGTTATAAAAAGGATAAGACGTTTGCGAGGCAAGTATCGTTTTAATCTATTTAGCAGGTATAATCTGCTTGAAAAAATTCACATACTTTATCTATGTAAATTGACCATGATAGATTTTTATCAATATGGATACAATTCAGACTCTGTGTGTTCTAATGTAAACGGAGATCATTTATATAGATTAAGAATAATAAAGGTCCTAATATGGAACCTTGTGGGACCCCAAATGTTACATTATTGTATCCTGATGCAATTACTGACAGCTAGTCCTTAACTACAATGTAACGAGAATGTGCGATCTCAAAAACAAGTTTAACCCTGCCACAAGTCAGGAATCCCGTCAGTAGTTGTATCATGCCTATAGCTATCTTAATGTTTTTAGATGTTTTGCTTGAATTGTGTTTGATGGCAGATCTTTGATAGTGTCTGTAAAATTATTAACAATATTTGAGATGTTCGCTACTGTTTCAAAATTACAAGTTTTTTCGAAGACTGTTATTAATTGAAATTATGTAAATAACAGACTAAAAACAGCAGGAAAAATGATTAGTTTTGTTACTTGTATTTGAGATTTGGCGGGAAATGAATATATCTAGATTGTTCATACATGTATCAATTGTACCTTTTTTTTTTAAATACAATGAGTAAATAACAAGGATTTCATAAGATTTAGAAAAAAACTTTATAAACTATATATTTCAAAATTGTGACAAGAAATTTAGGGGTTAGCGGGCAAATACTTTAATGTCACTCAGTGGCGTAGCTAGACAAATGTTGAAGGTGAAGCCCAAATTGGCAGGGGTCTGGGGCAAAGCACTGGTAGGGGCAGGGGGCGAAGCCCCCGAAAGCTCCTGGATTTTAGACCCACAAATATTAACTGAAAATATTGAATGTTAAGGTGTAGTCAAAAGCATTTTTGTTTGATACAAGTCAGATAATTTTGTGAAAAAATATATATTGTTCCTCAAAGAAACTGTAAAACCAGGAGATTCCAGAGGGGTAAAAAGTTATGTTTACTAAGACCAGTATAATAAAAACCACACCATTATGAATTGTTTGGAGATGGAATGTACACAATATATTCAGTTTAATATAGTGGGTACCCAGGTTAGGTAGGGTTGGCGCCTTCAAATTAGTTTAACCCGCCACATTCGGTATGTGCCTGTCCCAAGTCAGGAGCATGCAATTCAGTGTAATGGTTGTCGTTTGTTGCTGTGTATCATATTTGTTTTCTTTCATTATTTTGTACATAAATCAGGCCGTTAGTTTTCTCGTTTGAATTGTTTTACATTTGGCATTTCAGGGCCCTTTTAGCTGTCTATGTTGTATGGGTTTTACTCAATGTCGAAGGCCGTACGGTGATCTATAGTTGTTAATTTCTGTGTCATTTGGTCTCTTGTGAAGAGTTGTCTCATTGGCAATCATTGCCACATCGTATTGTTTTATATTGATGGGCAGCGGAATACAACTTACGAGGTCAACTAAATAAAATAAACAAAGGTGATGGCTCATCTTTGACTTTGGTTGTATTAAAGCTGAGCAATATTTATGATACAACATTATACATGATTCTAAGTTTCCTGCCATGTTTGTCAGTGAATAAAGTAAAAATTATCTGGTTTTATTTAAAAATACAAACTCAGTAGGGTAATTGTTCGAGGAAAATTTCACTTTGTAGATACAGCCGGTCGAAACCTTGTGTATGGATATGAATTATTCAGAGAATCAGAGTCAATCTCTCTCAGCAGTGACTTTGAACAAAAGAGCAAGCGTCCTGTCCTTTTGGTTGCATAACAGTCAAATACTTTATCAATGGGCGTCTCCTTGTATGCGTGAAGGATACATAGCCCCGAAAGTCGTTCGATTGTCATCGTAGAACGCAGACATGTTTTAACCCGTCGCATGACACTGAAACTGCGTTCAGCTGTGGCATTGGTCACAGGCATTGTCAATTCTGCGTTGCATTGTAACTAGCAGAACACCCGCAGACACAATATTCGTCTGCTACAAAAGAGGTGAAATAAAGCGCAGGTGATGGGAACGAACGCTGGGAGTCTGAGAAGTGATATCGACTCGTTAGTTTAAACAATATTTTATTTTCAAAAGTGCACAAAATAAAATTATACAATAGAAATGCAGGGATTCGGAAACAAGAAGAACTTATATAAATCCGTCTCCCTATATCGACTCGTTGACTTCTACAACTTTTTATTTAACCGCACAGCGTCCATTTCTCTTCCTTCACTCTCTCTCTCTCCTCCTCTCTCTTATCCTCTAGCTCCTTTTATTTTTATTTTCTTTTTTTTTTTTTTTTTTGACAAAACGATGTTGAAGCCTTGGCTTCCGAGCTTCCGCCTAGCTTCGCCACTGTCACTACATGGATAAAACCAGAGGATTCCAAATTTGACAAAAAGTAAAAAAAATAACAGCAGCGATCATACTTAAAAAGGGGTCATAACATACAGGTAACACTTAAACTTCACTTGTACAGGTATACAATGTATGTGTTTCAATCAATTTGCTGGGGAAAAACATTCACAGCTTGAAGAGTACAAGAATATGATGAAAAAGTAAACGTATTCATTATATAACTTACCATCCAACTGATAATAGTACGTTATACCTCAGCAAACGTCTATTTTTTATGACATCTAAAATCGTGTATTTTTTCTCGGTTGATTTCAACTTCGTTGCTTGCGATGCCATTTCATAAAACGTTTTAAAATCTGGTGGAGGTTTACCATTGATTTTAGCAATTTTTGCAATAACGCTGTGTGCTTTTGTAATCTTTCCGTTCGAAACTAGCCATCTGTAACTCTCTGGAACAAAACTTTGCAAAAAAATGTGAAGAATTATATCGAATTGTATGTCATGTACATGTATGTGTGATTTATTGACGCTTATAGGTAAATATACGAATAAAATAAAAACATTGTATATAAGACGGACAAAGACACTTTTAAGTAAACATATAAGTACCTGTTATATAATAATATTATACTCTCCAACATTGTACTTTGTTTGGCCTTTTAAACTTTTTTAATCCGAGCGTCACTGGTGAGTCTTTTGTAGACGAGACGCCACTGGCGAACACACATAAACTGCTGGAAACACAACAGAATGCAAAAGTTGTCTTTCATTCCTCTTAAATCCGTGTCCTTAAATGTAGTCAAAATAATATTTCTTGCAAAGCGATATTAATGATGTTCACTACTCTTGTTTTTTACTTTTTTTCAAATATTCGGATCCTCTAGTTTTGTCCATGAAGTGCCAATAAAAATTTGCCTGGTAACCCTTACTTTTCTTTTCACAATTTTATAACATATACTTTAAAAACCATTTTTAAAAATCTTACAAAATCCATCTTATTTTTTCATAGTTTGCGAAAGAAAAAAAGTGTCAAATAAAAAATTTTCAATTCATTATATCCCAAAAACAAGGCCACGGACCTGTAATTTTTTCTGCTGTTAAAGTTCCGTTATTTGTATACTATCAATTCATAACAGTCTTTTAAAAAGCTTGCTATTTTGAAACAGGAGTGAACATCCTAAAGATAATGTTTGGTAACTGCTACTTTTTTCAAATTCTTTTATTTTTCCGTTCCGATATCAAGTTTTAAATGTTTGTTTCCGCTAATTTGTTATAATTTATAATTTCATTTATACAATAAAATTCAATTTCAATTCGGCCATTTGTGCATTACATTTTGAGTTGGGTTTCAAGAGCGATTTTTTGTAATCATATTCAGTATGAACTGGGAGCAAAAAACTTTTTTTAGTGTGAATCGTAGCGTTCAAATTACAAATAATCCAACTTACAAAACTGCTAAAATGAAAGGTATATTAGTTGCTGCGATAGCTAATTGTATATACTTCCACTCGTGTAACCACCAGCACAGACATGCGTAGATGATACAAAATATTGGCCAAAACGGAAGTGCAACTAACATAGATCTGTATGTCCGAGGTGTAAATTCAATTAAAAAGTAAAATATACAGTTAAGTAAAACCCACATCCAATGCCAATAAAGAATCTAAAAACAGCAAACATTTCCCATGATGTAGAAAATGCTGCTGCTCCATTGAAGACCAACAGAATGAAAATCGACGAGAAGTACGTAAATTTTCTCCCTAGAACGTCTGCTAATTGTCCGGAAACAAATCCACCGAATAAAAGCCCTCCCATTTGTATAGTTGTTATTGTGGATGGTATCCAGTCTTTGTCGCAAACCAGATCCCACTGTAATATAAATATGTAGATATAAACTTGCAGTGTGGTGAGAGTTTTTTTTTTTTTTTTTGGCTCCGTGTTGAAGGCCTCACTGTGACTTTGAGATGAAGAACAGCAATAAAAGCGCTGTTCCTTTGCTTTTCGTGTGTTTTTTGCTGTGCATGTACTGATTTTGTGTCATGGATGGATACCTCCATATCCTTTCTTTTTCTATTTTGTTAAACATATGTGTGAGTTTGACCTATAAAGCACATTATATATACATTTAGGGATTTAGTCGGTGAAAATTTTTGCAAAGTATGGCATTTCGCGTTGGTTTTTTTTTTTCTCTTTCTATCAAATTCGTACCTCGTTCATTGAATATTTTTTATAAATTCACACCCTCTTTTTTTCATCAGGATATAATAGAATTGTGTATAGAAAAATGAATAAAAGGAAATATGGGGGAAATGATAAAGAGACATAAACCACACGACAAAAATTAGTGATTTTGGTAATTATTCAAAGCTCAAGGTCAGATAGTTCCTGAATTGTTGTTTTAGCTGTTAAATAAAATAAAATATCCGAATGCTGATTTAAAAACCTTTAGTAACATTCAAGAAAGGTGGAAAATACCAAAGCGATATTTAAACCCATAAGTCGATGACAAACTGACAGACATGAAAAAAAAACTAAAAACGACCAAACGACAAGCAACAGTATTACAAAACACATCAAATAAAAACCAAATACTGGGCATCGCGAACCCCACACAAATCGGGGATGAGCAAATACGAGTTGTTTTTTTTTTTTTTTACACTATCATTACAATAAAACTGGAGAAATTACAATAAAACAACCATGCGATATCTAAATGATTAGAACGCACTTTTTTTAAGCTACGGTAAAAGTCAGTTATATTAAATATTGAGCAATTCCTGGAAATCTCGATAGCCTACCTCACTGACAACAGTAGCCATGTCCGGATCATAGATCTGAGACTGGCAAATCACTGGTTCTGATGTATTGTCTAGTTCACATGTTTTCATAAACGTCTGGTTTGTATAGTACTCTGTACCATTTACCGTAGTCCAGAAACAATTCCAGTCAGGTACTGCCCCGCCAAACGTCATCATTAAAGTACTCCATGATACTGATATTTTACTTCCTAGGACGATTGTGATTAGAATCCATTGAAATAGTCCAAGTCCACCAATGTCATCTAATATATCCTCTAAATATTCATTTACATCTGACGTCATCTAAAATATATGATTGTGCTGATATGATAGAATTTTTGTATTTATTCTCGTTTTGTCAAAATTTAAAGCTTGGTAGTTTTATCTTAAATTTCTTCATTTAAAACACTAAAACTTCTTACTACCGTCCGGTCAGAATGAAGACGTTGAATCCGATGTCTAGTGTAGTGCCTCACTATGTGCACGTTAAAGAATCCTTTTAACGATTATCTGATGGGTCCGTAAGTTCTGTCCCTGTCCATCATATCTTCACAGAAGTCCTACTTGTAATACTTGTGTATTTGTTCTCGTCCTCAACATGCATGACATATTTGCCGCTTGGCGTTACGCAAGGAACAATCAATCAATCGTACTGTCTAATTTCTATATATATGTTTATATGTATTTATTTACCAGTTAGATTTAAGATAATTTAGAGGATCAACCATTTTCCCATTTTATATTTATTTACTTATTTTCTAAATGTGTTGAATGAAAAATCGTCTTTTTTTCATTTACTTAAAAACTATACTATATTTTTTTTCTGAAAAGTCGCAATGTTGACCCTTTTTCTTAAATAACCCAATAAAATGCGAGATATCGCAATTCCTCTACCTTTAAAACAGCTTTGTGGCATATTTATTTAATTATATTTTAAAAAGCAATAAACAATCTAATTTTTATACGAAAGATAAACAATAAAAAATATATATATTACTTCAATTATTTCTAAACACACGAACTACATTATAACCTTGAATATCGTCATGCGGTGGCCATAAATCTTTAATAGTTAAAATCAACACAGGTGATTCCTCATTCTTCCATATATTTCATAAAGTGTTAAACTGAGGGATACCGCTACAGTTAACAGTTGGGAACAAATTTTCTTTGAATCTTCATGTTATTGCGTTCTGGTATCTTCTGTATACCTGGTGGGTTTATTTTAATTTATGTAGGTCTACCTTTTCTGCCCTAATAAAGTACTCTCATTCCGGTGCTTTGCGAATATGCGATAATTGTCATTTATTTCGAAACTTGGAGCTAATGCAATGTGCCCCATGCATTATTTTACATGTCCATTTTCTGATCACATGTACGAGATGTTGTAATTTTTATCAGCTATACATTATGTTAATGTGTACTTACATTGAACTAGGTCACAGACAGTGATAAAGCATGCATTTATAACATATGAAAAGCTCTTTTCACGAATAATGTTTCTTATCGGTCCTCTAGAAGAAAGTGCACTCCATATTTTATTAATCGTTCCATTCAAGGGAGCTAAGTCACGAGATAGTTTTGTTTTAATTTGCATAAATATTTATTTTTATTTATGTTTGTCATCCGTTATGTACGTATTATCACTACTCCCTTTATCTTTGATATCGCCATAATGTGAACTAAATAGATAGACTGATATTATAATGATCATAAGATTGATTGATAGTAGTTAGCTTTAGTCCAGTGGAAAATATTTCATGTACATGTATGTTCAGAAGAAGATCATATCAACAATAATAACATTACTCCATATATCCCAAATCGAGATTAAAGTAATATTTAGGATACAAAAGTAAAATTCAGAAGTTTTGACAGCACGTCCCGACCTTCATCCACATCCCCCTCCCCCGAAAAAAGTATCAAATATTCCTCCCGTGTGCAGTCTTTACTGTACCAGGTTAAAGGGAGGTTTTGGCGCCGGCAAACTAGTTGAACCCCGCCACATTCTATATGTGCCTGTCCCGAGTCAGGAGCCTGTAGTTCAGTGGTTTTCGTTGGTTCATGTCCGTCATATTTGTTTTTTTTTAAATGGTTTTGTTATAAGTTAGGCCGTTAGTTTTCTCTATTGAATTGTTTCATATTTTTCATGTCGGAGTCTTTTAAAGCCGACTATACGGTATGGATTTTTCTCAAGATTCGTGCTAAAACATGTTGTTGGTATTTTAGGAATATTAGCAAAGTTGTTCTGATCATGCCACAAATGATCTTGAGTTTCATCACGCACAAGTAGCATCTCTTTGTTTAGCAAGAATTGAGCCTGGATGTGGCATTGGAGTAGACGGAAATAACGCCAAAAGTTTGCTGTTATTCAGATCACAAAATTGTGTTATCATTCGGAACACAAACTTGTGTTGTCATTTTCCCTATTTTATTCTGTACAATAATAATCTAAATCAAACGTATCTAATATCATCAAATTGAGAAAAGCTTTTTTCCCAGACATCTTCGGGATGAGAACCTTTACAAGATTTGATAATTTCAAATTTACTTTTGAAGGATATGCTTGTATCATTATACTGAATTTATTGTGAGGTAATCGTACGTTTGTACATGTATCAAATTTAAAATAGTTGGTTTTACTACATTGTC
This sequence comes from Mytilus coruscus, assembly GCA_017311375.1. NCBI lineage: Eukaryota > Metazoa > Mollusca > Bivalvia > Mytilida > Mytilidae > Mytilus > Mytilus coruscus. The sequence continues at coordinate 88,725,860 of CM029598.1, forward strand.
CTAAACAGTTATTTTGCCTTCGCACAGTTTGCGCGGGAAAAAGAGGTTATTTTGATGAAGGAAAGAAAAACATGCTGAATAATTTTATTGTTTTATTAAAGTGGTTAGATGGGTTTTTTATAGTGTGTCTTTCTATGTTGTGATGTTACACTATTATTTCAGGTAAGGGTGAAGGTTGGCGCCTATTAAAAAGTTTAAACCCGCTGCATTTGTTTGCACCTGTCCTAAGTCAGGAACCTGATGTTCGGTGGTTGTCGTTTGTTGATGTGGTTCATAAGTGTTTCTAGTTTCTCGTTTTTTTATATAGATTATACCGTTGGTTTTCCTGTTTGAATGGTTTTACACTAGTCATTTTTGGGGCCCTTTATAGTTAGCTGTTCGGTGTGAGCCAAGGCTCCGTGTTGAAGGCCGTACTTTGACCTATAATGATTTACTTTTGCAAATTGTGACTTGGATGGAGAGTTGTCTCATTGGCACTCATACCACATCTTCTAGTATCTATTCATAACGAGTGGGATTTGAATATAGCTTGGTATCAACTCGAGTTTTTGAATTTCTATAAAGGTTCGTTTATTATTATTACTGGAAGTAAATAACGAAAGCCGGTATCAAGCAATTTTCAGTGCTCACGAGTTGTTCAACCCGATTCTCAGTGTTCTCTTAATTATGGGAAAATAATCCCGTGTGAATATTGCGAAAATTGTTACTGCAGTAATTGTCTAGATTTGACATCTGAACAGTACTAGGTATTCATGAATCAATCCCTGCATTGGTTCTCTCACACTTTTGAAGACAGAGAAGTTGAGGTAAGATGTGCAGAATTTCTTCAAGAGAAAAGAGTTATTAAAACTAGAAATCACTAAGAACGTAGATACTGATCAGGTTATGGTGATCATTAAACAAACTATGACAGAAACTGAAACTACAGGCCAATCTGAGTTAAATGAGATTAAAGAAACATTTAATAAGCAAGTATCAGACATTCGAGAGAGTAGTTTTAGAGAGAAAAATATTATTATTCATGGGGTAAATGAGGTCACTGATAAAGAAAGTATAATAGTTCGCAAACAGAGAGACACTGAGTATGTTAAAAGCTTTGCTTCATTCCTTGAAGCTGATAAAAGTAGCATTTTTAATGTTACAAGACTAGGTAAGAAGAAAGATTCCGATGGTGAAGTAGAGGATAATAAACCAAGACCATTACAAATAACATAGACTGATACTGAGTCCAAACGCACATTTATGAAACAATTAACACATTTAAAAGGGATTGATGCTGTAAGTCCGTACTACGGTATCAGCGTAACTCATGATATAACAAAAGAAGGAAGATGAAAACAGGAAAAAATTTCTGGAAGCTCAGGCCAAAAACGATAGTGAAAAGTTGGGGAAATACAAGTACTTGGTGAGAGGCCCACCATTGGCACGACGCTCCGTGAGGGTAACAAAGGAATCGTAAAGAGACACAATACTGACTTTTACAAAAAACTGTTAATACTCCTATTCATTGTTCGTTTGTTAAGTCTAGGTTAGTCTATGAAAAGGTATATACTATGAAATTTAGAGCGAGGGCTTGCCCCGAGCTCTTAATTTCATAGTATATACCTTTTCATAGACTATCCAATTTAGCTCATATTTACAACTCGAGTAATCTTTTAATATTGGTCTATTGATAGTTTATTTTGGCTGACTACTTGTATCACAGGTGTTTGTAAAACGGGGCTCATTAACGATGTTTTGTAAATCTACTCACTAGTATCATTGTAAAATATGTGATTTCAAAAGGCGCTTGACTCCAGAATGAAAAGATGGTAGCTGCTGGTGTAGGTATGTTTATTGATATAAAGCGGTGTTTTACTATACATGTACTTCTTTACATGGTAAGATGACAAAATAAATTGACCAAAAGCAGTGTAAGCTTTACATGTCTTGAAAATAATTTTCAATTTCACAGTTAAACTAAAGCTATAATAAATTTGAAACATATAGATAGTATGCCGTGGTGGTTCAAAGGGCGGGAGGGGTCAGGGGGTTGCAAAACCCTCTTTTTTGGACGATCAATGCATTTGAATGGGGACATGTGGTTGGAACACCCCCCCCCCCTTTTATCCTAGTTGGAACCCCTTTTAGAAATGGCTGGATCCGCCCCTGGTATGTCCCAATAGATAGTCTAGCGGATAGTCATTAAAAAGCAACTACCAATAGATCAAAGATACTAGGGTTTATGTTTATTTTATTCATTTCAAAGTAAAAACTAAAAGATTTATCAGAACATTTACATATATATATATATCTATAGGTGGCACATTCTCTTTAGACATTATCACGGTTTTTCAACTAATGACATAGTCCTGAACATGCATGAAATATTTGCCACTGGACATAAAGCAACCAATAATTAATCAATTCATGACGAAATAGATTAAGTTGCGTTAATTTTCCTTCACAAGGTTTCATAGTACACACTTTTTGGTGTACAAAGTAATTGCATGGATGTTAAATTATCATAATTTTAAGATGCCGTTGTCCCTAATCAAGGTATGAAAAACCATATGTGTTACTCTTTATTTAAATGTAAGAAACTTGTAATCGTCAAAAACATTTTTTTAGATTCAAAGATTTTAATAGCAGGATATTTAAAAATCAATGCCAAAACTAATTACAAACTATTTAACTTAATTTGGAACACAGCATTTTATTTCAAAATAGCCAGTGTCAATTATTGTTTTAATATCTTGATTACGATACAATGAAATCTTACCCTTGTGGTCATTCGTGCGTAGTTACTTAGTACACGGAAAAAGTATGTACTATGAAAATTATAAGGCAAATTCAAGCAATTTGATTGGACGAGAAGTTGTAAGTATGTGCTAATGGTGATAAGAATTTTAATGGTGATAAGTATTTTTAAAAACTTTTGAACCTGAAGTATGCACATTGAATGAACTTAAATGCATCTATACAAATTCAGACAGTTTTATGAATAAGTACGATGAATTTAAATTGCGCTATTTGAGTGACATTAAACAAGCACCTGATGGTTACAGAAGTATTACCAAAAACTCTAGATATAAATTGAATATGGCTGAATTTCGTTTAGTGATTATGATAATATGTTCCCAGATAATTTTTCATCAGACAGCGGACGTGGAATACTTATATGTGTGAAAAAAGAACTTAAGGCAGTTGAAGTAAATATTGAATCTGAGTTAAAAGAACATGTATGGGTTAAAATAAACTTAAAGACAATGCCAAGTTACTGATAGGATGTATATATAAAAGTCCGTCGTCTGATAAAACTAATCATGATAATTTAAATGAAGTTGTGATGAAAGTTAGTCGAATTGAGGAAACGTTTAGTTGTATACTTGTGACAGAGGAAGTTAACTTCCCAAATATAGGTTGGACTCAGTGGGAAGCTGGTGATGAAACTGATCTAAAATTTATAGAATGTATTAATTAAAAGATTGTTACTCTTATCAATTAGTCGATAAACCTACTAGATATAGGATAAATCAACAACCATCAACCCTTGATTTATTATTAGTAAATGATAGCAACAGAGTATCGAAAATTAATTATGATAACCCAGATTGATCTAGTGATCATTGCTTGCGGAATTTTAACTATTATTGTTATATTAATTATGACTCGAACGCAAGTCAGAAATTCAACTATTTTAAAGGTTACTATCAAAGAATGAGAGATTGTTAAATTTAAACTGGAATGAGTTGTAAGATGGAAAAGGCGATTAGTATTTTAAGTATTTTATGGACAAACTAACTGATATAATGAATGAATCTATTCCAAAAAGTAAACCAAATAGAAAGAAAAAGGGGAAAACGCCACTTTCGAGTGAAGCAGTAAGATGTATTAAGAGGAAACAGAGGCTATGGACTCGCTACTTATAGACTAGAGATAGTACACGATATAGAGAATATTGCAAAGCTAGGAATAAAGTGAAAACAGTAACTAGGAACGAAAGGAAACGTCATGAGAAACAGACAGCAGAAAGTGCCAAAACTAACTGTAAAACTTTGTCGAAGTATGTAGACTCAAAACGTAAATCTATATCTGGTATATCAAAGTTGCACACAAAGTAAATGGCACAGAATTTATAGCATCTACAGATAATGAAAAGCTGAAGTACTACCTGAATTCTTCAGTTATGTATTTACACTAGAATCAGGCAACCCAGTAGATAGTGGTAAGAGATATATAAAGTGTGACAGTTTCTCAAGAGATGAACTTTTTAATAGTACAGAGGTAAATAAATTACTAAAAGGATCTTAATACGTCAAAATCACCTGGTCCAGATCAAGTACACCCAAAAGTTTTATCTGAACTAGCAAATACTATTGACTCGCCTCTAAGTACGAAATTTAATGAAAGTTTGAAGAGTGGGACGGTACCTAAAAGATGGAAAATAGGTCAAATATCAGCATTATTCAAGAAAGGTGATAAAACATCTCCGTCTAACTATAGACCGGTTAGTTGGACCAGTGTGATTTGCAAAGTAATGGAAAAGCTTGTGAGACGGAGAATAGTTCAAAACATGAATAGCCATTATTTATTACAAACAGTTTGGTTTTATAAGTGGGAGATCCAGCTCACTACAATTTATTGAGGTTCTTGATAGATGGACTCAAATCTTAGACAATGGAGGAATACTACACTCAATCTACTAGTATATGGACTTTATGAAGACCTTTGTTAAGGTCCCTCACAAGCGCCTTTTACTAAAACTGAAACAGTATGGTATAAGCGACATAACCTGTAATTAGATCCAGAACTTCCTAAGTGATAGGAAAAAACGTGTAAACATTTGTGAAAATTATTCCAGCTGGCACAACGTAACCAGTGGGATCCCCCAAGGATCAGTCCTGGGTCCGATACTATTTGTCATTTTTATCAACGACTTACCAGAAAGTGTATTATCAGGGGGTTCCTATTTGCCGATGATGCTAAGCTGTTCAGAGAGATTAAATCCGAGAATGACGTTAGCCTACTACAGCATGATTTGAACAATCTGTTCGATTGGAGTGTTGAATGGATGCTACGCTTCCATCCTGATAAATGCAAAGTGCTGAAAATTTACAACAAGCGGGGAAAAGTTGACACATGTAGTTATCAAATGAAAAAGAATGACGGTGGTATGACACATTAGATGTGATTGATATAGAAAAAGATATTGAAGTAAACATATACATAGTCATCTGGCATTTGATAAACATATACAAATCCAAGAAAACAAGGCAAACCAAATAGTCGGTATCATCCGAAGAACATTTAAATCGTTAGATTACAAATCTTTCTGTCTGTTGGTTAAGGCTCTGGTGACCACATTTTGAATATGCCAATAGTGTATTGAATCCATATAAAGTAAAAGACGTTGAATCATTTGAAAATGTCCAGAGACGAGCAACTAAGATGCTACATTACTTAAATGACAAATGTTACAAAGAACGACAACAAATATTGAAATTGCCAACACTGAAACTTAGACTAATGCGTGGGGACACGATAGAAGCTTTCAAAATATTATCCGAAATATACGACAGTAAAGCGACTAACGATCTGTTTACTAAAAACACCAGTACAACCAGAGGGCATAAATTTAAAATCAACAAACAAAGATGCAAATTAGATGTGCGTAAACACTTCTTTATCAACAGAGTAGTAGACACATGGAACAGCTTGCCAGAACATATTGTAACAACCACTAAAGTGAAGACATTTGAAAACACACCAGACACTTACTGGAAAGATCATCCTATGAAGTTAGAGTATACAATTGAGCATGGACAACACACAAGCAGAGTAACCGGAAAAGATGACACTATGGTAGAAGAATCGATAGAGATGAACATAGAGGAGCAGCAGCTCCTGCGTTCATAATGAACGTACGTAAACGTAGGTAGGTAGGTAAAAATTGTCTTTGTCCTGGTGAAATATTTTGATGATTCGCAAGCTTCGCTTCAAATATAAGTCGGCTTACGGTATTCAGAATATTGTTGCAGGAACCCAGAACCAAGATCATGCATGTTTTCCTAGACTGTTAATAACGTCTTTACACTAATTTGATTGGGGGTGTACTGATTGCTATTTTGTTTTTGGAGACATGTTTTTGTGTTTAATGCTGTTATTGGCTTTTGAACTAGTTTTCAGAAACTGCTTGTACCTTCAGATCTGTCTTTTGTGTCTTTAATATTTTTGTTTGTTGTTTTGTTGTTGTTGCTTTGTATCGATCTGATGAGACAAGTCCTTTTCAACTGGTGTTTATAGTGTATCCTTATGTTGTGTTGTTACCCCACTAACCCATGTTAGGGAAGGTTTGGGCGCTCCCAACATTTTTAACCCCGCAACATTGTGTATGTGCCTGTACCAAGTCAAGAGCCCAAAATTCAGTGGATGTAGTTTGTTGCTGTATATCATATTTGTTATTCGTTTGTATGTTTTGCACATAAATCAGGACTGTTAGTTTTTTTCGTTTCAATTGTTTACATTATGGAAATGGAAATGGAATCGTAGACATTTTGTTACAAATTGCAGGATAGGCAAACCAATGAAAGTATTTTTTCGGATCACATATTCATATCGCACTCCGTTCAGTGTGATACGAAAAATATCCCTCCATGTGTAGAATAGATAACAGACCAAAATCATGAGAGAATAACATGTATTATCCTGATTTAGAGTAATTTCTCGCAATTTGATTGGCTGATATTGTCCTAATAAATTTCAGTGCAATTTTTTATTAAGTCAATTGAAATTATCTCCCTTATACCATTGCCCTAATTAAAAAAAAAGATTTTTTCGAGTTGCTTTATAGTCCAAATATTTTTCTTTTTTCACAGTTTTAGATAAAATATCTAAATATATTTGGTTGATATTGTCCTAATAATTGAATTTGAATATAATAAGTGGTGATATAACAAAATCAGGATAAATTCGTTACACAGTGAGCAATTGTCCTAATACGGAATTTATCGGGTCAATAACATTCATATCGGGTTTGGCTTCGCCTCACCCGATATGGATTTTATTGACCCGATAAATTCTCGTATTAGGACAATTACACAGTGTAACTAATATTATAAATACTTTACTTTCTATCTGGATTTCTTAAAATGTCAATTATGCTGTTTGATTGCTTTTTTTCATTTGTCATCTTCTTAGCCCTTTTCAGCTTTTCTACGTGTACCCATATATTCATAAAATAAAGTTCACCTAATCGATTCATTTGATTCAGCTTAATACGGGAATACATCAATACCCAACTGTTTTATGGCATAGTGACCTCCCTGGCACGAATATATTTTATTGTTAAGACAAACATAACAGTACTCTCGGGTGTTGTATCCAGGCCACGCGTCATGCCGTCAAATAATTTAAACTCATTCCACTGAGCATGTCAATTTGACTATATGTAGGGCAGACCAATAACTACAATGCAATTATTAGTAAGTACCTATAAAATTCTACCAAGCATCAGACAACCAAAGTTAATGATATTTGTTTTTGCCTTGATGTAAACATTACTATATTTGGAGTTTTGAAGACTGGAAGTTTACCTCTAGATGCCTATTCGTTACCAGAATTTGTAATGTTGTGTTGTTGTCTAGTTGACGTATATTTCTCGTCGCGTTAAATTCGCATCATATATTTAATAAAAATCAGCAAAATGATATATTTGTAAAGAAAACATAGAAGTTTATGAAATAGCTTTATTTTTTACAAATGTAACCTGCAAGATGGCTTCCACATTTACACATGACATTTTATCGTATTTTATCTGTCCGGAGCAATGAGGTTGATTCACACCATAAACAAAACAAAATGATATATTTTGTAAAGAACATATAACAATTTAAGAAATAGCTTTATTTTCACAAATATAACCTACAAAATAGCTTCCAATATTAAACATAACATTATAGAATTTATATATGTCCGCATCATAGAAGTTGATTCTCACTATATATAAAACAAAAATCAACAAAATAATATATTTGTAAAGAACAGATAACAGTTAAATCAATAGCTCTGTTTTTCACAAATGTAACCTCCACGATAGCTTCCATTATCACAAAAGACATCATGGAATATATATCTTTCCGTAGCATAGAAGAACATACAATCTTGTGGAGATGCATGGGATCCATCGGGTTGTCCTGCACCGAAGGCGTAGTACGTTATTTTTGTCATCTGTCCATTCTTAATCCACCTCCAATCACCACCAGGTACATATCGGTTGATATTTCTTCCTCCCACGTAGTAGTGCAGACCTGTTTGACATTGACAAATTAAGATAACAGAACAACAGAACAAATCTCAATATTAGATAAGATAAAGTGAAAAAGCACATGTTTTATTTTTCAGACGTCAATGCATAATAATGATAACTAATACATTGCATATTGAAAGAATAGTGGTATAAATACTAGACCATATGGTGTTTGTTGTTGTTTGTTTTTGTTTGTATGTCTGTATTTCAGATAAGTCAGTTATAGCTGGTTTATATGGTCATTTATTCTGTTCTCCTTTCGTATGTATTAAAACCATTATAGATAATTCTAAACAAGCACAAAAATGCATTTACTCGTTTTTATATTATAGGTACAAAATTGTTCTTTTTAGCTGCAATACCATCTATCAAATTTTACCTTTGACAGTACTAAAAAGGTAATCCGATTATGGAGCCGGCTTTATGAATACACAGCCTTCTATGTTTTATACAACATGACATTTCAAATTTCATTTTCTAAGAGATCATAATAAAGGAAATTAAATCTAATTATTAAGTCTAGTATACAAACTAAAATTCAAATTATCGTTTATAGTAGTTATATTCTTATTTGGCAATGCATTATTGTTGTGTGTGACTGATTTGTCCTACCTGACTTATTTTGCATAAGTTCCATTTTCATTATCATGGCTTCCTCAAGGGTTTCAAAATTAGCCAGATAAGCACCTCTCTTCGCACAGAGTGCCTATATACAAACAAAATGTAAACAAAAGTTTTACATCATTTAAACAATTGGGAAAGAATTAATAATTTCAATAGTCAGCGAGGTTTTCATCAATGGAGATAAAATAATAAAGCTTGCAACTGAACACTTGTAAGACACTATGAGTATAACCACAGACGAGGTTCCTGGCTTGTGGCATGTCCATACATAAGTTGCGAGATTAAACTACATCAAGTGCAGTATTTTTCAGGATTTTCTTCGTTTCTATTTCTATTGGTAGTGAGTGTCTTTAAGATTTGTGAGTCATGTATTTTTTCATCTATTCCATTTCAGAGGAACAATGTCTACAGGTACACAGGATGCTAAGAAAACGGCCATGTAGACACTACATGATAAATATGCATAAACAGTCTAGTATATAAAAGGTGTTGTGCACATTTAGAAACACGATGTTGATTGGATATCTTTATAATGATTAGAAGATTAGAAGATGTGCTTTGATTGTCAGTGATACAACTTTCAACCAGAGAACACATGACGTAGAAGTTAACAACTAAAGGCCACCGATATCTTTGTATCAATAAAAATGTTACACAACTTGTCTACACATGGGTCGATTTTATTAATGTTTGATTATATACGATATCAAAAATAGACAGTAATCGTACATTTCCGGAAAACATGTTGACTTCTTGTTGCTTTTTGTGTTTCTTAATTCCCTAGACGTGTATCCCATATAACCTTTTTCTTGACATATGCCCATATATAATCTTTTCCTTAACATATAACATTTCATCCACAAACTGTACACGTGGACATAAAATCACAAAATTTAAAGAAAAAACAAATAAATATAATAAGAATTTATATGGACAAAAAGCTCCAACTAGACACCAATATTACGCACGACCAATGCTTGTAAAGTTACGTTTGAATTCAACCTAAAAGATCAGTGTATGTGGAAGTACGTTGCATCAGTACCTGATGAAGTAACAGTACCTATCTGTTGGTTAGCTATTCATACGTACAAATGCTTCATCACCAGACACCTTGCCATTACTGATGAAGTAATAGTACCTATTTGTTGGTTAGCTATTCATACGTACAAATGCTTCATCACCAGACACCTTGTCATTACTGATGAAGTAACAGTACCTATCTGTTGGTTAGCTATTCATACGAACAAATGCTTCATCACCAGACACCTTGTCATTACTGATGAAGTAACAGTACCTATCTGTTGGTTAGCTATTCATACGAACAAATGCTTCATCACCAGACACCTTGTCATTACTGATGAAGTAACAGTACCTATCTGTTGGTTAGCTATTCATACGTTAACAACTAAAGGCCACCGATATCTTTGTATCAATAAAAATGTTACACAACTTGTCTACACATGGGTCGATTTTATTAATGTTTGATTATATACGATATCAAAAATAGACAGTAATCGTACATTTCCGGAAAACATGTTGACTTCTTGTTGCTTTTTGTGTTTCTTAATTCCCTAGACGTGTATCCCATATAACCTTTTTCTTGACGTATGCCCATATATAATCTTTTCCTTAACATATAACATTTCATCCACAAACTGTACACGTGGACATAAAATCACAAAATTTAAAGAAAAAACAAATAAATATAATAAGAATTTATATGGACAAAAAGCTCCAACTAGACACCAATATTACGCACGACCAATGCTTGTAAAGTTACGTTTGAATTCAACCTAAAAGATCAGTGTATGTGGAAGTACGTTGCATCAGTACCTATTTGTTGGTTAGTTATTCATACGTACAAATGCTTCATCACCAGACACCTTGCCATTACTGATGAAGTAACAGTACCTATCTGTTGGTTAGCTATTCATACGTACACAATGCTTCATCACCAGACACCTTGTCATTACTGATGAAGTAACAGTACCTATTTGTTGGTTAGCTATTCATACGTACAAATGCTTCATAACCAGACACCTTGTCATTACTGATGAAGTAACAGTACCTATTTGTTGGTTAGCTATTCATACGAACAAATGCTTCATCACCAGACACCTTGTCATTACTGATGAAGTAACAGTACCTATCTGTTGGTTAGCTATTCATACGTACAAATGCTTCATCACCAGACACCTTGTCATTACTGATGAAGTAACAGTACCTATCTGTTGGTTAGCTATTCATACGTACAAATGCTTCATCACCAGACACCTTGCCATTACTGGTGAAGTAACAGTACCTATCTGTTGGTTAGCTATTCATACGTACAACTGCTTCATCACCAGACATCTTGTCATTACTGATGAAGTAACAGTACCTATCTGTTGGTTAGCTATTCATACGTACAAATGCTTCATCACCAGACACCTTGCCATTACTGATGAAGTAATAGTACCTATTTGTTGGTTAGCTATTCATACGTACAAATGCTTCATCACCAGACACCTTGTCATTACTGATGAAGTAACAGTACCTATCTGTTGGTTAGCTATATATTCATACGTACAAATGCTTCATCACCAGACACCTTGTCATTACTGATGAAGTAACAGCCATCTCATATCCTCACGTAGGGTGCTTTACAATAATCTGTTATTAAACAGAAAAAATCAAAGTTCAATGAAATCAAAGGTGAGAAAAATCAATAGCTTAAGTCATCTTAATTTTTAGAAAATATTGTATTGACATATTTATAGTCTTATTTTGTTCTTTTTATTTTGTGCAAGTTTGGTTTATTTTCTTTTTGTAGTATGCCTATAAAATATCAAAAATAAAGCTCATTCTTTAAAAAATGTTCTAAAAGATATATATATCAGCAATAACTAGCTACTCATTAAAATTCAAAATTGTATAAGTAGCACACACACAAACACATTGCTATCAAACTTTCCCATCTTTCATTATACATGTACAACTCTTGTCACGTTATTACATTTCATGTTCTTGGGAATAAATTATAACAAGCAGTATTACATAGCATTGCCACATTATATCTGTTTTAAATCACATTCAAATTTCAAATATTGTTTTTAACATTAGTGATTTGAATTTCGTACATACTTGATAAGCGTTTATAATTACCTCCTAAAACACTGTTCAATGCCATAGCAGTGCAAAACAACAGAATTTTAGTTTCCATTCTAGAGATAGTATGAAGAAAGACTTTATACGGTGAAACTGGAAAAAAGAATAATAGACAACTAACTTCAGGGCACAACATTCAAATTATAAGTATAATAAATGCTTCGATTTTGTTTGTTCAAAGTATTGAAATTAAAACAGACTCCCTTTTCAGTTTGTGTAAACTTGATCTCGATGGTTTTAACCTCGATAATTTAAAGCATAATTGGTGTTACTTGCCTCATCCTAGTTGTGCTTTATAGTTTTTTACTTTCCGATAACCGATTAGTACCGACTGTTTATAAAGCTTATTCAGTCAGGAAATACGCACAAAATATAACCACATTCCTCATGTACACTTCATATCGTAGTTTTTTATGCTAACATTAACAAAATAGTTAAAAACCTTGTTTTAAATTCAACAAAATAAGACGCAGTAAAGTAACATTGGAAAACATCCAATTATCTAAGGAACAAGATAGGACGTCGCTTAACTTATATATATCCTGTAAAAATGTCGTTGTTTGTTATTACCAAATTATAAGATTTTACGCACGTAAAATTAACGTTATACAACAATACAAGGATACTTTCTCAAATTCAATATTTTGCAACTTTGTGTTTTAATTGATCAGACTTGATATTCCTCAAGGATATTTTGAATTAAAAAGAACATTTCTGGACCAAAGGACAATGATGAAAACAAATTATATGTCACTGTACGGCCTTTATCAATAAACAATTTTAAACCATACTGTAATGTTTAGAAACAGAACATTTACAGTCAAGATATATCATGTCAGCTTCTGATTGCACCCTACTGGTCATTATTATTAGATATATGACATATAGTGATATAAAATATTAGCTAACTAGTATATCGATAACGTACAGGTTGTGATTGATTTTGGGGGTTATGGCCCTAACCGTTTAAGATTTTGGGCCAAAAAGGGGCCAAAAGCAAACATTTTTCTGGTTTCCGGACAATAACTTGAGTATAAGTGTATGGATTTGTATGAAATTGTACCACAAGGTTCCATACCACTAAAGGAAGGTTTGTTTGAATTTGGGGTTTATGGTCGTATGCGCTTAGGAAAAAGGGCCAACAAAGGATAAAAAACAAACAATTTGTTAAGCTTTGTTTGAATTGCTTATTTCTGACAAATTTCAATGGGGTTTAAATAATCTTGAAATATTGGGATTCTTTAAAATTGAAAACGGAAACGGGGAATATGTCAAAGAGACAATAACTCGACCAAAATACAGAAAACATGCTTAATCTTATCGTGTAATTAGATTTTTATTTGGGTCGTGTTTTCAAGTGCGTCAAAAGTAGGGTGCAAAATTAACCTTTTTTGATTGATTCAATATGCTAAGTCTAATAATGTATTTAGATTTTGGATCTTGGGCCCATTTTTCAAATTGGTCCCATTAGGGTCCAAAATTAAACTTTATTTGATTTCAACAAAAACTGAATGGTAGGGGATTTTGCTATGCTGAATTGCTTGTCATTTGTTTGGGTTTTTTTTTACATTAAGAGTTACCTCCCTTACAATGTTTTAGCTTATGATTTGTGTCTTATCTTTGAGGCGATATGCAAATGAGAAGCTATCATTTTATTTTTAAATGTTACTAAGAACTTTGCTTATTCAGATATGTTGATTTAGTGATCATTGTTCATGCATTGTTCTATTTTAAGATTGTTAACATTTAAATGATTTCCTTTGATTGAAAATTCCATTGGAAATTCAGATATTTCAATACACTTCAATAATAATTTAAACATTTCCCACATATACTTAAAAACAATTTCCTCCATATTGACATTTTTCTTCAAATGAAAATTTATTAACTCAAACCACAATTTAACGATAATCTACTCTAAATCACACAACATTAATGTCGCCACTTGATATCATTTTTCAGAACATTTCTAACCTCAAATTCACAAACCTAATTAAAATAATATCCCAACCACTCGGAATTACAACCCCATAAACCACAATTACCAATGCATGCACAATTCCATGCCACAATTTTATTCCGTATTATGATCCTATTTTGCAAAAAAAAAATAATTTTAAATTCAGTTCATTATGATATAATTCTACTATCCTTTTAACTTAGATATAATTTTATTCTGCATTTCATTTCCACTACATCATTCGTTCCTAAAATTGCGAAATTATCAGTATTAATTTCAAAATGCTAACAGTTTGACAGTATCAAAAAAATGACATCCCCCCCTCCCCCTTTTCCCATTACCCAAAGTCACAATAAATTTCAAAATGTCAATCATTACCTGACAAATATACCTCAGCTACCATACACCATATCTGTACCCCACTTAGCAATATTCAAACACCAAAAAAAATCAATTAATTTAATAAATGGTTCCTACCTATTACAGCTTAAACTATATACCTTTATGGAGCATTTTAAAACTTGACTAATATTGTCCATTAGTAAATAAATAAATTAAATTATTGGTGAACTTGGATATGCTGAATCTAACAGTGTATATTTAGATTTTGGATATTGGACAATAATAGGCAAAAGTCCAATTTCAAATTTTTCCGTTCTTTGACAGCATTCATTCTGTGTCAGAAACCCATGCTGTGTCAAATACTAGTATTTAATCACAATCCAAATTCAAAGCTGTATCAAGCTTGAATGTAGTGTTCATAGTTGTCCCAACTGTTTATGGTTCGACCTCTGCGGTTGTATCAAGCTGCGCCAGCAGGAGCATTTTATTTAAGTATATCATACAGAATGAACATATTATGTTAATTTCAAATAATATTTAAATTTAGAATATGATTAACTTAACTATTTCGATAGATTGATTGTTGGTTGATTAATGTCAAGTGGCAAATATTACATGTATGATATTTAAAACCACGGGAGTTGCAACACATGCATGATGTTTAAAACCACGGGAATTGCAACGTGCAGAGAAATTGGCACTCTTCCTACAAGAAGCATCATATTTAACGTCCCAATTCAGGCTGGACGTGGTTGCGTGTTTATACATCCGTACAGCCAAAATGGACGCTTCTCTCGAGCATGGATACATGTGACTGTCGGATCGTACAGGTCAAGGATTAACCATAGGTCTTAACCCCAGTCAATCCTGCTTGTCTCATTATCTTGAAAGTACGATATCAGGTCAGTAAAATTTGTTCATTGTAAGCAGTGATTATTTGCAGACAGTAAAGTGGTACACATTACATAACTTATGTTTATGGGCAACACAACTACATGTCCTTCGAGAAAAGAACAATCCGTGATACAATTTGATTTACCTTCCTTTAATCACCATATGTCTTCGTCTGTGAGCTATCGTCATGTTTTGCAATAAAATATAATCACAGACGAATAAAGTAAGCTTTGTGCTAAACAGTTATTGTTGATGCTTCATGATAGTAAGTTTGTTCATGTTATTACCAAATATTGTAAGCATAATGTAAATCAAAGTACTGAAGTACTGTACATCGGATGACCGCAAGTTCTTGTGGATGGTCACAAGCACTTGTCTCAGAAAACAAATCACATCTCTATACCTGAAAGTGAGGTTAATGTACAGATATATTTTTTTCTGAGACAAGTTCGTGCGTGGATGATAAATAAATGACAGGGAATTTAACCTCATCGTAATACCTATTACATTGTAGTGATATAATCATTTGTTATCAGTATAATCTGGTTTGTTGTTATATATTATATTAATATTTGTATATTACAGTTACATGTATATGTAATTTTCATCCATTTGTATATCATTCTATTCTACTATATTAATAATAGTGCAATGCAAGTGCATGGTGGACATTCTTCTGTAATAATTCGATTTTTCTAATAGATTGGATTTGAGTAGGCATTCATATTTTCCCGCAAAACGTTCTATCTCCCATGCAGAGTTATCGGTCCTTGAGAGAGAGCAAGGATCGATAACTCTGCATGGGAGATTGCAAACGTTCTTGAGATATTCTTCCACATGCGTTAACACACTTTTTCTGTATGTGTGCATAGATATTAAAGATTTTTACTTAAACATATATTTCTAACGATAAAACATTTTCATATTACTAATTTATGTTCTAAAAAATATTTTTAGGAGTATCCATTGAAAAAATGAATTTATGTCAAGCGATAAGGAATGTTCATTTGCACTCGATAATGTCTGCGTATTTATCATATTTATAGATCGGTTACAATCCCAACACTAATGTTACGTAATGGAAATCTAGGCGACAGCAGTACACCTGAATGCCCTCACGGTCATCCGATGTAAAAATGATACAGACGGAGTGGTCTCCCGGAAAAGCTTATTAATATGATTTGAGTTATTCCTCTTTGATAATGTCGTTAACAAATCATGATGGTATATGATTATTGATAGCGAATTGTCTTGTGTTGTCATTATAGTATTATTAGCCTTTTTTAAATAAGTGTGCTTTGTATTTTGCACGTATTAAACCCGACCAAAGAGCAAAGAACAGCCCACGACCACAAATGGGTCTTCATCGCGGCAAGAAAATTCCACACCCGGAGGCGGGCTTCAGCTGGCCCCTTACCAATAATGTATACTAATTCAGCGAAGTGGACGCCACGCTAAACTCCGAAACATATAAATGAACCAGAATTAAAACAACACACAAGACTAACAAAGACTAGAGGTTCCTAGGTGACTTGGGACAAGAAAATGAAATAAACACATCCGAAGTGCTTTTCTGAATTTACCTTTCATCACGAACACTCAAACGTAAACATTTGAAAGTCAGGGATGTGTGAATATACTGAAACGTCTGGAGCTATATGATCTACAAATATCACATTTATCAACAAAGACTGCATATCAAATAAAAGTATAATGTAAAAACAAGTTTTTTTAACAGCACAGAGTTAGATACTGTTACTATACAAAGTCTAGCATCAGTAAAGTCGACTTGAATTAGCGAAGGTAAGAGTTCCCACAATAGGGATTTGTAACTTTGGGTTCAAACAGGATGGAAAGTCGGCTCAACGCATCCGTAACGATAAAGAGCATCAGTTTTTATAGAAAAAAAAAGATTGACAAGAAATAAGTCTTGTTCCTGCATGTTGTTAAAAAAAATGTTGGTTAAAAATGGTTTCATAAATGTTTCTCTATACAGTATAAGTAAATTGTCCTATAATTTTATCTGTATATATGGATTGGGTGTTTGATTTGATAAATAGCGTGAAGACCTGGCAAGTGCTTTATAAATTATATAAATTTTGGTAATCTTTGCTGTTGTGTAAACTGAGCAAATGATATTGACGCTGAAAATGTTGCATAGAATCGGTTTATACTGTGATGACTAGGTAAATTTCTGTAGACTCGGTAAATACTGTGATGACTCGTTAAATGTTGTGATAACTCGGTAAATGGGGTGATGACTCGGTAAATGTTGTGATAACTCGGTCAATGCAGTGATGACTCGGTAAACGTTGTGTAGACTCGGTTAATACTGTGATGACTCGTTTAATGTTGTGATGCCTCGTTAAATGTTGTGATAACTCTTTAAATAATGTGAAGACTCGGTAAGTGTTGTGGTGACTCGTTTAATGTTGTGAAGACTCGGTAATTGTTGTGATGACTCGGTTAATGTTGTGATGACTCGATATATGTTGTGTAAACTCGGTAAATGCTGTGATAACTCGTTAAATATTGTGCAGACTCGGCAAATGCTGTGTGAACTCGGTAAATGCTGTGATGGCTCGTTAAATGTTGTGTAGACTCGGTAAATGCTGTGATAACTCGGTAAATGTTGTGATGACTCGTTAAATATTGTGCAGACTCGGCAAATAATGTGATTACTCGGTAAATGCTGTGATGACTTGTTAAATGTTGTGTAGAATCGGTATATGCTGTGATATCTCGGTAAATGTTAGTATGACACGGTAAATGTTGTTTCGACTCGGTAAATGCTGTGATAACTCGGTAAATGTTGTTATGACTCGGTGTAAATGTTGTATAGACTCGGTAAATATTGTGATGACTCGGTAAATGTTTTGATTAATCAGTAAATGTTGTGTAGACTCGGTAAATTCTGTGATGACTCGGTAAATGTTGTGTATAGACTCGGTAATTGCTGTTTAGACTGGGTAAATAATGTGTAGGTTATGAAATAATTGTTTTTACCCTGTTGATATTTCACAATTGTAAATTTTGTAAATGTTGCTTCAGTGAACGCTATTTAATTTTATCCATTTAACAGTTTCAGTCACTTATAGGGTCTTTGCATCGGAACTAAACACATTTATTTAAAAACCAGTTGTTGGCATGACACGGGTTATGCTCTTCTCATATATTTTATGATGGTATGATACTAAACCCCTAACGGGAGGGATTGTGCCTGATATTCATATGATGAAGACATAATCTTTCAATCAGTTTAATTGAGGTCTGGAGCTGGCATGTCAGTTAACTGCTAGTAGTCTGTTGTTATTTATGTATTATTGTCATTTTGTTTATTTTCTTTTGTTACATCTTCTGACATCGGACTCGGACTTCTCTTTAACTGACTTTTAATTGCGTATTGTTATGCGTTTACTTTTCTACATTGGCTAGAGGTATAGGGGAGGTTGAGATCTCATAAACATGTTTAACCCGCCGCATTTTGCGCCTGTCCCAAGTCAGGAGCCTCTGGCCATTGTTAGTCTTGTATTATTTTACTTTTAGTTTCTTGTGTATAATTTGAGTTTAGTATGACGTCCATTATCACTGAACTAGTATATATATTTGTTTAGAGGCCAGCTTAAGGACGCCTCCGGGTGCGGGAATTTCTCGCTGCATTGAAGACCTATTGGTGACCTTCAAAATCTGTTGTTGTCTGTTCTGTGGTCGGGTTGTTGTCTCTTTGACACATTCCCCATTTCCATTCTCAATTTTATTCTTTTAATTATCTCAGTCAAGATCGCTTTGCATGCGCAATATCTAGAAGTTAAGACTATGTTTTTGATGTCTTCCTGCTTTTTTGAGTTGTTTGGTTGCTGTCTTATTAATTTATACTCTAAATCTCTTATGCATTATGAGTAGATGATACCGGAATACATTTTGTTTCAGGCAAAACTGTTGTGGTATGGCGATAGTATAATAAATTAATATACTATACTCTTAGTCTAAACTAAGATTACTACTTCTTCGATTCAATAGACAAAGGGAACATATATCAAAATGTCGTCAGAAATACACAAATCAATGATGATGACGACGACGAAGACGAGGATGATGATAAGTAGTCTTTTTTTTAAGTTAGCGTTTATAAGTGTGAATGAATTCGTAATACTGACACACCGTATCAACTGAGATACACATAAACCAAAAGCTATAGGACAGACAGTATTACTGGAATTTCACAATATGAAAACTGAAATCATGGCATTTGTAAAATATAAACTAGTTTTGAGTTGTCCGTCGGTGTGGATTTCAATACAAAGCATATGAAGCAAACTTTCTTCTCTCAGTAGTTTACTTTAAGATAGGTCACCTGGGTAGATGTAAATGCTCGTTCGAATATGTATCATTAGAAAGATCCTGCAATTTTAATGCAAGAATAAGGCAATTCAAAGTTGTACCCAATTAGTCCCAGGTTAAAAACCAACTGCTTGTTAAAATATTAATCCAAAAACAAATATTTTGTCAATCAAATTTTATATTTCTGTATCGGTATACATATTTGAAATAGTTGTTTCTAACAAAGTGACAGTTATTACTATGATGTTTCTCATTTAGAGCTGCATGCTGACAGAAAAACGCTATTTTAGGTGATGATGTAACCAATGCTTCAATATAGAATTGAATCCTGATTCTTTTTTCATTTATACGAAATGAAAGCAAGAAACCTTCACATATTACATGAAGCATGATGGCGATGATGTAGATAATGAGAAGTCTAAAGTTTTGATATCGTGTCAAAACGTTTAGCGATTGCCATTGAAGAAATTCTTATTAATCAACTTTTAAGACTCGAGATGTTATTAATATCCTCTACTGGACGATTGTCTCGTGTGTTGTATATAAAAATAAGACGATGTGGTATGATTGCCAATGAGACAACTCTTCACCAGAGAGCAAATGATGCAGAAGTTAGCAACTAAAGGTCACCATACGGCCTTCAACAAGGAGCAAAACACATACCGCATAGCAAGCTACAAAAGGTCCCGAAATGAAAAATGGTAAAACACTTCTAACGAGAAAACTAACAGCCTGATTTATATATAAAACAATAAACGAAAAACAAATATGGTATACAGCAACAAACGACAACCATTGAATTACAGGTTCCTGACTTGGGACAGGCACATACAGAATTTTGCGGGGTAAAACATGTCTGTGGGCGCCCAATCCTTCCCTAACCTGGGACAGTGGTGTAACAGCACAACATAAGAACAAAATATAAAATTCAGTTGAAAAGGGCATATTTAATTGTATCGCCAATGATTACATTTTCTTTGTAACAATCGCAAATGCAGGTATCAGTGATGATCCTTGTTTTTTATAAATGATTTCTAGTGTTTGGCATCTGTTGAACAACATCTCTTTTATGAGTAAAAGTATCTTAGAGCTCTTTCATGCAAATAAAACAGAACTTTTGTAATTATGCAAACGTGTGAAAATGTAAAAAATTGTTAGAAATATTACTTGTATATTTTAGACAGAAGAAATATTGTGCGTATATCATACCTAAGCAGTTTTCGTCACTATTGAACAAAAATGCATGTTACAATACATTACGCGACGGAAGCAAATACCAAATATCTACAGACAATCAGGCACGTGTTGACAAACATAACGATAATCTCGCGTTAATTCATATATAAGAAGCATTTATCTTATACTAATTTTCTCAGCAATTTCATTTGTCATGTTCCTCTGACATAGATTTATACATCTTTACGTTGTACATGAAAAATCAATCATGGATGTATTTTTTTTTTTTTTGGATATTGTATTCTAGTTTTGTGTAAACAAAAATATTGTATACTAGTTTTGTGTAAACAAAACATTTTATTATATGAAGAGGTACTTTTCTTTTTGGGAATATGAGTTGGTGATGGTAAATCACGACTTTTAAACGTGGAAATGATATATAATTGTTCTCTTTTGGGTCTATTTTTTCATATTTGTCAGTATTCTAAAAATCTAAAATTTTAGGAAAGAGCAAGGATTTTGAATGTTAGTGCAATGTCTGTTTCATGATGTTATAATGACGTCATGAAGTAGCCTCCTAATTGCAATAATCTGCAATATGTCACCCAAACGGTTGAAAATTATTCTGCAAACAAGGTATGGATTGGTTTACAATTCCTAATGAAACCTTGTTGTGAAGTAAAATTATTCAAGAAACATTTTCGGATATACTATTGTAAGACAAATAAATTCAAATGATATTACCTATTTTGATTTATGATTGATTAATTGTTGGTTGCTTAACGTCCAGTGGCAAATTTTTCATTTATGTTCAGGACGAGAACAAGTTAGCAATTAATGTAATAGAGGTCGTCCGGAATGAAGGTCGGGGAATTTTGGACTGCCACTGGAAAATGAAGTCATATTGGATAGGGACAGATATTTTGCCTGGCAACAGGCCACCTACGGACCCCTCAAAAAGTTGTTGCAAGGGTTCCTAACGTGCAGCTAGAGACCGTGGCACTGTTTTAACACTAACGTCCCCATTATGACCGGACGTGGCTGCGAAGTTGTACATCCCGCACAGCCAAATAGACGCCCCATCAAAATGACCATATTTTTATTCCCCAGTCGTCCTTTTTGGTGTATGAATGATTTTGTAAAATGTATGTTATTTTTTACTGTTGAATGTGTACTGTATGCATGCTTCAATGAAAAGTGTACAATGGTTTACTTTTATAAATTGTTATTTGGATGGAGAGTTGTCTCATTGGCACTCACACCACATCTTCCTATATCTAAGTTCTATTGAGTTACTCTCTAAAAATATGTTCAAAAGAAAATGATATTAATTATTTCATTTTAGTTTTTCTACTATTTTGAATATATGATGTAAACATGAAAATGGACAACACAGAGAAACTACCAAACTCCGAAACAGTGGTAACATCGTCTCTGCTAGGCTACTGTGAAAGCTGGACACCTGTTGTGTTCACTTATCGCTGAGCTTTAGATGGAATGGCGGATCAGTTTACGCTATTGTGGTGTATGTTTAGCAAAGCAACGTCGCCACTCTATCTGAGTTTGAGAAAATACTTCTTCACAATACAACAAAAGTACGGACATGCTATATACAAATACATACCGAAATATTCTATAAGTTCAACAAATATTCCCCTGATATTTGCGGTCCATCCATTCTGATGACCTAAGTCCTTTTTGAAGTAGGTAATTAAAACAAGTTTTATTTTATTTAAATTATTTGTTTCAATCATGTAAATTTCTTAAAAGAAAAAAAGAAACTATAACATTCAAGATAGATTCATAAAGCCGAAATATTTAACTATATTTTTTTTCTAAAGCTGAGAGCCAAATACAAAGCTTATCTTATCAAGTCCTTGTGATGCCATTTCCTAGGTGGACACACTATAGACCTTAATAACTCTCATTCGTTTTAGCTGATATGCATGAAAAATTGCCACTAAAATTTAACCATAATATATATAGCTTATAGTATAATATCTTGCCACATTGGTAATCTAAAAGAACCATAATTGGTGCTTTGTTGTCAAATATTCCATTCGGTAATGTCTACAGATGATGTTAAATTAATAGACATATTTTCCTGCGATATAGAACCCTGTGGAATCTTTGTTTAATAAAAAAAGTTCGGACGACGAGCTTAAATATCTTAATTTGCAGTTCTTGATGAAATTATTTGGTTTCCACTAATGATAAGCTTGGAGGTTTCATGTCAACGTTAATACAGTACAGTAATACATTGATCCAATTTTTACAATTCAAAAAACAGATGAGAAACACAAGAGTGTTGAAGACGTGCATATATGTACATTGTATGTGTACATTGTATATAGGAAAAATGTTGTTTAAGTCTACACATAAGGAATCTTTTTTATATAGTTTTCCCCCATAGTTTTGCAATGGTCAATTTAAACATAATTTTGAGTATTTCTTAGAAAATAATATATCCGCAATTTTTAACTTAAGGTAAATACATTTTTCATTAATTTCAATCTTAGTTTTCGAACTTCATATCGTGAAAAATATAGCTGCATTATTTCAGTATATATTTTAATGTAGAAATTGTCATTTTAAAATAAAGAGTGTTGTCCAGTATCATTACCGTTTCTTGAATACGAAAAAATGCACGGTGATCATATCAACCGTGACCAACATGTTTTATTTATTTTCCCATTATTACCACATAAAAGACTACAAAACACAAACTCAAAAAGACTTAATTATTTCGACAATTACAAATATTTCGTCAAAAGAATATTTAAAATAAATTAAAGAAGTAAAAATTTCTCTATTACCGCTTTCCAATTTCTTGGCTTCTGAATTTACACAAACGCAAATCTTTCACATTCTTACGTTTTGAATTTCATAGGTACTTCGACAATAACATGTCATGGACTATTATTCTTTCAAATGAAGCGGAAATGTTTAACTTGTAAAATGTTTTTTCAAGTCCCAATATCTCATATTGTAAAACGATAACTGTATAAAACGGCGGGAATCTGTCAGCGCTCCACGTGCTAAATATGTCTGTTGCAGTCGACCATTTATGACCGCGGTACTTTATTTCAAAAACAGCATTGCAAAACTACTTAATAATATTTCTTTAAAACCTAATTATTATTTTTTTCAAAATTTAAACTTTTAAACTTATGTTTCACAAAAAATAAACTATTGAGAAAAAATGTAATTTGTTTTTGTGAGAAATGAATTTTTTTCGCTAATTGAAATAAAAATATGAATAACTTCATGCGGTCGTTGTCTGAAAATCTATTGCCCTTTTTCAAAACTAAACCTCACACAGCAAAAATTGTTGTTTAATTGTGATATCATGAAACAGAACGATGTCTTTTGACAAAACCAGGGATATTTATTTAGATACAAACATCGTAATCTTGTATCAGAGACCTTAATTGTTGACTCAGTAAACAGTACAAATGTTTCGTACCAGACAATAATCACAAAACAGAGTCGGGTTTCATTTTAATGAAGGACGATATCTTGTGCGTCGTGTCGCTCTGCTTCTGAGTAGAATTATCTTGACTGGTTCCCTGTTGTTTGCTAAACTGTTGACAGCACTGTCAAGTTCTGTAGAACCAAATTATGTAAAACGTACAAATGATTGGAACAAGACATTAAACGTAAAGTGAAAAGTGTCAGATGAACTACTGTGTCTTCATGAAGAAAGTTTAAAAGCTTAATCTTATCTGATAAAGAATGTACGAAGTTCATTATGTTTATAAAACCTTCAAATTACTCTTACTTATGTCGAAAATTATATATCAACTTCTTTACCAACCATTATCAAAATGTCTGAGGTATTTGAACCCTGACGAATTCGGCATAAATATCTAAAAAAAAATAATTAATTTCTTCCGTTCATTTATTTTGATCAATGTGTGAAATATGAGCGCGCTTTTTCATAACATACATACATCTGACAACATGTCGGTATACCAACCTCCAATCCTGCCAACTGAACATTTTATTTCAATATTTTCGATAATGTATGTTTTCTTGATATGAGGTAAATAAAGATTAAACTTTACCGATGCCACATGTGGAGCAGTACCTGCTTACCTTTCCCGAACACCTGATGTGTACTTCGATTTTGCGTGGAGTCTAGTTTTTATGTACTGTTTTGTAATTGGTTTTTTTTTTTTTGTCTTTTCGGCCGACTTTCCTTTGGCCATGGTGTTGTCTGTTTTTATTTGGCTTATGGTTTTTGATTTCGCTCTTGGTGTTCTCTTGTTTTTTCATATGATGATGAGTTATTTTAATGTTTGTAGCTGCCATTTTCCAATTGACTGTACATTATCGTCTGTTTGGTCTCATGAAACCAATATCCCAATTTATTATAAAGTAGATATGTAATAGTATATGGCATAATATTATTTTTTGGTGGTGGTTGTGGTGGTTGTGGGGGGTCGGGGTGTTGATATGCGATTGACATATATACACATCAAACAACTTTCCCAAGAAATAGCTTAACAATTTCTTATTGGTGCCTTTAGTGGAGAATGGTCTGTTGACCATACAGTCTTTGAATATAGATACATCATTAAACAGCATGTGTATAGAAAATTCGTTAAGATAAAAGAGGCTATCAAGGATTTAACTCTAGCTAAAACAATATCAAATAAAACACGATAAATGTTTACCTTCTTTACGATCAATGTTTTCTCTAAAACTATTTACATATCTAAAAAAAATGAGCTACGAGAGTACCATGGGATATAGGTACATGTTATCTGGATGTGGATATGTAGATATAGAAAAATATCAGCCCGCGAGCCAGAATATGAAGCTAAATGTCGAGTGAGCGTAGCGAACGAGCCATTAGCTTCATATTCTGTCGAGCAGGCTGATATTTTCAATATCTATACAATCCACATTCAGATAACATTTTATCATCTTTCAAAGCAATGTTTTATCAAAATTTCCTTTTTCAATAATTTCGCAGGAATTGTTATTACCGGAGTGTCTCTGTTATTGCTAGGCAACAAACGTCATCAAAATATTAAACCGCGGATACACCTTGTG
This sequence comes from Mytilus coruscus, assembly GCA_017311375.1. Taxonomy (NCBI): domain Eukaryota; kingdom Metazoa; phylum Mollusca; class Bivalvia; order Mytilida; family Mytilidae; genus Mytilus; species Mytilus coruscus. Next base: position 88,751,692 of record CM029598.1, read on the forward strand.
GCCAAAATACGCAGGGTTAAATATTCCCATTAACTATAGGAAGAAAAATGTTTCGTGTACATGATAATGCATATATGAGAGTATAATATTTGATGATGATACAAAAAGAAAGAAATATTAAAGATTATATTGAAAGATCGTAGTATTTCATATCACCAGAAGAAGAAAAATTCTACTCGCTGACTGCTGAACAACTTTTAAGCATATGCTTCATAAAAAAATTCCAGAAACGCATCAAAATGCTGTTTGTTTTCAAGACTAAAAGTACACATATATATTTAAGTAGTCGTAATTCGTAAAGGAGAAGTTAATTTGAGAAAGACAGATGTTGGTAAATTGTTCTTCTTGTATGTATAAACCTCGACATCTCGCACCTTGTACCCGCCATTTGTACGTGAGAAGACAAGGAAGGTAGGTGTTATTTTTGTATCGACTTACTACCCCACCAAATTGCATTCGGACGGTATTCTGGTTCGGGTTATGGGGTACCATTTCCTATAAGTGCTTTGCCAAATGTTATCATTGAGGAAAACAGATTTGGTTCAAACATGTCAAAATTTTCCGTCAGGTATTTTCTTCTCTACTGTATTGAAAAATAACAGAACCAGATCACCTGGATTTTTGAAATATTATACAAAATTGCTTTGCTGCATTCTGTTGGTCCATGTACATTGATATATCATTCTTTTGATGACTTGGAGTTAAAATGACAAGGTACATCATGTTTATGATTCTTGAAAAAAATTATGCTTTCAGTGTATTCAACTAGGTAGCTCAGGGGTCAGAGCATCTCTTTATGAGAAGGTCTTAGGTTCAAATCTAACTTAGTTTCACTGAAACAGTAAATACTATAAATGGAATCTTAACATGTATTAATCATTTAATATTTTGACCTCTTCAGTCTATCTCATGTGAATTATCAATGTACATATACAGATATAGCCAATATATGATTTACACCAGTTTTCACAACAAAAACATTAAATTGTGACTTTTGTGGAATATTTCAGGATACCAATTCAATATGCAGTGAACATGATAATAAATTGTTGTATGTGTGCTTTTTTTATGAAACAATTATTTTTGTTTTGTTTTACAAGCAATTTGAGAAAACTTGGTATAAGTAATTCAGACTCAAATAATTTGATATTAGTGATACATGTACATGCACTCAGTGTAAACAACTAGGTAGCTCAGGGACCAGAGCAGCTCTTAATTTTGTTCCCTATTTTATTATTTAAAATGAAATGTTTAATCTAGAGTGTATAATATATGTGCATTTAATTAATCAATTTTATTATTAGTTTTACTGTGAATTTTATGTTCACTATAAATTTTTAATAATTTAAACTTCCACCCCGCATTGTTGACATTTGTATCGATAGATTGATCTCAATACAGGTCAGATCAATAGTTCAATTAGGTCAAATAGTTCAGTTCTGAAAAAAAGTAGTCCCGGCAGAACTTATCAAGACTGCCGTCGACACCATTTTATCAACATCTCGTTTCAGAATGTAAAGTAATTTTAGGAAAAAAGAAATGGTTCATTGTAAAATATGTACTTCAAGTGTAATTTATTTTATTAAAAGAATTTATTTGGTGACTTATCACCATTACAATACAAGAAAATATGTTGGGAGAATTTGTTGATAAGTCCTGCTCACTTGATAATGTCTCCTCACTTGCACGCGCTAACTGGATACGAGTTTTACAGATATGTTTAGGAAGCTGATATAGCGGTAGGGAAGGATGATAAACATTGATATAAGTTTCTCTGTCTTACAGAAATGAATCCATCCGCAAGGGAACGTTCTTTTTGATATACGGTATGTATAAATACGCAGCCACGTCCATTTGGAAAGGGATTACCCAACATGTCCTCGTTTTATGGTGTCTTACGCCCTGCAAACTTACCTTTTGAACTTATTGTAAATTTGTTCTCGTCCTGAATATGCATGTAACATTTTTCGTCGGACATTAAGCAAATAACAATTCATCAATCAATCATCAAAAATTATATGTTCTCATGCACCGAGATCGGTTTTAATCTAACAATATATTAAAAAGGCCACACAAAAGGTATGGTCAATGTCCTCTGTATATTTTTTCAATCACATGTTCAATATCTGTCACAGCTTCCAACAACATCACATTTGTATATAGTAACAAAAGCAAATGTTATTCTGCGAAATTTTCCAGGATTTTTCCAGAAAATTGGTTTAGTTTAAGTGTTAGTTTCCAATATGAATGCACACGAGTTAAAGTAAAGAACAAATAATTCGTAAAACATCGTGCATACTGGTACGAATACAATTAAAGAACATATAAAGGCAAAACCCTTTAACGTATGTAAGTATGGATGTTGTGTAAACGCCACTTCAGCACTATTGGCTATTTTGCATAGGACAGTTTTTATTGGTAGAGGAAACCGGGGGTCCGGCGAGAACCACCGACCTTCGGTAGTAAGAAATGGCAATCCTAATTAAGATTGGAGTTGTACGCACCTGTCACGTGCGGGATTTGAACTCGCAACATCAGTGATACAGAGATTAACTACTTAGACCACTCGTCCACCGTACCCTTATTTAAAACATATGTTAGGTAGGTACATGGATTTATTTGTGAAAGGTCAATGGGTCTCTATCAGTCCTTTCATCTGTGTGACCATCCAAATTCTCATTTATATCAGAACTTCATTCAATTTTGTTGATGGACCTAATTATTTGCAAATGAACAGTACTATGTAGGCATGTACTAAAAATTTAAAATTTGATTAATGGTTGACTGCAATATTTTTGTTTTATCCCACCACTGTAAAGACAAAATGTTTTAAAGTATGTTGCAAACCATCTGTCCTACCACCATAACAAATATGTTTTTGTCCACGCAGATAAAGCCCCAAACAACATGCTTTTGGTGTAAAATCACATTACATAATAACTGCTCGATAAATGAATTAGGTATTGACAATTCACTTGAAAACTCAAAATATACCCCAACGACACTTGCCAAGGAGCAAATCCTGGATAATCATAGGTCTCTTTTATGCTCTTTTGGAATTTCAACCAAAGATGAAGAACTAGACCTTCCTTCACTGTATTGGATACATATAAATAACATAAGTGTCCTTACAAACAACGTTATATAATTGGGTCTTCCTAGTGCTCCACGAAACCTCTTTCTAAATTATTAACATCAATTGTATCAGCAATCAAACTTCGGCCGGGCTTCAAAATTATTGTGAAACTGCCTATTCTAGAGGTGGCGTGAATCAGTTTTGGATACTAAAGAGTTCCTAAGATTTTGAAGAGTACATACATTTTAAGACTCTTTTATCCTGCAATAGTATTGAAACATTTGACTTTTCTACACTTTACACAAGTATATCCCATTCCAAACTAAAAGACAAATTGATAGAGTTGGTCCTGCTGTGTTTCATAAAAAAAAAAAGAATGGCCAAGTATCTAGTCTTTGGGAGGGATAAATCGTGATTTGTAAAAATTCACTCTTATTCAAACAAAACATTCTCTGAAACTGGCATTATCAAGATGCTTGATTTCTAGATTGACCACATATTTGTTACGTTTGGAAGACGTGTTTTTCAAAAAGCAATCGGCATTCCTATGGGAACCAACTGTGCTCCTCTTCTTACCGACTTGTTCCTTTTTTCATATGGGGCTGGCTTCATGCAGGAGCTTCTAAGGAAGAAAAAAATAAGTGAGCATAATCCTTTAACTTCCCTTTCCGCTATATAGATGATGTTCTCTCATTAAATGATTCAAAATATTGTGACTGTGTTGATCACATCTATCCCATCGAAATTGGGATAAAGGATACAACAGTTAAGTATCTGACTTCCATCTAGAAATTGACAATGAAGGTCGGTTGAAAACAAAACGTTACGACAAAAGAGATGATTCCAGCTATCTAATTGTGAACTTTCCATTTCTTTGAAGCAACATTCCAGCAGCGCCTGCAAACGGAGTATACATCTCCAATTGGTACGATATTCCCGGGTTTGTATTTCCTATCATGATTTCCTTGATAGAGGGTTGCTGCTCACAAGGAAGCTATTAAACAAAGAGTTCTAGCCTTCAAACATGTTTAACACTGCTACATTCTATATGTGCCTGTCCCACGTCAGGATCCTGCAGTTCTTTCATGTCTGTCATATTTGTTTTTTCGTAAATTGTTTTGATATAAATTGGGCCGTTGGTCTTCTCAATTGAAATATTTCAAAGTTTTCAAGTCGGGCCTTTATAGCCGACTATATAGTATGGGTTTTCTCATTGTTGAAGGTTGTACGGTTGCCAATAATTGCTTACATCCACTTCATTTGAACTGTGGTTGCTAGTTGTCTCATTGGCAATCATACCACATCTCTTTTTTTATATTAAAGAGTGAGTCTATCTGTATTTTTGTTGTAAAAATATCTTGAAATATTTTGTATTTACTGTTTATTGTATACATTGTATATGTATTTTTTATGCCTTTTACAATTATGGTTTGTCAAGAATGAAAGATATATATAAAAGACATTCGTAAAACCCGTCCGAGATAGAATATTTAAATTCCTTTGACAATTAAGATCGTTGCTAGGATTTCTCATGAAATCATAAAAAAAATATAGAAATCAGATAATTTATTAAAAGTACATTCTAATAGTCTGCCTTAACTATAAATTCCGGTTAAATATATTTCACAACCTTGTTTTCTCCAAATATTTAAACTTTAAGTTAACTTAAATAAAAAATATTTCATTTTTTAAACCTATCAACATCTCGAAAATCAGGTCAACAAAACCTACAAACGTGACAATTTTGTCACCGATAAAACTACAGCATCTAAATATTTATGCGTCTTTGAGATTTGACGTAAACTTTTGACACGTCAAACATACATTTTCTGTGTCCCGTTGATGCCACCATGATTGTAATTACTTGGGTCAGGAAGCCCGTCTCTAGTCTGGATTATTTATAAGTAGCATCGCCTCCTCCCTTGTTGATAATTTCAGGGGTCAGAAACAAAATGTGATTAATGTATTGATATAAATAACTTGAAAATATTCTGTTTAAGAAGATTATAACAAGTTATATTAATCATATCAAATCAACTTTTTTTTTAAATTGCTTTATATCATACAATAGCGATATCTTATCTATTTTCCATGCAAACAAATATATTTTATAGGTTTAACACTTTTGACCTTTGATAAATATGGCAATTCTTTTTAGGCCCCTTTTGGTTATATAACTCCTAACGTTGCTACTATAAGTTATATGGTTCGCTACTGACCCCCTACGGATCCATAGAGGGTTAGTAAAATCCATAGGGGGTGAGGCCGAAGCCGAATTCACCCTCTATGGTCTGTAGGGGGTCAGTAGTGAACCGTATAACGAATTTATCGCACGCGGTACTTTTTCTGCAGCGTTTTGTAGAAAAATAAACAATGAAATACAAAAGCATCAATAGATGACGTCACCATTAACAGTAGCCGTGACGTCATGAACCCATTATGAAATTTACTTACCCCCTACGGATCCATAGGGGGTCACCACATGACGGCACTAAACCAATCACAACGTAATAATTTACCCGCGGTGCGATAAGTATTTATATACACATCCCGGGCTTTCATATATTTAGGTTAGACCTTCCTGATGAAGGTAATATATCCGGGAGTTTTCCGGCTATAGTAACGTTCCTGGTGAAGGTAATATATCCGGGAGTTTTCCGGCTATAGTAACGTTCCTGGTGAAGGTAATATAACCGGGAGTTTTCCGGCTATAGTAACTCAAAGACGGAATACCAATACTTCAAACTTTATTAGCAAGGTCCGGACAGTACCAGACCTAAGACCTAAAACTGCCCACAAAATAACATACATAAGGATATATAAAAAACAGTATCTATAGAAAAGAATTAGTGTCCAACGGATTAACTTTTTATCGTCAAGGTGGTTTCCATTACGACAAACATCATTTAACAATATAATTAATTAAACACAAAGAAATGCAAAAGGTTAGATAAACGGATTAACAAATTGTCACGTTAGCACTTAAAATATAATGTCTGAATTGGCTTTATTTCTACTTCACATGTGTCCAAATCTTCCTGGTTATAGTAATTCCAGAAAAGAGCTTCGGAAGAACGAAATTTGTGAACTGTTATCACCATTTTAATTTCAAAGTAATATATTTCGAAATTGGATAAAATTTTTGAAATGTCCTCTACTAATTAAAATTCTACATACATGTAAGATTACATTTATTAATGTCTAAAATATAAAGATGTGAACGTTTCCGTTACTAACGGAGGTAAACATTCTTTAAAATGTGTTTTAAAAATTCAATTCTTTCTTAATTTCATCATGTAACATGTAAATTTTGCTGTTTTGTTTAATTAACGTCATGCGGCTAATATTAGAACCAAGCAATTGTATGTTACAAGCACTACAGTTTATAATACATAGGTTTAAATAAAACGCAAAAATTCAAGTACATATTTTATTATCAAGAAATATATATTTTGTTTATTGAAATGTTTATATATTTTTCTTTAATTTAAGATGTTAAAGAAAAAACTAGAACATGTCTTCACATAAATTAAAGTCTGGTTTATAAGAAATATATATTTTTTTTAATTTTCTTTCACCACAAATTATTTATTTTCAGCTTCAATCGATATAAAACTGGAGAACTTTAATGATTGAATTAATGCAAAAATATAATTCATCAATTTGCAACGGTATCTTATCAGAACTTGGGGTGAAAATTTGTGAAAATTCACAGAAAATGAAAGTGTTTATTATTACTGACTGCTCCGTGCATCAGGGAGGGTTCATTGTGTGGGTTGGCCAGTGTAAGCTGTCAGAATTGACATTTCTAAATGATTAATTACTTATCAACATGCATTAACGCGAAAATGCACTGCTCCCCAACGCTGTTCTCGTTACGAGTTGCCTTTAAAAGTTGTAAGATAAAAACTTTTAAAAATTAGAAAATTGTACAACTGCAAATTGCAAGAGAAACGTACTCGAAATATACAGTGAAAAACTTTAAAATTATTCATTTGGAGCAGTTGTCGAAGTCAGAACTTTCAACCAATCAGAATCGAGGATTCCATCCCTTTTTCATAGAAGGATGGAAAAATTGTCAATTTAGGATCTATTATTTATAGTTTTATTATCAGTAAATACGCAAAACTACAGAAAGTTGATTTTAACTGATTTTATTGCAAGAAATCCTCTATGGATGTAAATGTTCCGTTTTCGACCAGAGCAAACGCCTTTAGTATAGCATCACTCATGTCTGGTCAACTTTCAGAAACTTTTGGATATTCAAATCTACAGAATGGAAATGAATATTTCTTTGATTGGAATAATCCTGGATATGGCATGAAAAATATGGAAGGTATGCAAATATAATTTTATTTATCTGTTTATGTTTATACCTAATCAATTGATATATAATTTATTAATTAAATGAACGGGACAAAGAGTGTTTACAAATCAAACATGTGCGTTAAAAATTAAATCAAACGCGTAGATGAAAGTTAATTTTCGTAAAAGAATACAACTTATATATTACATTAACGTTGAACATGCTCGAATTTTAACTTTTAAAAGATGAAAAACAAAATAAATAGAAACAAATAATTACAGTTTATTAAAACTTTTTAAATAATAAAAATGAGTGCAAGAGAGTTTAATATTCTCCTTTTCCATTCCGTAGTTTATTCAAAAATTGATTTCCAAGTTTTAAATTATTTTAATTTGTATACTAAAAAATAAAAGAATATTTTGATTTAGAAATTAAATATTTCACATATATGATGAAGTAATTTTTTAACTAGTTAGAATTGAAACTATTCGTCGGATCGTTTAATTGCCTTCTGTTTATATACATAATTCAATTGTAAGTGTTGTATAATTTGTAATCTGAAAGTCAAAACAATGTTTAGGTTTGTAAAATATATTTTCGGTCGTTGATGATTGTTTGTCATATGTCAGAATACTTCTGAATGCTTCATTATAATTTTGACATCAGACATAATATTTCATAATTTGTTAATTTAATATTTCACAAATGTGTCTTTGTGTGTAAACATCCATCGGATTTCTATCATAAATAAATAGAGAGATGTTATTCCTCTGGAAGAGTTCTGGATTTGATATTTGCATCAATTATATAATTTGCGTGTGGCAAATGATTTTATCTAGTTAAAAACCGTTTAAAACTTCTAGTTCAACGCAAATTACTAAACCATACTAAATGGATGAGGAATTCCTTACTATTAATAAATAATAGTATAAATTATTTTATAATTATTACAGATTAAAGTAACATTATATATATACGCAAATTACTGCACACACAGAGTTATCTGAAAATAAAGATTTCATTTTGCAACAAGTGTTTTCCTGCAGAGATAAAGGAAAGACTGCAAAAACATTTTGGAAAAATTAACCTTCCAAACTTCTTTTGATCTTTTTTAATGCGCTCAGTGTTGACTGCACGTGCGTTCTGTAGATTCCATTACTGAACATTATTATTTGTATATTTTAATGTGTTAGTTTTTCTGTTTACAAATAGCGTAATAATTGTTGTCATGACCTTATAATATAAATATCTAACAGAGTTTTTAACCGGTTCAGTGTGCAGAAAATATTTTATAATTAGATACGTCTATCTGGCTTAAAACTAATATTTCTATGTCCATGGAAAAAACAACAAAAGACCAAGCAAATGTTATTGTGACCCTTCTTCAAGGGTTTATGTAAATGGAATATTGGTCCTTTTTATTGTTTGCATGAAATAAACTGGGCGTTAAGCAAGCAGCAACTGGTGATCCGTTTATTTGGCAATCGCCAATGGCAGTCAGCATGGTTTAAGAACATCCGTTGTTCGACTTGCTAGTCAAATGCGTTTTGATAAAATATACTTTTTCACTTTTTTGGTCTTTTGGAAAATGTTGTTTGTGCTGTATTTAGACCCCTCTACTAAGAAATTTGTTTTGCATGCACACGTATAAAAATTGCGGTTTTTATCCAACGCAATCATAGGTTTGAACGTTGTTTTCAATTTAGACTTGTTTATATATATTCATTATGATTTCATATTTTAATTTTCAATGAAAACGTGCAAATATAATAGTGTTCCAATTATTTTTTCTTAAAGAGTAACGTGACGTCACATTGAAATTACACAGACTCTTATATTGAATTATATAGAAAATTACATCAGAATCAAATCGTGTTAACAAAATCTCTTACACGTTTTTGTTTTCCTGGTATTTTTTTTATTTTTAGATATATATATAAACAGAATGAGTATATTGTTTGTTTTCAACTTGTTTAACACTGCAATGCTTTTACAAGTTGGGCTAAATGTTCCATTTTCTCGAGTACACGATGTAAAATTAGGATATATTTTATTTCAATGAAAATGCACAACTGTTTGTCGTTTCCGTGGAGTCCGTTTGTTTGTTTGAAACTGCATGTACTAACCATCCGTACTTTAGTCATATTGTACACTTATTGCTTTTTTCAATCAAGCATATATCTAGGTACAGTGAAATAAAAGTGAAATCTTTAATAAACATTTTAGAACGTTGATATTGCGTTGTGATATATACAATATAGGTCTGTGTATGATTATGTTTTATTTAACACAAACTTATATAATGGATGCATGGATAAAAAAATGCGACAGTCTAACCGACCGGCTTTGTATCTAACGCCCTTCAGAATCAGATTTAAAAATGCAGCACGTCCGCCAAGCCCTCTGGAGTGTGATATAAACAATATAAACTGTGTCTCCGACTGAATTTCAAACCCAGCAATCTGAGCGGTGTGGTTATACACATTTCGCTCGTCTGTCCAGGGTCGCTCGTCTGTCCAGACTTTGGAGGTGATATATAGTATATGGAATTACCGAAACAAATTGGTCAGTACAACAGATCACACCAACAACCAACTCCTCCGTAAAAATACACGTACAAACAACAACGGACAATGAAGTTCAAAATAGTCTGACTTGGTACAGGCATAACGTCGGATGGGGGATAAACCAGGTTTACGTGCACACAAACTCCCCTTTGTCTATCTAGATATCTTGACCATATGTCGTGAATTTAAACACAAAACAAAAACAAATAAACCCTACATAATCCAGCTATCAAGAATAGGATGACTACTAACTTCAACAAAGAAATAATGGCACATTAAAGGAAATAAAAGATGGATTATAATTTGGAAACCAGGGTCAAAATGTGGTCGATAATACAGGAATTCACTGCTATTGGTTGAATACAACTGTTGAAAAAAATCTGAAACAACAACAGTGTGTTGGATCCAGGGCTTTTTAAAATACCGCTGTCTACTTGGCTTTAATTCGGGCTCTTTCACATTGATTGACACCATTTCGTAAAGAAGAAAACGTTCCGTGTTTTTTTGCGATGTACTGACTTTTTTTATCAAAGTTTGACAAAATTGGTGCAAAAGTTTGATAATTTGTATTAAAGTTTAATTCAAAAATTGGTTTTCATGTAGTAAAAAGTCGTAATAAACTTGACTCGATTTTCGCGAAACTTAAAATAGAATCATAGATTTATTTGATTTAATTAAACGTAACACTGACCACCAAATCAAAATTATGACGCTGCTGAAAATGTTATACACATAGGTCTTGTTCCCAATAGACTCAATGATAGTCTTATGTCTTCTTTGGTAAAAATTCTTATTTTCATTTAATTTCCTTTTACAAAAAAAAAAAAACATCCGTATAATTGAAATTTTACTACAGTATTTAAATGTTGTTCTGTTGCGATACATTCATCCCTTTGACCTTATATCATTTCAGCTTGTCTTCTTCATGCCGGAACCGGAAGACCATTTTATGAACCATTGAGATACGAAGGGTTTACAGACAGTTGTACAAGGGTACCAGATACAGACTGTGACAAAACAATCCCATCAGACTGTATAAATTCATGTAAAACTGACAATGAAAGTTTAGGAATTGAAAACGATGGGAAAGAGCCAAAGAAACCAATCCATTTAAAATTAGCAAGTGTACAAGTACAACTTGAAATGAAGTCATTGTGGGACGAATTTGATGAACTCGGCACGGAGATGATCGTCACCAAGGCAGGAAGGTAATGTTTATACAAATCTCAATATTGTGTGTCGTTCGTGTTCCCCATTATTTCTGACAAATAAGACGGACTAATTGGCAACTATTTTTGTACTCGAGCGACTATGATAACTTAAATGTATCATTGTATTAAAAAGTAAAAACATCTTACATGAATCACGCAATTACTTTGAACAAAAGAAAAGTTACGCATATTTTCAAATAGAACTTGTAAGTTACATGAATTTTCCCCTACACTTTAAAAGATATACTAAATGTACTTCGGAAACTGTTGAAGATTGGGCTCACTTTCTTTTTGATAGCAACAAATTTGATGAGGATAGACATGTTATGCGGCTCTGCAATCCAAATGTCAAAATCATTTTGCAGACAAAACGAAATCTTTGTCTAGTTTTTTACTGATGGAAATATCGATTATCATAAAAGAAAGGCGAAAGATACCAAAGGGACATTCAAACTCATAAGTCGAAAATAAACTGACAACGCCATGGCTAAAAAAGAAAAATACAAACAGACAAACAACAGTATACACCAAACACAACATAGAAAACTAAAGAATGAGTAACACGAACCCCACCAAAAACTAAGGGTGATCTCAGGTGCTACGGAAGAGTAAGATAAAATAACGTGCACTTTTATCATTTATTGACCAATTACTTTGGAATTAAATACGTCTTATTGCTTTGTTTTAAATCTAGTACACCGTTCACACTATGCCTATTTAAACCGGGTTCGACCCGAATTAGTTAATCCGGGTTAAATTTAGGTAGTGAAAACGCCTTAACCCGGGGCGAACCCGGATTAAAATTACCCCTCATTTTAGGTGGAGTTAATCTAGGGCGAACCCGGGTTAATTACCTCGCCTTCTATATGTGAACGCAAAGTTAACTTAATGTGAGGTTGTTGCTATGTTGACATATGACGTTTGCTTAAATAGGTCTTCAATGTAACGTAATTATTGCGTGACGTCACATATCGATGACGTCATATTGTGACATGTGACATAGCTACCGTATTTACTGGGTCACGAATTATAACCATATTAAATTAGTGGCAGCAAGAGGGATATAAGTGTATTCAGCTTTGTTGAAACACCTGCATAATGACAAATAATGAAACCTATAAGATTTACGTCACTTTTTGGGGGCAAAATTGGTGCAATTTGGATAAAGTGACGTTATTTGAAAACACGGAAACATGTTGAACTCCTCCGAAGCGGTCAGGAGTGCTGTAAAAAAATTCGGACTTTGAAATGATGCATCTATGATGAAAAAAAAATGTAAATATGTACAGTGGACAGATGCGGGTTGCAATTTTGGTGCTTAAATTTGTATTTTTGTTGAGAGGGAAAATATCCCAAACTGGTGTAATTTTTTATTAAGTGTGAACTGGGGTAATTAATTCGGATTAATTATCCCGGGTTCGACCCGGAGCAGATTTCATAGTGTGAACATGGTATAGGAAACTTGGTTAGTTATTGGTCTTGTCTTCGTTAAAAATATTTCTATTCACGAGGTGCCTGTAATTTTGAATAATAAACATTCTGTATCATTACCATGCATGCATTTGCTGCTGATCTTTATTAAAAATAACAGAAAACAAACGCAAGAGAAAAAGAAAATAACAAGCTAACATCACTCAACATCGACCTGGTAATTATCGAAATATTCTTTCAGAAAGCAAATGATGCAGTTTTGATTGACGTTGAAAATCAAACAAACGTTGCCTGACCTTTCCTCTCGCCACGAGATACGTGCGAGTGTTGACAAGAAAAGATAACTATTCAATCAAAAGTATGATAACATGTGCAAACTTAATTACAATTGGTCAGTTACTACACCTTAAGCTGGCGAAAGTGACCAAAGGTGTAGAAACCCTATGGTGAGGTCGCTCGTCTGTCCAGACTTTGAGGGTGATATATAGTATATGGAATTACCGAAACAAATTGGTCAGTACAACAGATCACACCAACAACCAACTCCTCCGTAAAAATAAACGTACAAACAACAACGGACAATGAAGTTCAAGATAGTCTGACTTGGTACAGGCATCAACATCGGATTGGGGTTAAACCAGGTTTACGGGCAAACAAACTCCCCTTTGCCTATCTAGATATCTTGACCATATGTCGTGAATTTAAACACAAAACAAAAACAAATAAACCCTACATAATCCAGCTATCATGCGATAGGATGACTACTAACTTCAACAAAGAAATAATTGCACATTAAAGGAAATAAAAGATGGATTATAATTTGGAAACCAGGGTCAAAATGTGGTCGATAATACAGGAATTCACTGCTGTTGGTTGAATACAATTGTTGAAAAAAATCTGAAACAACAACAGTGTGTTGGATCCAGGGCTTTTTAAAATACCGCTGTCTACTTGGCTTTAATTCGGGCTCTTTCACATTGATTGACACCATTTCGTAAAGAAGAAAACGTTCCGTGTTTTTTTGCGACGTACTGACTTTTTTTAATCAAAGTTTGACAAAATTGGTGCAAAAGTTTGATAATTTTGTATTAAAGTTTAATTCAAAAATTGGTTTTCATGTAGTAAAAAGTCGAAATAAACTTGACTCGATTTTCGCGAAACTTAAAATAGAATCATAGATTTCTTTGATTTAATTAAACGTAAATCAAAATTATGACGCTGCTGAAAATGTTATACACATAGGTCTTGTTCCCAATAGACTCAATGATAGTCTTATGTCTTCTTTGGTAAAAATACTTATTTTCATTTAATTTCCTTTTACAAAAAAAAAAAAAACATCCGTATAATTGAAATTTTACTACATTATTGAAATGTTGTTCTGTTGCGATACATTCATCCCTTTGACCTTATATCATTTCAGCTTGTCTTCTTCATGCCGGAACCGGAAGACCATTTTATGAACCATTGAGATACGAAGGGTTTACAGACAGTTGTACAAGGGTACCAGATACAGACTGTGACAAAACAATCCCATCAGACTGTATAAATTCATGTAAAACTGACAATGAAAGTTTAGGAATTGAAAACGATGGGAAAGAGCCAAAGAAACCAATCCATTTAAAATTAGCAAGTGTACAAGTACAACTTGAAATGAAGTCATTGTGGGACGAATTTGATGAACTCGGCACGGAGATGATCGTCACCAAGGCAGGAAGGTAATGTTTATACAAATCTAAATATTGTGTGTCGTTCGTGTTCCCCATTATTTCTGACAAATAAGACGGACTAATTGGCAACTCTTTTTGTACTAGAGCGACTATGATAACTTAAACGTATCATTGTATTAAAGAGTAAAAACATCTTACATGAATCACGCAATTACTTTGAACAAAAGAAAAGTTACGCATATTTTCAAATAGAACTTGTAAGTTACATGGATTTTCCCCTACACTTTAAAAGATATACTAAATTTACTTCGGAAACTGTTGAAGATGGGGCTCACTTTCTTTTTGATAGCAACAAATTTGATGAGGATAGACATGTTATGCGACTCTGCAATCCAAATGTCAAAATCATTTTGCAGACAAAACGAAATTGTTTGTCTAGTTTTTTACTGATGGAAATATCGATTATCATAAAAGAGAGGCGAAAGATACCAAAGGGACATTCAAACTCATAAGTCGAAAATAAACTGACAACGCCATTGCTAAAAAAGAAAAATACAAACAGACAAACAACAGTATACACCAAACACAACATAGAAAACTAAAGAATGAGTAACACGAACCCCACCAAAAACTAAGGGTGATCTCAGGTGCTACGGAAGAGTAAGATAAAATAACGTGCACTTTTATCATTTATTGACCAATTACTTTGGAATTAAATACGTCTTATTGCTTTGTTTTAAATCTAGTACACCGTTCACACTATGCCTATTTAAACCGGGTTCGACCCGAATTAGTTAATCCGGGTTAAATTTAGGTAGTGAAAACGCCTTAACCCGGGGCGAACCCGGATTAAAATTACCTCTCATTTTAGGTGGAGTTAATCTGGGGCGAACCCGGGTTAATTACCTCGCCTTCTACATGTGAACGCAAAGTGAACTTAATGTGAGGTTGTTGCTATGTTGACATATGACGTTTGCTTAAATAGGTCTTCAATGTAACGTAATTATTGCGTGACGTCACATATCGATGACGTCATATTGTGAAATGTGACGTCAAAGACGTCTAGCTACCGTATACACCTTATCGCTATTTGTTCGCCATTACTGGATATCACACAGGTTTCCGTAAAATTTTGACGTCATAAAACAAAATATCTGACGCCACAATGGAAAAGTTCAAGCGGCCGGGTCAGCCGGGATTAGCGATAAGGTGTATTTACTGGGTCACGAATTATAACCATATTAAATTAGTGGCAGCAAGATGGATATAAGTGTATTCAGCTTTGTTGAAACACTTGCATAATGATAAATAATGAAACCTATAAGATTTACGTCACTTTTTGGGGGGCAAAATTGGTGCAATTTGGATAAAGTGACGTTATTTGAAAACACGGAAATATGTTGAACTCCTCCGAAGCGGTCAGGAGTGCTGTAAAAAAAATTCGGACTTTGAAATGATGCATCTATGATGAAAAAAAAATGTAAATATGTACAGTGGACAGATGCGGGTTGCAATTTTGGTGCTTAAATTTCTATTTTTGTTGAGAGGGAAAATATCCCAAACTGGTGTAATTTTTTATTAAGTGTGAACTGGGGTAATTAATTCGGATTAATTATCCCGGGTTCGGAGCAGATTTCATAGTGTGAACATGGTATAGGAAACTTGGTTAGTTATTGGTCTTGTCTTCGTTAAAAATATTTCTATCCACGAGGTGCCTGTAATTTTGAATAATAAACATTCTGTATCATTACCATGCATGCATTTGCTGCTGATCTTTATTAAAAATAACAGAAAACAAACGCAAGAGAAAAAGAAAATATCAAGCTAACATCACTCAACATCGACCTGGTAATTATCGAAATATTCTTTCAGAAAGCAAATGATGCAGTTTTGATTGACGTTGAAAATCAAACAAACGTTGCCTGACCTTTCCTCTCGCCACGAGATACGTGCGAGTGTTGACAAGAAAAGATAACTATTCAATCAAAAGTATGATAACATGTGCAAACTTAATTACAATTGGTCAGTTACTACACCTTAAGCTGGCGAAAGTGACCAAAGGTGTAGAAACCCTATGGTGAGGTCGTGTGACCGCTGGCTTTTCAGTATTCTAACTTTCTAAGAGAAAAGAAAACATTTTTTGTCTTAAAAAACGGTCTTAAAAACTGAAAAAATAACTAGTAGAGCTTACTTAGCAACAGAGAAATTCTAAATAGTAAACTTTCTGTTTAAAAAACAGTCTTTTAGATGAAATTATTATTTATTGTAGTAATACAAGTGAGAGGTTTACCTAGCTATAAACCAGGTTTTATCCACCATTTTATACATAAGGAAATGCCTGTACCAAGTCAGGAAAATGATAGTTGTTTTCCATTCCTTTGATATGTTTGAGCTTTTGATTTGGCATATGATAAGGGAATTTCCGTTTTGAATATTCCTTGGAGTTCGGTATTTTTTTCATTTCACTTTTTTTCTAGAAAGTTTATTTGCTTCCGAGTAAGTTTAACGAAACGGCTGGTAATTACACGGACAAATAGTTTCCTTAGTTAATTCTTATCGGTTTTTCCTTGGGTAAATGTACGCATGTTCTTCAATGTATACGGATATTAAAATAAAATCCTAACATACATTACCAGACAAATATACTTTGCACAGTTGTACGTATATTGTTATATTGAATCGAATTTGATTGATTGACTGTGCTATTTCGTGGCAGTCAGTTCTTAAAGGTGGAGAAATTTTCCTGTTAAAAATATTTGAAAATTATCATTTTAAATCAAATCAAGGAATTTATCTACCTCGTGCAACTCTCCGATTCCTTGACCGGATTTGGTTCTACTTAAGGTCGTTTTTATTTGATCAGCTCTTCAACGTTTGTGTCAGATTTTGGATTTTCAAATATTTTGGTTTCGGGCATCACTGACGAGACATTAATTGTCGAAATTCGCATCTAGTGCAGTAAAATAAGTACCGTTTATGTTATTGTAAATGATTGTACTCTTGTATATTTTTATTTACACAAGGTTGTGTTACTTATATTTTTAGTCATCTTATTTTTGCTGCCTATTTCAACAAATGATTACCGTTATCACCAACAGTTATACTATCCATATCATATCCAGAAACCAGTCCTTGTGGTCAAGTACCTGATACAAACATAACAGACAAATATCGGATTTGTGTTTTTGACTTCATTATCTAATTTATATAATTGTTTCTGACAGTTGACGCTTTAACAAGATTTGACAAGTCATATAAGTTTCCCAAACAGTTTTGATGGATCTATAAACCCAATATAGTACAAATTACTGGTTTATCTTATCACATTTAAAACCTCTAATTCTCAGCTCCCCGCTGTGTACTTACATACATCAAACCTAGACACGATGTAAACAGCTTCGTTGGAGTAATCATTAGCATGTAAAAATATAAGTTCTGAAATTTCTCAAAGTTTGGTTCCAATCTATGTCCAGTATTAAAATTTGAAAAAAATGATTTAAATAGTCTATTCGTTGGGTGTAAAGTCAGAGTTTATAATCTAATTTAATACAATTTAAGGAAAATAAGCGAATGGCCTCTTGTGTGAAGTTACATCATTAAGTTCGTTTTGTTTTTGTTTTTGTATTTTTGTTGAGAGTTTTTGGGGACAAAGGACGGGGATGGGGGTGGGGGTATATAAAACTATATATTTGTTTTGCCATAACATCTTCATGGGTCAATATTTTATGCAATAAAATATCAACTGCAATATAATAAAATGAATAAATTCCGATGCTGTTCTAAAGTGATGAACATATAATTAGAATTGTTCCAATTGAGGGCCTTCGATGGACAGGATGACATTCATAAACACATAACAATACACTTTCAAATTGGTTTGGTAAAAAAAGAACCTTGTATAAATCATGTACTGTAACATTTTATTTGAGGCAGGACCAGAACCATAAAATTGTTATCGTTATTAAGTGTATTAATTCGCGTTTTGTCTAACATCTATAGAAGACATTTGATAATATAGTTCCCTAAATACTTTAGGACAGACACATTTTCATTAGTAAATAACCAAACAAATGTTCCTCATTTGAGAGATCTAAAATGTCATGACAAATACTGTTTACCTCTTCGAACAATATCAAGAAATAAAACACGAACAATACAAAACAAAGTAACCTAAAACCAGAACAGTAAATGCAATGTCCAACATTTCCACTTTGCCATTTGTCATTACAGTTTCTGCACAGTATCAAAAGTAAACAGTTAATCTCGCGAGAATTTAATTGTTACTAATTGAGGCATTATGGAGTCAAAAGCCACAAGAGGCTGCGATAACCTCGAAGTAATAGAGTGTCAAAACTGCAGTAAATTCAGAAGTTATGACCAACAAATTACGGTACGGTGTAATAAACATGCATCGGCTAGTGCCACTGTCAAGAAGGCGATGAAAGATGAAAAATTAAGTGGTGTATTATTGAACATTGTATATCAGGTGAAAGTGGCAATCTCGTCATTGAATCCAATGACATGAACCTTTTCTACAGAATCCCCAATTATGTTCAAAATCATGCTCATGGAAAACAAATTACGTGTAAGAAACTCAATCTACCACAACACGAAAACAAAACTCGTCATTGCATTTAAAAAAAAAACCTGTAAAAAAACAAACTGGCTTATTTTATTCAATTTATCATAATACTTAAACAAAAAAATTGAGGTTTAACCATTTTAATTTTTCTATGTTTTCCTTTTTTTTTTTGCATTGTCTCAATTTTTTAATATCCTAGAAATTAATTATAAAGCCTGATTCTTTTACTAATTAAAACTCCATATGTTCTGCACTTTTTATGCCCCCACCGCGGCAGAAGGAGGGGGATTAAGCCTTACTATTGTCCGTCCGTACGTCTGAAATTTAGTTTACGTTCTATAACTTTAGTTTGCCTCAACCAAATGTTATGAAACTTATACACAATGCTTATAACCATCTAACACAGATCAAGTTCGATTTGGGTGGCGTCATTTTCATCATTCTAGAGTTATGTTCCTTTGTAAATTAAAAAGTTTCTGAATTTGCCGTATATTTACAAGCGAGGGCATCTGTGTCCCATGGACACATTCTTCATTTATTAGTCCCCTATCGACGAAGGGGACTTTAAGTTTGCACGTCTGTCTGTCTGTCTGTCTGTCTGTCCGGCAAATCAGTTTTCCACACTTTTTTTCTTCATGCTTGAAAATATTGATTTGATATTTGATGTATTGTTTTATCATGACAAGTTACAGATCAAATTCGAATTTTGTTCCGGTCTGATGATTTTGTGCAGAGTTATGGTCCTTTGACTTAGAAAATTCACTAAAATAATCAGTTTTCCGCGCTTTTTTTTGTCATTCTTGAAGATATTGATTTGATAATTGGTAGATAGTTTTATCATGACAAGTTACAGATCAAGTTCGAATTTTGTTCCGGTCTGATGATTTTGTGCAGAGTTATGGTCCTTGGACTTAGAAAATTCACTTAAATAATCAGTTTTCAACACTTTTGTTCGTCATGCTTGAAGATATTGACTTGATATTTGTTAAATAGTTTACACCATGACAAGTTATAGATCAAGTTAGAATTTTGTTCCTATACAATGAATTTTTAACCGGTAGGGGACTATGTATTGCCATGCAATACTCACAGAATGCTTGTTTTCTCATACCTCTGAATTCAGTTTGCATTGCATTCAATTCTTACTATATATGTAGGGGCAGACGGCAAATTTTAAAAATGAGCAATGCTGCCTTATTCTATTTTTGACGTGTACCTGGAATCTATTCGTTCGACACAATGTCCTAAAGGTCTCATGGATTCTTCCTCTTCTTTACGATGTACTTTCTATTGTCATTATTTAAAAAATACGAAATATAACACTCCAAGTTTATTTTTTTAACCCCCACCGTAGCGGAGGGGGCATTAAGTTTTACGCTTGTCCGTCTGTACGTCCGTCCGTACATCCCTACGTCCCGAAATTGGTTTCCGTTTTCTAACATTAGTTTGCCTCAACAAAATGTTATAAATATTATACACATTGCTTATTACCACATAACACAGATCAAGTTTGAATTAGGGTGTCGTCATTTTTACCTTTCTGGAGTTATGCCCTTTACAAATGGAAAAATTGCTGATTTTTTCTTTTCCATTCTCTAATCTAAGTTTGCCTCAACCAAATGTTATGAATCTTATACACAATGCTTATAACCTCAAAACAGACATCAAGTTTTAATTTTAGTGCCGTCACTTTTACAATTCTAGAGTTATGTCCTTTTACAAATGGAAAATTGCTGAATTTTTCGTTTCCGTTCTCTAATTTAAGTTTGCATCAACCAAATGTTATGAAACTTATACACAATGATTATTATCACAAAACTCAGATCAAGTATGAATTTAGGTAGCGTCACTTTTACCGTTCTAGATTTATGTCTCTTTACAAATTGAATGTATGTTCCTTTATAACGTTATATGCAAGCGAGGGCATCATCTGTGTCCCATGGACACATTCCCCATTTATCTCCTTTCATTTATTTTTCCTTCCACGAAGTTTTTAGAAAATCTAAAAGGTGCATCAGTTTCCACGCAGGAGTTTTTTTTCTTTTATTTTGCATATGCTCTAATGAATTAAAATTTCTATTGTTCCGTTCATACTATGTTTTTGTTGGTTTATTAAATGAAATTCTAGTTCAACCGATTTATAAGGTGACTAATATGATTTTTCCGTCAGGCCTGTTAGTTATTGTTTTGCCAAACGAAACAGTTTAAACAGGAACGTAACAAAATAAAGCAAAATTTATATATTGTACAAGGATATCAACAATTGAAGCAGAAAAATCTTAATTTGATTATCTATTTAGATTTTTAAGAATCAGTTTGGAATTGAGCATTTTTTTCGAATTTCGCCTTCCAACAAATGAATGTGATCAACTCCAAAGAAAACAGCATATTGAAAGACGAAACACTAGCCTAACCACTCGCAGAACTTGTTAGAAACAGTAAACGAAGAGGAAAGTAATATTCGAGCGGAATTATCCCAAAAAGTTATAAAATATTTAATGTTCTATTTCATAAGGATACTATTTTCTATAGATTTTCATGTGTATGATTTATTAAATGTGTGTCCCTTTATAAGATTCCTACGCTTTTAAGAGAAAAATATATAAAATAATTTGTTTAAATAAAGAAAAATATAAATAGTCTGAAATCGAGTATGGCGACAAGAAACGCTGAAAACCACATGTCTCGATTCTATTTTGAAATTTTATTTTGCATTTATTACGATTTAACCACCAATTTCTCAAATTCGCATTTGAAAATGACGTAAAACAATGTAAATACGTAATAAAATAGATAATTATATAGAAAATTACTGCATGTGAAAAATTAATGAGATACTTGAAAAAATAAAAAATACATTTTAGACGTTAAATACCAAGTTGTAATATTTCAAATTGACTTTAAAACCATGTTCCATGGATGATAACAAACAAAAAATACGGTAAATCTCTGGATGTTAGAGTTAAAGAATTTGAAAATCTTGATTAGGGGAAAGATTTAAACATATCAACGTCTAGTGTCAAGAAAGATTCAGCCATCTATCCTTAGAGAAAGTTGTGTTTTATTTAGAAGATTAAACTGATATAATTAATTATGGGAGACGTTTCCACTGATTAATGGCGATCTTTGAGCAAGATAACCTTACCCCACAAAGATGGAGTTTTTTTCACGAACGAGGCGCTCGAAGACATATCAGTGGCACCGGAACTTTAATCTAATGGTATTTTGGAAATATTCAGCCAATTATATTTTTTGAAAATCTATACCTGCTAGTAACACTTTGTTAATAATCGGAGAAGGAAAATATGATAAATACCATTGAACTTTAATCTATTTTGGTAATTTGCTTACTTCGTATAAAGGAAGAAGTTACAGGTCAAACATCTTTAAGACGACAAATCTCTTAGAAAGGTACTTATTTTGTATGGCTCTAGTTTTATACGTTTTCAGTTCGTGTTCCGTTTTAGTTAGTTTTTTGACTAACCGCTATCTTCGTTTGACACCATTCTATTGCTATTCTGATAAGTTCCGATTTTTATGATTGCTTCTTTTACTACGTTTGTTCGACATTTTCCATCTTTTTTTTATAGCAAGAATAGACCTGTGTTGCCAAATCACGATTCTCAGATTTACCAATTATCTTATATTAATACTCATATATGTATTTACTTGAAATATCATAGCCAATATTATCCTTCCGGTGAGGAACGAAAAAGAAACATCCTATCTGGTACTTCTGTAATTAGTAACTCCACAAATTTAATGAATATCTATGAGATAACTAGCATTGGAATATAAGTTTGTTAGTTATTTGAAAATGCCTACCCTTCTAGAGCCTCACTACTATTATATCGGTTTCAATATGCATCGAGTTGGTAACAGAATGTGTTATCATTGATAAGGATATACAAAATTTTAAATGATAAAAATTCTAATTTGTTTGAAAAAGATCATGCTTTCTCGTGGAAGCGCTTGGTTTTTTCGTTACACTGAGTGCGTATTTAGACCCCCTACACATTCATATCTTTATTTATATAAACATATATATTTATTTATAAAATATCTTTGCAATTTGATATCATCGTGCAGTATTTCCCAAATGTTATGAAAATGTTAAGTTTAGTTAGTATGTTTGATTTGATTTTTTTTCCAGAATTGACTACATCTTCATAACAAATGTCAAATTTGAAAACAAAATATATATTGACTGTCTACTCAACTCATTCTAATTCAATATCAAGTAATGCAAAGATATATCAAAACTTATGGTGCATATGAAAGTAACGTTTTGGATACTGTTATTATAAATTGAATAATGCGCTTAACTTTAGTATTATTTTAAAACCTGATGTAAAGGGTCGATAGACGAATAGAAATACGACCACATGGACTTTTCTGAATGTATATATAGCCACGTCCGGTCAGATTTTGGGACGTTAAAGAACACTTGCAACAACTCATTGAGTGGTCCGTGGATGGACTAACTGTTATAATGATAGATATTTGCCCTATCCAAAAATCAGTAGCAGTTTAAATATCATACCCCGTTGTCTCGACCCGCTCTGTATAACCTTTCTTTTATGTAAGACTCATTATTTATATGTCTCCTTCTTGATCATGCATGAAATATTTGTCACTGTACGTTAAACCAGCAATTACCAATCAGTTTGTAAGCTCTGAAGAGGAGATTCATTGAACGTCCTGGCATTGTTTATAATAGATGTACAGTGCTACACTACCTATACATTAAAGCTGCCTCCATAAAATCCCATTATTTTGCATCTGTTAATCATTACGCAGCTTAGATTAAGTTTCTATGGTGACATTTCCCACCTGTCTTGTCCTTTGTTGTCCAATCTTTCTTTGTGTCGTCAGTTCAATCAAAATATATTCGAATATAAGCATATATTGGGTATACGATATGGAGACAACAATCTAACGAAAAAAATAACCAATTGATGTATGTTGTGTCCTGTTATTTAGTTGGCGGTCTGCTTTCCCATGGTGTTCAGTGGCGTATCCAGTATTTTTGAAAAGGGTCGTAATTAATTAAAAGTGAAGATGTACCGGAGCGAAGGGAAAAAATATTTGGACGATTTAAGGCTTAAAATTCAAATATATCGTCAGAAACATGAGATGTTTTTATTTGTGGGGTGATCAAACGCCCCGTTCGCCCTCTACGCTCATATCCTGGATCCGTTTTAGAAACATTTTTTCATGAAAATAATTTTATTTATTATTCATTTTCAGGCGAATGTTTCCAACATTTCAAGTTCGATTATATGGGTTGGACCCTATGGCAGAATATATGTTAATGATGGATTTCATACCGGTTGACGACAAAAGATACAGATACTCATTTCACAGCTCTAGCTGGGTAGTGGCGGGAAAAGCTGATCCAAATATGCCCGGACGAATTCACGTTCACCCTGACTCGCCAGGCAAAGGAGCTCAATGGATGAAACAAATTGTATCATTTGATAAATTGAAATTGACAAATAATCTACTTGACGATAATGGCCACGTGAGTATAGCAAGTTGAGTTGTCATTTTAGCAAAAATTATGTAATAATCATGTAGTAACTTAGTAAGATTCTCGAATAAGAAATTGACAACAGCATAAAATACATGTGTATCTGACAGCAGCTGACAAACTGAGAATGCAACTATAATCTTATTGTACATTAAACATCCGGCTTTTTAAAACAAAATGTCCGTGTTTTTTATGCCCCACCAACGATAGTAGAGTGGCATTATGTTTTCGGTCTGTGCGTCTGTTCGTTCGTTTGTTCGTTCGTCCGTCCGTTCGTCCGTCTGTCCCGCATCAGGTTAAAGTTTTTGGTCAAGGTAGTTTTTGATGAAGCTGAAGTCCAATCTACTTGAAACTTAGTACACATGTTCCCTATGATATGATCTTTCAAATTTAGAAATTAGAGTTTTGACACCAATTTCACGGTCCACTGAACATAGAAAATGATAGTGTGAGTGGGGCATCCGTGTACAATGGACACATTCTTGTTATATAATTTATTGAAAGTTATAACAATTTAGCGTTTATTTTGAATTAAGTGGGGATAAGGGGCCTTTTGTTGCTGCCCTACATGCCAATGGCATACCGGGCAGTAAGTAAGTAAGTAAGGGGCCCAGGTCCCCCTTATGGAGCTTCATATATGTTAAAGGCATATCCCTTTACAAGTTTCACTCCAAGCATTGGCTTTTAAACAAAGCTCAGTGCGAAAGGCCATTGTTTTAGACTAAATCAGTTCGGAGGTGAAGTAATTGAGATTTCAGTCTAGGAAATCAGCTTGCATTCAATACAATTATACTCCTAGAAAATAAACGTTTTTGCTTCCGTCTGAGATATCATATCATAGCTGATTTTTACAATTTTTGTGTATATTGTTTAACTGTTTTACAATTCACTGATAACAAGAGTGTTTAAGATTTGTTTGTCCCCCTCGCAACGCGTTGCGGCGGACATAGAAATACCGGGCGTCCGTCCGTCTGGTCTTGTTAGCGCTCTCATGTGTACAGTTCTTGCCAGATTTTTATGAAAATTATATCATAGGTTTATATCAGCTATGTCTTGGACGAGTTTGAAAATCAGTGTCGATCAATTATTTTTAAAAGAGTTATGCCACTTGGAAATATAGAATTGGTTTGTTAGCGCTCTCATATTTACAATTCTTGCCAAAATTTTATGAAACTAAAATCATAGGTTTATATCAGCAATGTCTTGGACGAGTTTGAAAATCAGTGTCGATCAATTATTTTCAAAAGAATTATGCTACTTGGAATATCGTACCTTGGAAAGATAAAATATGTGCAACGCGGGCGACATTGGAACTCGGTTCTTTTATTTGTTTGGCATTTTTCAGTTATTTACATTAGTAAAATTATTGAAGGCCATTGACGAGTTTGTTCATTTTATAAGATCCCACGTGATAAAGATAAAAAAAAAAAATAAGATCCCACGTGATCACAATGGTTGTTAGAATAATAAGATATTCTCTTTTTGTCTTTTTTTTAATTCGGTGAGACTCGAAAGAAACATGTTGTTTATTTTTCTTATAAAGATGAGCTTTAGTCAGTTTGTTCTTCCAATCAACATCACATTAAGGACAGTATCATTTAACGTTGTCACACTAACAAATCCATTGTTTTATACAAAAAACCATGCAATATTAATTCAAAACAAACGGTAGTAAAACGTTCCAAAGTAGACAATTGCTTATTTCGAAATAAAGTCGTCAAATTCCTTATTTTTCAGAATATTATATATTATATTATATATAAAAAGCTTCATATATACAGGTCATACAAAATAACAAGAGATAAAAATAATGAATGATAAAAGATAAATATAGTATTTATAAATAATATATAAGTGATTATTCCGGGCATTTTGTCATTATGAAATCTACCAAACACACTTAGTAAGATAAAGATAAGATAATTTTATTGGTTCAAAATCCAAAATTATAGGATTGTTACCAAGACAATAGACATTGACTATACATAAACATACAAACATAATCTAACCACATTTATAGACATTATATATATAACTGTATATCCCTCCATTATTAAGAGAAAATATTGTTACTTAGTTGATACTATTTTCAATAATAATAGCAGCTTTGTATTTTTTCTCAACTTATTACGTAATAAAGTTAACTACATAGAGTGATAAATCTGTAACAGCAGACTTCAAATTTAAATCGGAATGCTGGTTCCGAAAGGTTACAGACATCTGTCATGTTTGTCAGGATATTTGTAGAATGAAAATGTCAACAAGTGTTTGAAATTCTACCGGTTAATGATGTGTTATTTCAACATAAGTATTGATAGTGTTATGTAACACATTAGAGAAGGAAGAAAAGAGCAAATAAACAATAACAACTTATTTTATAGTTATTCACTATTTTACAAACATCTCACTCTTGCGTCCTTTTGTAAAATTTTGGGACATATAATTCATTACCTTACTAGCTTATTTAATATTTAGTTTACACTTATAAAAGATACCAGGGGCCTGTTTATCGAAGCGCTCTTAGGACTAGTACATATCCTAAGGTATCTTTGTCCTACGTGCGTTTATCAAATATGTCGTAACTTAGGAAAAGTCAAAGGAATCGTCCTAACTTTAGGACATCTAAGTAGGTGTCTTAAGATGGTCTTAGGATGGTCCTAACTTTAGGATATATTTTATTATGGTTAATTTGTAAACAAATACGACCGCCACCTTTATATGGATCCCCTTTTTTCTAAATATTTTTCTGTTTTCATTTATTTAATGTGTTCTTGCTCTTATCCAAAAGATATTACAAAAACAGTAGTATATATATGACACCCCTCTATTCATATTTTCCACGTGGAAAATAAGAAAAGAGGGGCATCGTATATATATAAAACACATAAAATAAATGGACATAGGTTAAAATATTTAAGAATATCTACTTTAAAAAAGTTCAGAAAAGGGGTCCATTACCCAATGAAATAATATAATGATTGTTACCGATTGTCTTTTATTAGTTTTCACTGTTACTACTGTTTACAAATAATTTGATCAATTATTATATAAAACGTTGTTTATTTTTGTGTTTTGTTTTTGTTTCATAAAGTTTGAATGTACCATTATTAGATATTAGATATTATTTCTTTTCTTTATAATAATACTAATATCATTTCAAAATTTTAATCTGGTAATTATTTACTAAAGGTGAAATTCAATGCATTCTTAAACATTTAAAATTTTTAAATTCCTATTTTTCTTTACGTTTACACTTAGGACAGCGGTTAGGACATCCTAGCTAAGATAGTCCTAAGATAGCTTCGATGTGCATGCTGAGACATGTCGTAAGTCGGTCCTAACAATATCCTAATTTATTCCTAAGAACGGTCTTAGGACAAATCCTAGGACAGCTTCGATAAACAGGCCCCAGGCTTATAATTTGGTACACGAGACGCGCGTTTCTTCTACATAAGATTCATCAGTGGCACTCCAATCAAAACAGTTGGTTGGCAAAATTAAAATCACAGTTAAAAAACATTAAAAACCGAAATTCCGAAATTCCAAAACTCCGAATACAACTAAAAAAAAATAAGAGAAGGGGAATGAACTGAAATTGATTTTCATTATAGCGTGAAAAAAAATCTTGTTTTTATACGCGATTTGTATTTTTCTTCGTTGAAGAGAATTCGAATAAGCAAAAACATAGAAAAACGATAAATGACCTTGCTTGTGTATTAGTAAATATAAGTTGCAGTATCACGTCAGTATTTTAAATTATGACAAGTTTTTATACTTGAGGAACAAACTTAAGCGATATTTCCTAATAACTTCCTGAACTTGGAACCAAAACAACATGACCACCGCGTTTTTTGTTTTTGTTTTTTTTGTTTCTTGAAGATTTTACTAATTGACATGTTTTTATATGCATTCCTGTGTAAATCATTACAGTTGATATGCGCATGCCCTTGAATATATTTACCGTATATCTTGTATTTGACACGAAAAGCAGTTTCATAAACAAGATGAAAACAAATGGAAAGAAAATTCTATCCGGAGTTCACGGAAGTGAATTTACAATTTCAAAGCTCCACTTCTTCTACATTTAGGGAGCTACCATTTGGGCTAGGATGAAATTTGAAAAAAGGCAGGACAGGAGTTTTGGGTAAAAAAAAAGGCAGGATGAGCAACTTGGCAAAAAAAAAGGCAGAATGACAATTTATGTAAAAAAAGTCAGGAGAAACTAATAAAAATAAAGGCAGGAACGAAAAGAGTGAAAAATAAATATGCAGGACAGAGATTACAACTAAAAAAAATGCAGGACAAAATTTTTCACTTATTACATAAACAAACGATGATAAACCAAGCAAAGTAGTAATAATGAATAATGAAAAAATACATTAATTTAAAGGAATTCGTAAACCATTTTCACAAATTCTCATCACCTATCCCTTTAAACCCTGAATTGCATAATATTTCTAAACAGATACATGGAGTTACAATGTATATAATCTAAGGGGTGTGTATACTGTTGAACACGACGTGACCACACTACCATAAGTAGACCACTTGTCTTGGTTTATAATGTCAAAAACTTTTAGATAAATAAAAAAAATGAATTTAGTCATCCAAGTTTCGATTTTAATACTAGTAATCACCAATTATAGACGTTCTTCTACTTTAATGCCTGTGTTCAAAATAAGACTAAATATAAGCTAAAACGATATTCAATCAAGTAAAAAAAAAAATATAAACATATATATTTTGAGACAATCTTTCGAACATGTTTTGAGAACATCCCCTCATTTTACAGTGAGAGGTGTATATTATCATTAACAAGCCCTTTACGTGATCCCAATTAAATTGATGTAAATAAATCGAGACGAATATGATGTGCACGTTGTTCTGAATGACAAGTTGTTAATGGATAATTAAATCTGTAAGCTGCAGTTAAAATAAATTTTGTGTTCGGAGAAAATAAGTTATGATACTTTTTACGGGGTGAATGCACTTAAATTGCAACATGCTGGAGTTTAGTTGCGCAATAAAATTGCATATATTCAGTGCATTTCCTTTAAATTAGATTGCATGTTAACATACGATTTAAGTTTACTACACTTTATATTTGCTTTTTCTCTCTTTTTTTTTCTTTCTTTAAACAAATTCAGGAGATGCGATCAATCCAGTCTCGTTGTGAATATTTCAATATTCTCATAACAAAAATTGTGCTACATAAAGATAACAAATATGTTAATTTGTTGGTAATCGGCAATGAAAAAAAAAAGTAATATTTTAACCAGAAAATTTCTCTTTTTTTCCTTTGCAGATCATTTTGAATTCAATGCACAAATACCAGCCTCGATTTCATGTAGTTTATGTAAATCCAAAATCAGAAGATTGTTCAAACACAGAATGTTTTAAGACGTATACTTTCCAGGAAACTAAGTTCACTGCAGTCACTGCCTATCAGAACCACAGGGTGAGTAAAACATACCCTCGTTTAAATTGGAGTCGTGCGAGAGTTTTATTTTTTTTAAATTGATATTGATGGCTATATCCACTGATTTTCAAGAAAAGACATTTGTCATTTTGGCACTGATCCGTTTTGGTTGTGCGGATCACATCGGATTGAAAACGTTAACTAGGAGTTGTTTCCCTTTGTAAAATAATCTGAATTGAAAACGATGTCTAAAATTGGAAAATGGACAACTGTAACTCTTATCTTTGATTTGGAGGTTCTACGCGTAACGAAACCTTAGTCAACGCAACGCTGTCATTCGCTAAAAACCTGGTAATGAGTCTGGAATTATATCTCAATTAATCAACATTGGTTCCAATAATAAGTACTTTGACGTACAGGGTATACATTTATGTTCTTCTCTTTGCTATATGTAGTGCGAACAACACATGGAACTGAGGAGAGCAACCATAATATAATTGTCCCCGCGTAGAGCGTTGCGGGGACATAGAAATACCGGGCATCCGTCCGTCCGTCCGATAATGTTGATTATATTTAATTGACTTTCCCTCGAGTAATAATTGTTTGAAAAATTGTACAGAAAATAGTTCCTGTATTTTGATAAGAATCTAATTTCTGTTTTCCAGATAACCCAGCTCAAGATAGCCAGTAATCCATTTGCAAAGGGCTTCCGGGATGTCGACCCAAATGAATGGTAAGGAATGTTTGTTGGTTTTATTTTTTTGAGGATCTGCGGACGTAAATATTGGGATTTACATTGAGCAGCTATTGTTTTTTTAAATTTTAGAATTTCTAATCGATCCAAGTATATTGAATGGCGAGTCCTTTGGAAGTAGAGGCATTAACGTCCACAAGACACCCAAGTTAATGATAAATACATCAATATACTGCACCAAGTAAACCGCTGTAAGCGAATCAATGAAATACCCCCAAAGTAAATTCTAAATGAATCAAGACAATGCACCAAGTAAATGAATCGTTACACTACAACACCAGGTGAATCGAAAATAAATAAATACAACGCACTTTCTCCTACACCAGTTATGACTCGCGAGATATTTTGACACATTATTCGGAATAAGAAAAGTGCACTTGTTCATATAGCGTAGATACAGAGAAATATTAGAACGCATGGCTCTATACAAACTATAGGCAAGTTAAGTGGAAAATAACAATGTAAAAAGTACAAAATATGAAGAAAATTTTATCTTATCGCAAAATCATTACTAAGCAAAAGATAATTGTATATTTATTCTTCTTTAATCTTATAAACTTCAACTAGATGTAATAACAAACACAAGTCATTTTTTCCCTTGTAGTATGGTAGATGTCATTTCACATCTGAATCCATGCGGAAGACCTCGGAATCATCACAGACCTTCGAGTATGTCACAGAACCCGGATGGTACATCAAGAAAACGCCAATGTGATAAATGTAAGAAGATTATATATTTACGTGCTAAAAGATCGTTACAAGGAAACACAAGGGTATTAATAATTAAATATAGACAAAATAAAATCAGCCAACACTTTGACTAAAATAGATTTGGGCTCGTTTAATTTTCATAACATTTTGACAAAAGAATTACTTTGACCTGTTGACAAAGATATAAAAAAAAATTTGAACCACACAATTTACCAGAATAATTTCATTGTTTATATAGCAGTTTGACAAACACCAATTATGATCATTGAGAAGTTTGATTTCTCTATACTAATAATATTTAATTAAAACGTTCAGCAGATTTTTAAAGAGTTAACTCCCTTAGGTGTTCTGTACCCCCTTAAATGCACACGTTAAAAATGCGTCCTTCATTTTCAAAAGTGGTACTTGAAGCCATTACATTCCAAATCCGAAAGTATCAAAATGTTTCCGTAAGATCAGGACTGCAAAAGCAGATACAGATTACATGTGCCACTACAGGAAAACCTAGGACTTTAACAAATTTACATTTGTATGTAAACGTAAAAATTTTCAAGTATAGAATATAAAAGTAATATCATGCCAGTACAATAGTGTGTGGTGTATAAGAGCAGTTGTAACCTCAATAGAAATAAGGTGAACATATGAAACAAGGTCAGACAGAAACAATGAAACAGTTCAATATAGGTATTAAAGGATCATACGTATGTGCTGTCAATATTTTTTCTGGCAAAGGGAAACCACTCAAAGATAGGACCTGTCTGTAAACAGTAAATGGTAAAAGTGCATCCCCCATTTGGGTAAAAAAGGGATTACAAATAGATTTTAACGAAATAAAAATTATTAACGGCTAAGATGCATCAAAACATGCTCCTTCCATAAGGTTTTTATAAACAGGGATGACAGCGTGTCCGACTTGAAAATTGTCTCCCCGTGCTAAAAAAAAATCTTAAAATTGGATCAGTTTAGTCATTTAGAAACTGACTCTCGTACATCTGATTTTTTACTTTTCCTTTACCCTAAAATATGTCTGTCTATATAAATTACTTATTTATTTTACAGCTTCATCTGAGTCCGACGAATCACAGCTGTCACCTGCCAGTATGAACAATTCAAATTTGTCAATGACATTACGACTTCCTACACGGACAACTTATCCTGATCCGTACAATTATATGTCTTACCCACATGACACATATATGATGGCAGCAAAGACACGACCTTCTCCGTATCCACGGAACATGGACTATACTTCATATCATCATGCCCGGATGTCTATGAAGGAAATCTATCAAGGAACGCCCGGTTCTTGTGGTTACAACTATTGATTCTCTCTGTGATCTTCTGTTAGTGTAAATATTAAAATATTTGGTGCCATGACTATGCGGATGAATGTTTTGTGGAGATGTGCGGCATGTAAAAAGTGTGAATCTGATTTGTAATTGTTTTTTTGTAATAAAAAGAGCTGTTGCTTATGATTTTATTTTATCAATCTTTTACTTGATCTGAGTGAAATTCTTAAAAAATGTAACTTTTGTTATTTTCTTTCAGTTAGGATAATACTACACCCTCCACAAGTTAAACATACTATGCGATCACTCGTCGATATAGTATGAGGCCTCCAGAAGTTAAACATACCATGCGATCACTCGTCGATATAGTATGAGGCCTCCAGAAGTTAAACTTACCATGCGATCACTCGTCGATATAGTATGAGGCCTCCAGAAGTTAAACATACCATGCGATCACTCGTCGATATAGTATGAGGCCTCCAGAAGTTAAACATACCATGCGATCACTCGTCGATATAGTATGAGGCCTCCAGAAGTTAAACTTACTATGCGATCACTCGTCGATATAGTATGAGGCCTCCAGAAGTTAAACATACCATGCGATCACTCGTCGATATAGTATGAGGCCTCCAGAAGTTAAACATACCATGCGATCACTCGTCGATATAGTATGAGGCCTCCAGAAGTAAAACATACCATGCGATCACTCGTCGATATAGTATGAGGCCTCCAGAAGTTAAACATACCATGCGATCACTCGTCGATATAGTATGAGACCTCCAGAAGTTAAACATACCATGCGATCACTCATCGATATAGTATGAGGCCTCCAGAAGTTAAACATACCATGCGATCACTCGTCGATATAGTATGAGGCCTCCAGAAGTTAAACATACCATGCGATCACTCATCGATATAGTATGAGGCCTCCAGAAGTTAAACATACCATGCGATCACTCGTCGATATAGTATGAGGCCTCCAGAAGTTAAACATACCATGCGATCACTCATCGATATAGTATGAGGGTTATCTGTTTAAATATGATACATGAATATAATATAAGGAACTACCAAAAATATTGGACAGTACAACAGACAACACTAAGAGCCTCCATCGAAAAAAAAGACGTATAAATAAAAACAAATAAAAATAACGATGGACAACACATGGTCCAGATAGTCTACTAGCACAGAATATTTTGAGGTTAACTCAGTTTTACGAGCGTACCCTTTTTTTCCTTTTTAAGCCTATCTAGTAGATATAGGAAGATGTGGTGTGAGTGCCAATGAGACAACTCTCCATCCAAATAACAATTTATAAAAGTAAACCATTATAGGTCAATGTACGGCCTTCAACACGGAGCCTTGGCTCACACCGAACAACAAGCTATAAAGGGCCCCAAAAGTACTAGTGTAAAACCATTCAAACGGTAAAACCAACGGTCTAGTCTATATAAAAACGAGAAACGAGAAACACGTATAAATTACATAAACAAACGACAACTACTGTACATCAGATTCCTGACTTAGGACAGGTGCAAACATTTGCAGCGGGATTAAACGTTTTAATGGTACCAAACCTTCTCCTTTTTCTGAAACAATAGTATAACATAACAACATAGAAAACACACGATAAAACATCAATTGGAAGGCTTAACTCAATCAAAACGTAAATTAACACACTATGAACGAATAAATTCGATCTGTGATACCTGAAAGTAAATACATAGTTAATAAAATATTAGGGACAAACATGCAAGGCCAAAAAGCAAACAAACAAGTCCAAATAAAGCCATGGCAATACACCACCGAAATATTAAACCCTTAGAAAATAATCACTTTTGAAAAAACCGGTTTTCATAATATATACAGGTAAATGAAAAATAACTTTGTCGTTTTAGGTATACTTTTTCTGTCTATATAAAATCTTCCAATAATTAGGAATACCAAGAAAGGTCTGTCATATAAATACCTAATTCAACACTAGATACATAAGGGTAAATATCAACAATAAAACTTCCTGTACAGATTAAAGGAGAATAATCTTGATGTTCATACAAATGTAGTATGAAGAAGTGAAAATTAGTAGATATTCCAAATAATCAAAGCTGGTATACAGACAAGATCCATATTAATATAAAATAACAAAAAAGTATTAAAAATAGTATCAACAGGTCGAATTAAAAGAAAGTACAATTTGAGAGTACTCGCAGTTACAGACAGCTAGTTAAAAGCCAAAAACAATTAATGATAAAAAATCATGCATCAGAGACTAAAATCAACTAAAACACATCCCAGGGATTTAGTATTTTAACGTCATGAACAGTCAGAGAAGACATGACTTGTGCAATGCCAAAATAAATGTATCGACAGGTAGTAGGATAGTGAGGAGCTACTTCTTAAGAGATAAAAATAACGTGTGTGTGTCTCTAAACATCCCGCCTCAAAAGAAGATACAACTTAGTTATGTTTTAATTTGCTAATGACAAAATCGATATTAGTGCCAATGTAAACTATATTCAGAGATCTAATTACAATATTGGTACGATAACCCTTACTTATAAGTTTGTTTAAAGGTTCGATGAGTTTACACGGATCACATAGTGATTTCCTCGCTTTAAGTACAATATTACCGTAAAATTTAGGATGTGAAATACCATTTTAATAAGTTTTCTACAGGTACAGCCAAATTTACTAATCAAATCTTTGTATCTATGAAAGAATTTAGTAAAAGTTTTAAGTAATTTATGGTATCGAAATCCCTGACACAATAATTTCCCAGTGATGCATTGATTACGTTCGTTAAAATCTATGACATCAGAACACACACGGGCATACCGAACGAGTTGGGATATATAAACACCGTATGATGGAGCCAAAGGCACATCGCCGTCTAAAATGGAAAATTAACAATATGAAATGAAAATCGTCTCTTTTGTCGTAAATTTTAGTATGTAGTTTCCGTTAGAAATTGAAATGTCTAAATCTAGAAAAGGGCAACTGCTGCTGTTTATGTTAGATTTAGTTAAAGTAAGTTCTTTTGGGTAAATTTCGGAAGTATATTTAGAGAACTCTGGATTATTTAACGAAAAAAAATCATCCAGGTAACGGTAGGTATTGTTGAATGTATCAACTAAATATAACAATGATGGGTCTTTACTGAGTTTGGTCATAAACTGAGATTCATAGCAATATAGAAATAAATCTGCTATTAAAGGGGCACAGTTAGTGCCCATAGGAATACCTACTACCTGACGATACACTTTATCGCCGAAACGTACATAAATGTTATCTAGCAGAAAATTTAAAGCTTCAATCATATCCTCACATTTCCAGTAAGTGTATCTAGCATACTTTCCTTTTCGTTACAGAAAA
This sequence comes from Mytilus coruscus, assembly GCA_017311375.1. Classification (NCBI taxonomy): domain Eukaryota; kingdom Metazoa; phylum Mollusca; class Bivalvia; order Mytilida; family Mytilidae; genus Mytilus; species Mytilus coruscus. The sequence continues at coordinate 88,787,613 of CM029598.1, forward strand.
GGCTTTAAACGAGTTACAGCAAATAAAATTACAATGAGATTTTTCGAAAGACCATTTTATCAAATACAAAACTTTTTCTTTATAAGATTGTGTGGAAGTGTAGTGTACAGAGTAGAAAAATCATAACTGTCAACAGAATTATAAGGACCATCAAAAGCATGTATTTTATCTAGTGTATATGTCATAAAGTAAATGTAAACTACACTATAAAAACATGCGCAGCGCAGCTACCAATAGACGACCACTAACTTGAACAAGGAAATAAAAGACAAATAATGTGTAAAGGAGGGGAAACATGGAATCGCTTCTATAAAAAGCGAGCGAAGGTAGCCAAAACTGATGGTTCATACTGTCGCTCAAAACAGAAGCAAAGCGTGAAATGTCTTAATCTGTCCATATTTTGTTTGTTTTCTAGTGGATCTAGTAATCAAAGTTATCTGTTCCTTCTTCGTTTTTAAATCCTTTATTTGTTTTAAAAAATAACCAACCAATAATCGATAACTTCTTTTCTATACATAATCTGATGCTAGTATTCTGATGTTTTTTTTTTTGGAATTATTATATATTCTCGCTTTGATTATTGAAAGGAGATGCAAGGGTACATTTGAATGAGACAGCATTCCAAGTCTTTACAATATGTCAAGATAAGCATTCGATTTGCACTTGTCTCGAAAGTTGGGAATAATTAAGCAGAGACTACATTATCAAGGATCTGCCGTAAAGTGGTTCCTGACTTAAAAGTATCATGAAGGTGCGGCGAGTAAAACAAGTTGATTAAGACCTCAATCCTGTCGTCATTGCCATCAGTTGTACAATTTAAGCATATGGTAAAATCACACTTATGACGGTGATATATAGGCTTGGAACCTGAGGAAAAACCCATCTCATGTTAACGTTAATACTCTTATATTCTTGTAGGTGGACTGTCATTTACATCTTTTAAATCAAATTTAAATGAATGTGAATGCGACATCACCGAATTAGACTTGTCACCGAATTAGACTTGTCACCAAATTAGACTTGTCACCGAATTAGACCTGTCACCAAATTAGACTTGTCACCGAATAAGACTTGTCACCGAATTAGACTTGTCACCGAATTTGTTATTACAAGAGTAACACGACCGGTATCATGTGGAGCAGGCTCTGTTGACTCTTCAGTAGCACATGAGATCACCCACTGGTTTTTGTAGGGGTTCGTGTTGCTCAGTCTGTAGTTTTTTATTTTTTGTTTTGTAGACTGTTTATGTCTTTTGGACGTTTTTTCGTATTTTGCCATGGTGTTATCAGTTTGTCGTCGACTTACGAGTTTGAATATTCCTTTGATATTGTTCAATTGTTTTTTGAATACATCTCCATGTGTACGTGTTTCTGAAGCAATCATATATGTTCCTATGGGTTTGGACTATGCCTCCTAACCATTTCTTAAGGATGTTCGCTCCACTTGTTTTTGAATTTTTGCCAGATATTCGGAATTCTCTGGTTTTATCTATGTAGATTAAAAAAATTTGCCTGCTAACCCCTACTTTTCTTTTCATAATTTTATTACATATAGTATTAAAAAAAAACATATTTGAAAATCTTAAAAAATCCTTGTAATTTTTTCATAGTTTTTGAAAGAAAAAAGGTTCCAATGTTCAATGTATGAAAATTCAAGAGAGAATCATTTCCCGCCAATTTTCAATGGCTTATATCTCGAAAACATGCACACGGACCCTTAATTTTTTTCTGCTTTTTTAGTTTCTTTATTAATATACTATCAATTCATATCAGTCTTTTAAAAAGCTTGTTATTTTGAAACAGAGTAGCAAACATCCTTAACTGCACCTCAATGGTTAAATTAGACAGGGAAATATGGTCACCTGGGCCCGTATGCATAAAGCTACTTAAGTTAAGATTTGTTCCGAACGGACGGATTTTTCTACATGTCCTACGATAAATTAATACTACGATTGGATATCTTAACTTAAGTGGTTTTATGCATATCAGCTCTGGGCTTCTCCCCAGTAGCAGTTAACTTGAGAGTACTCAAATTGCACTAATTTTGCAAACAAACAAAAAACACACAGCGGAAATCTTACAAGTTATCTTAGAGACTAAATAATTTGTACTTTTATAATTTACCGTTATGAATGTTTCAAGATAGATAGATATATTTAAATATGCACAAAACGGTCATCGATATATATCAACAGATGAAGTATCATGAGAAAAAATAATCTTTACGGAAACGTTGCATGCGACGTCCACAAAAAATCAACTTCTAAAAATTAGAAATTAAGATATGTCAGAGGCATCTATTTCTTACAAAATGAACAGAAAGCATGGACTATTGTCAAATTTTTCTAAAAATGTGGAGAAATAAAACAAAACATCAGTTATTCGATTTCTAATGATTTGAATTTTAGCATGAATGCAATTTATGTACTCCTCATTACAGAATCTTGGGTCGTTCGGATGTCGGTTCAAGCCCATTTTTCTATGATTCAGTATGGATTCAAATTTAAATTTGTGGATATATACAGTAATTAAGGAAACATCTACAGAATAAATACAGAAAGGAAACTTTTGTGTGGATCTTAAATAAACGTAGGTGAAAAACTATCAAAATAACAATTTTTGGGTATCCTCACGTTAAAAACCATTTTATAGTGAGACGACCGTTTGGTTGTGTGGAATGTATAAATATACAGCCACGTCCGGTCATAGTGAGGGATGTTCAATCGGATGCTTCAAATAGAGAGAGAGAGAGGAAACTATCAGTGGGTTAAATTAACTCTTTGAAGGGTCCCTAAGTATGGTAAGAATTTGTCTTTCAAAATTTAATATATTCCAATAATGGTCTAAATTTCCCGTCGTTCCTCCCGTTGGACTCACTTTGTGTAGCCTTCACCTAGTGGATTAATTAAAATACATGTATATTGATTTCGTCTTGAATAGGTCAGCTAGGTACAGGAAGTCATAATCGACAAAAAGTACTTTGTATAATATATATTTGTATTACTTTACATGTAAATAATTGTTTTGTCAGTTTGAATTTATCAACAGTGGTGTTTTGGAAATCATTTCTGTTGTCTTAACGGTTTTGAAATTCATAGTGTCAGCTTGAATACTAGTTTACTTGGTAAATATTGCTTCATATTTTATTTTTTTTTTCAAAAGGTTTATTTGTACAGTGAAAATCCAGAGTTTATTTATCATGATAAATTATCAAATGACTAATAGGAGGATTGACGTTCAGTTGCAAATATTTCAATTAATGCATGTTCAGAACGATTACATGCAGTGTTATTTGAATATGTATTGCATGCTAAAAGTAGACGGACAGGGTTCCCAGGAATTTGTAAAACAATATGCCTAATTTCATGCCAGTATCGAAGTACTGGCTACTTGGTTGGTAAAACCCTGGTGGACTTAGCATCCTTGTACATGTGTTTGGTTACCGAATATCGTATATAATAATACATAATTGATATTGTGGAATCTATAGGGGCTTCGGTTGCCGAATAGTCTTAGTATAATTCATCTACTGTATCACTGAGATTGTGAGTTCGAACCCCTCACGTGGCAGATGCGATCCACTCCAATCTTAATTGACTTTGTTTGCCAGTTTTCCTATCGAAGATGATCGCGGTGGTTCTCTCCTGGTACTCCGGCTTCCTCCACCAATACATATGGCTGCCATGAAATAACCCACAGTACTAAAAGTAGCATTAAACACCAAATCAATCAATCAATCATATTGTGGAATCAAAAGATGCCTATTTGGAATAGCTTGATGTCGTAGTGACGTTTACCACCCCTAAACGAATGTTCTGCAGTATACATGATAAACGGACAAATGAACGACCAGGCGCCATCGATTATAGACCACACTCTATGAAGAGACAAGTTATGAATATATGCATCAATATGTTTCAACTCTTCCGACGTGACACGTATATACTAATGAACCCCACAAAATGAATTCTAACATAATTTATGTCTGTTAACTATTATGTAAACATCCCGACGCTTTTAAATACCTTACGTAATAGAAACGGACATCCATTGATTAAAACATAACAACGCCAAGATGTCAGATGTATAGACGTATTTATAATACGGACGACATCTATCAGAAACACGCCATTCAAAAACAACCATTCTGCAAATTAAAAGGAAGCAGCACATTCCATGCCAGTCTTGAAGTACAAAAATATTTATATAAACGGTGAATATGATGGGATTTAAAGAAAAATGACGAATGACGGAAGGTGTCGAGGGTTAATTTCATGATGAGCTACGAACCGCTTTACGGCAGAAATAAAACCCATTTACGGCAGTTAACAAGGAACGTGATGAGTTTATTCTGCCGTTTCCTCTAACAAATTAACAGTAGGTGTAAACAGAAGATGTGGAATATAAACAATCAATTCGCTTCAAAATGTGCTCATGGCTATGATTTAAAATGAGAAATGTTTCTTTCCAATCCAGATGTAACGATTCCGGGATCTGTTTTCTGTGATAAGAACAATGTTTATATTTTATACGTATCAATTTCAAATCATAAACACCTTCATCAACGGTAAAGGATGCGTTTACTAAACATTCTAAGCAGCTGGTACTAAACTCACTTTATATATAGTATAGCACTTAGAAAAAGTGAATTGAAAAGTTTACTGTAAGCAATGTACAATATTTAAGCAAGAACTGATATTACTTGAAAATCTACTTAGCAATTGTATACGTTCGACATAAGAGCACTATTACAAGATCTATGGTACAAAAACTGATGTGCAAAAGCTGATATATGTATACATGTAACTACTTCAGATTTAATGTCGGTGTAACCATTGTGTTGCTTCAAATTTATTTCTAAATAGAAAAATAGACTTTCATATTGAAATGTTTGCTTAATTTTCAAACTGGCAAAATTTCATCATTGTTAATGAAAAAAACAACATAATCATTATAATAATCTAAGTTATTATGCAATTACAAGAGAATTCAAATGCTTATGTATTTTTTTGAACATCCATACATATGGCATACTAACTTGTGGAATTTACAAAAAAAATCTCCTTGTCTATTATCGAAAAATATAAGAAATCATATGGAATCAGAATTAGTACCTACTAGAACAATATAGTATTTTGTAAATACACCAGCATGAAATTACTAATGTTAGAAGTAGCATTAAACACTATACGGTTGCCTATAATTGCTTAATTCTACTTCCTTTGAACTTTGGTGGATAGTTGTTTCATTGGCAATCATACCACATCGTCTTATTTTTATATTAATAAAATAATAATAATTCAATTTGTAGTATTCAAGCATCATTTTAACAATAAGACGAGTATGGAGTTACAAAATTCAAGATCGAAAACATGACTAAGATTAATTTGCTTATCAAATACTCTGAAAAATTATACGTATGATATTTTAGTAGTGTTTGCTACTCTAATATATGATATCTACACACAAAAACAAGTTGCTTTCTTTAAAAAAAAAAGAAAAGCAATACGTGAACATAAGACCGCTGACTGCCGGGTCACCAAAAGATTGTTGTTGAATTTGTGTGTTTGCTTTTGAATTGAAATAATTGACTGTGATTAGAAGAAGTCAGTTGAAAGTGTATATTTACATCTACTATTTGAATATACATTTTAAAGCTAGACTATTTTATTTAGTACTTGGGAATGTACATAATTTTCCTGATGATAACCCTTTTGCAAATCCCAATTTCTACAAACCGGATGACTTATGCAAATTGCACAAACCAATCGCAATATAAATTTATGCACTCAGTTTGCTTTATAATCTGGAATTCTGCATGCATTTATTTTATCTATCATATCTTTATATTTTGCTTCCTGCATGGACCTTCATGTTCTCAACTCGTTATTGAAGCTGTCTGTACTCGTGGTAGATGTTAATTGTATAGATAAATCTAAAGTCCAATTTCCATGTGCAATGAAACCTGTGGTATGCAACTGATTGGGACATCTTATAAAGAGAATTTTTTTGGTCTAATAAAACATCTCAAATTTTAAGGATTTCCTGATTTTACTTAAATCAATTCAAATATTCTACAGGGAAACTTGGTTTTGCCGAAGAATATCTTAATTCAGAAATTTTATGAATACCTATACATACCCTCAAAATAACCAATTTATATAAAAAGGTATGTAGATATAAAAAGATACCAGAATTAAAATGATGTTCGCCAGACGCCAGTCTACAAAAAAGCACCAGTGACACTCGAATGAAAAAAGTTAAAAGGCCAAATAAATTACAAAGTTAAGGAATCTATTCCTTGGGTAGACAATCCTTAGCTTTTCGAAACGGTCAAAGTTTATTATAGGACAGTGACTCAAAAAAGAAACAAAAGAGAAACAGCTAGAGGTCAGAATACCGTAAGTAATGATGACCGTGCATGAAAGTCACATTTCAATCTCTTACAGTCGTGTCCTAAATTTAGATAAGAAAAACTAAAATGCGCATTCACGAGTGAAATTAGTAATATTGGAATTTTTGAGAACGCAAACCGATAGTGTGCGTTTGAAATGTGATCTATAATGTGAATGAATCAAGACGTGTAGGATAGTTGGGCAACACTGTGAATACAATTTTCAAAACCGTACCATAGTACAAATATGTAGATGTTATAAGGTTAAACTATTAAAACAAACAAACAAAAATAGAATTGAAATTTTATAATAAACATACGTTCCTGTTAGTATTTTTTTCCGAAAATTTTAATATATATACATGTAGTATCAATAAACACAAACGTCAAGTATTTAGGGACGAAATCAAAAGTTCAATGTAGGATAAAAAACTTAATTCACATAGTTTTTTCACTGACCCCACCCCCACCCCACTTCTTAACTTAATTTGGGAAAAATTGATTGACCAATATGGATATATGTAAAATCGATTTTGGATAAACAAAACTTGCAGCAATTTTAACCCCCCCCCCACCCCCAAACTATTTGATTTAAGTTTTTTATCCTACATTGATCTTTTGATGTCGTCCCTTACGGACGGACATTTTATTTATCAAATGAATCTATTTTAAATTCTACCATTCCACTATATGAATAGATTACTATACAAAATATAAGCAAAGACTTATAAATCCATAATTAATTTATCTTCCTTTCCGTTTTATGGATATATTACAATACAAAAAAAATAACAATTACTTATAAAACCTTACTAAAACGGTAGGAAATAATTAACGTAGAAATATAATTATTATTGTTTATCAACATTTTTTGTATGATGCAAGGATTTATTCAGATTTAATTATTATGCATGTTTCATTTACAAATGAATATTTTAATACCAAAGCAGAGTATCTTGTCATATAAATACTTATTTCTTAATTGCAACTCTGAAAATATTCTGACTTCAATTTAATATTTAGTTTCTACAGTATATATTTTGTATATATTTCTTTGATTTCTATTGAATTAATTAAATTGAATACTTTTGATAATAATATTATCTTTCTGTTTTCCGATCTAATATACACATTTAAACCAGAATGTTCTCTCCTTAGTCTATGATGAAAATACACACGTGGTTAAATCTTCAGACATAATTAGTTTACATGTTATCATGACAATGCACAATATCACGTTATAATTGACCTAGATACACACAGTGTACAGGGGTCGTTTAACAAATATAATTGTGTTGTCATAAAACTTGTTTAGAAACTTTCACATTAAAGCGCTTATAAACATTCACATTATTAAAAACATATATGTTTTGTGAAAAGGTAAAAAGGTTCTTATATTTAAACGAATTATTGACTGCAACTTAGCCTTATTGTTTACTTTCCAATTTACTTTGATGGTGTAATGTCAAGTGGTAGCCTAGCCATAGAGGGACCGTATCAAAGACGTAGATAACTACAAAAATGTACCTGTATAAATGATCGAAAACTTTCGAGACTTTCCGAGAATTTTATTCCGACTTCCGACCGAAAGATATCGAGTGGCCCATAGACACATCCAAAACTCGCCAATATATAAGCGTGAACCCCTCAGGGGGTTCACGCAATTATGGCATGTAAATCAGCAGATATAACTACAGACAAACACATTTTCATTTGAAGTATCCCTGTTATAAATATTAAGCATGTGCCATGGAAACCGTTTTACCATTATTTGAAAAGATTATTATAATTTATGTGGCATCAACCCAACATTTAAAATGATTGTTTAAAGTCGATGTTCAAATATAATAGTATACGCTATATATCCTCGAAACCATTTACTTTGTGTTAATTGCTGTGTATAACGTATACATGATATTACCTTCTTGTTTGTTTCTCTGCATCAAGTATGAGAAGGTGGGGGTGGGGGGTTGTGAATGGAGCTCGAGCCTATTGCAGCTAAACCACAAAATATATAGTTTCCATCATATATAAACAAATAAATAGTTCAAAAAGGAAAAGAAAAAAATAAATAATAAAACAAATTGCAAATATGATTAATAAAGAACACATTTGAAACTTCTCTGAGTAGCAACTCTTTTAGTTATAAATATATATATTATACTAATCTGTAGGACTCTACAATATTTAAATTTATGTATGTTGTATTCATGAACGTTTTGTGAAGAAAACTGTTTTGTGATGTATCATAGTTTCTGATGACTGACCCTTTAGAAGGCCGCTAGTTTCTGATGATGGACCCTTTAGTAGTCCGCTAGTTTCTGATGACGGACACTTAAGTAGGCCGCTAGTTTCTGATGACGGACCCGTTAGAAGGCCACTAGTTTCTGATGACGGACCTTTAAGTAGTCCGCTAGTTTCTGATGACGGACCCTTAAGTAGGCCGATAGTTTCTGGTGACGGACCCTTAAATAGGCCGCTAGTTTCTGATGACGGACCCTTAAGTAGGCCGCTAGTTTCTGATGACGGACCCTTACGTAGGCCGATAGTTTCTGATGACGGACCCTTTAGGCCGCTAGTTTCTGATGACGGACCCTTATGGCCGCTAGTTTCTGGTGACGAACCCTTAAAGCCGCTTATTTCTGAATACGGACCCTTTAGGCCGCTAATTTCTGGTGACGACCCTTTAGGCCGCTAGTTCCTGATGACGAACCCTTTAGGCCGCTAGTTTCTGGTGACGAACCCTTTAGGCCGCTAGTTTCTGATGACGGACCCTTTAGGCCGCTATTTTCTGATGACGACCCCTTTAGGCCGTTAGTTTCTGATGACGGACCCTTTAGGTCGCTAGTTTCAAGGCAACAAACTGCTGACACGATCCAACACTTTTTTGAAGTAGCAGTTTAAATTAACGATCTTTTTCATTTTTGGGTTTTAGTAATCTTCAACTTCGTAATTGGTTTGGATTTCCAACTGATTTGATTCGAGCGCCACTGATTCGTCTTGTGTAGACGAAACGCGCGTCTGATGAACTTAATTATAAACCTTGTATCTATATTCCTTGATTAACCCCGGTGGACTCACAGTGCAAACCTGGTAAAAAAAAGTAGTACACTTCACTGTAAAAATCTTATTGGGAAAGTGCATGTGCGGTTTTCTCTTAATTTTCATTTATTGTCTAAACGAAATGTACTACGAAATAACTCTGGCAATTTTACCAATGGTATTTATTGTTAATTTGTTCTTGTCCTGGATATCCACAAATGTTTGTCACTGAACCTTTACCAAACAACAATGAATCAATCATAATGAAAAAATTGAGACATATTGCACTGTGTTTAACGTCTTTTTTGTGACTTTTAGATGATGAACAGGAATAAAAGCGTGGTTCGTTTGCTTTTGTCAAGTGTGTGTTTGGATTTTGGCTATGGATTAATACATTTGCATGCATTATAAAAATTATAATTATTATTACGTGTACCTGTTGTGATTTTGATATAAAAAAAAATGATTCGAGAAATACCGAAAGATGTGTAAACATTATATAGTAACTTTGAGATGAAGAACAGCAATAAAAGCGCTGTTCCTTTACTTTTTGTGTGCTTTTTGCTGTGCGTGTACTGATTTTGTGTCATGGATAAATACCCCATATCCTTTATTTTCTATTATAATATAGTAATTTTGAATAAAACTACAACTGAAATTATAATAAGATAAAGCTATTTACCGGGTATTTAGTGACTTGGATACAGGCCAGGCGTATTTGGAATTAGCTTTTAAAAATTAAATACCATGAAATATTTAGAAAAAATAAAAGATAATGATCTCAAATCTGCACAACCTTGAAAATGTTTTAGTCGCTTCTTGTGAAAACAACAATGATTTTGAGTTTTTTCGTAATAGGAAACAGTAGCACATGAGTTAAATAAAACCAGCTGCAATTGCTACATGACAATATAGAAGCAATGATAGCAATACAATGATAGGTATGTACACTCCGGCCATCTGTTGATCTGCAATGACAACTCGGACAGGTCGAGATAACAGGTTAATGCTGGACAGTGCGGTGGTTATCTCTGGTGTAATTATTCAGTGAGAATCTTTAATAGATTTGTGCAGGCAGATACATTCTTGATGTGCTAATTATCTCGCCAGTGTCAATCATTTTTTACACTTGATTGACAGGGGTTTAAGATTGATGTGCTTACTATTTATATAATTGCATCAAAGCACGTTTTCAGCACGCACATATAGCTACCACGGTACCAAACGCATTACTGATGTTAATGAATGACTTTACTGTGTGTACTGTTGTTTGTCTTTTGGTCTCTTTCGTTTTTTTTTTTACCATGGCATTGTCAGTTTGCTTTCGACTTATGATTTTGAATATCCCTTTGTTATATTTCGCCTCTCTTCGTAGTTGTTACTGTTGACCTAGAATATTCCCAGGGGAGGGAGCTTGTAATTCTCATTTTTTTGGCACTTGTTTGCACTAACGGAAAGCATCCAATCTATTTTATGCAAAACCGAAAAGGTGTCGCAAGGTTATTTTTAATTTGTTTCAATTTCATTTGAATCTGTTTTGAAGATATAACTACAAAATTCAGGCACGAAATACATAGTGTTCAAACAATCGTTTATTATTCATTTCTGATTTTCCTTTAATCATTGCAATTGGATAACAAGATTTAATATATCGATTCGGAAATGCAAAGCCTATTAGATCTTCATTCCACTTATTACCAGTAAAATATCGCCGAATTTTGTATTTTGGTTTTAAAAAGTCAACCTACGTCAAAATATGTGGTAGTATGTTATAAACTAAGATGTTCGGTGTTGCTTTGTGTAAACGTTAGTTCTGCATCGAATGTTAAAAGCGCTCCGGCCTATGGCCGGATGTTACCTTCCCCTTGCACATGTATTCCTGAGTTTCTTTATGTTTTCCATCCTCCCCATTCACATGTATTTCTAAGTTTATTTATGTTTCAAACCCTCCCCATGCATGCACATGCAGTTTATGTTTTCAACCCTCTCAGTGCACATGCGTTCCTTAGTTTCTTTATAAATAATAGAACCGAATACCATAACTTTTTCTAGTTAGCCAGGCGTCATTTAATAATATTATTTTTATTCAATATTCAGTTATTTTCTAATTCATTTATTATTTGCGTAATTTAAAAGACAAATCTTGTTTGATATTGTACCGTACCAACGTAAGTACCTTATATTGTGATAAGAATGAACAGTTATTTAAATTCGTTCCACCACTTCACAGAATGAAGTGGTTAAAGTGTACTATCTACTTTTCAGAATACATTTGATTAGATACCGGTCAGTACAGCAATAAATTTTATCAAAAGTTTCAACGATTCATTAGTGGTTTGTGATTTACAATAAAATCACCATGACATTTCAATTTTATGGTAAATAATGACCACTGTCCAATAATTACACGTCTATTTATTACAATCATTCCTAAAATAATGATACATGTCATTACAAAATCAGTAATTAATCTTAATTAACATGGCAAACCAAATAAACAAATTGGTCTAATAGTAAACGACTATGACTTGGCACCGATCATTTTCTGCACGGCAGCAGGTCCACAGAGAATTGATATTATTACCTGAAGCACATTATCCTTTGTGTTAATGAGTATGACAATTTTGTAAAATGTACCGAAGAAAAGTGAACACAATCAATTTGACTATTTTATGAAATTAAGATTATTATTCACTGTCAAAGATAATTAAAAATGATTTTATTAATTATTAGCTAATGCCAACTTTTAAATTATGAACAAATCTATTTAATCCAACATTTTGGAAATAATTCAAACTGTAACCTAACTGAATGTGTGTGTGTGTGTTTTTTAAAATTATTATATACTAACTATAATAATAATTAAAAATATTAATAGATAAAGTAAAAAATATTACTTTTTCCTCGTATTATATATATATATTAGTATTGTATTGATAAATTTTATTATGATCATAAAACACATAAAAGTATTTTATTTTTTAAATGATGACAAATGCTGCCTCTGATTTAATATTTGCCTTCTTACTTCTTTAGACATATACAGAAAAATAAATACATACAAAAAGCTTCTTTCACAACAAAGAAAATCAGCCAGTTTATATCAACAAATTTTACACATTTGTCATCTTATTTATGCAACAAGCTACGTCACTTTTGTAATGAACAAATACTTCTTTTATATTTTTCTACTCAAAATCGTATTCATTAATAGAATTTATGTTTATTGCAAAAACACAAAAAAGACATTTCTGCTTACTTAATATTAACAAAATTTCTAAACAACAACGTACCGATGACAGAAAAGAACTCTGGCAATGAATGCGGAAAATTGAATAAAAACAATCACCAAAATGCAACTGACTCGCTTCAACAACCTCCTCTTTTCGTATGAAATTAACCGTAGAATTTTACTATCATTTGGGAAACAGTAGTAAACTTGTGTTACACTTGTTGAATGATGGGCAGTTAATAACAAACAGGGATACATTAACATCAGTAAAATGCAGACTGGTACCGCCAATTATTGTCAAAAACCTCTTATAATCGTGTTAACTTTCATATTCCTGTCATAAATAATTGTTAAACATTGCTGTGTGTGCACAATCTTATTAGAAGAAAACTGTTACCGTTGACAGATATTACTACTAATGTAATTTGCCAGAAATTGTGAATGTAATTGTTTTACGACAGCTTTAGTTACAAAATAAGTAAGGGGAATTTTGAGTGAGAAAATTTTCTAACTCTTCACATATATTTATGTAATATCTGATATTTGGTAGTGCTCAGTTTGAAATATTATGAATAATATGTTTTATTTTGTAACTTTTATAAGCATAAGCAAATTTCTATAAGTGAGTTCAGTTTCTTAATAATAAAAAAAAATACGACAATAAAGATTATTATGATATTATCTACAGTTGTGTTTTTTTTATAATTCAATTAAATCAATTCAATTCAATGTTTTATTAAAGTCTCATCTCTCAACAAGTACAATCGATATTTACAAATTGTAAAACAATATTACATGCATAAAATGAGAGCCATTCTATACAGAATTATAAGAGACTAATATAATTCATATATATATATATTACATTAAATAATATGAAATTAAGTACTATTTACAATAATTTATATCTACTGTTAAAATAGACCGACAACAAAACAAACAGTTCAGTTGTATTTTGTTTTTTACTTTAAACTTTAAATCACATTTAAACTGGGTTACAAATTCTAGCAGTCCATTTCAATCGTGTGCTTTAAAATAAAAAAGGAGTTATCCTGACTTTATTATAGAGAAATCAAGGTCAAATGTAATCATTACTATTAAATCATGTCATAAAAACAGAAACTTGACAGATGAAAAAGATATATGTATTGTTTATATTTGTTTTAACCTGTCTTTTACAGATAAAACAAGAAACATTGATACGAAAAAAATACTATTACGATTTTTCATGTGATAGTGAGGAAAACATATTCTTAAAATTGCAGTTTCTTTTTCTATGCCTATACAGTATCTGTTTCTTCAGGAAAATTGTAAATGACAGACATAAAACCAATTCCAATTTACACGTTAGGACAGAGCAGTTTTATAGACTAATTTTCAGTTGGTGCTTTATTTGAATTGATCGAATTTTGGAATTCCTAGATTATGACCTGTTTAAAGTTTGTTCTTATTTCTAAATTAACACAAGTAAATATACAAATGGAAAGTTTAACAAATTTACAATGCGAAGGATCTATTCAATCTATGTTTCGATGCATAAAATGTAGGATTGTCCACGATCCAAAATTGTCTGAAATAAATGTGGGCAATTAATTATCTGATTTGTTTGTTATATCTCTTGAGAAATACACAATATGTTATTTCCTCCACGAACCTAAGGGACCTCCATTGATTATCCATATACAAGTAAATGCATTGTATTATTTTATTAATTTTGGCAGATGTATCATTTTTGTCAGACATAATTAATCTATGAGCAGTTGTATTTTTGATCTCGCGGTAGCGTGTTGGCTCGACTTGGGAGACCCAAACTGTGTCAACAAAAGAGTTCGCTCTTTAAAATACCCGGCATTTACGAGTAATTAGGAGCAAGGACTGGTCGTTTCGCAATCAGAATTATGTTTCTGGGCAAGGTGATATGTCTTCCTGAATAGTGCCACCATGACAGCTAGCACGTTTAAATCCGACCTAGCGTGTTAAGTACGAAGCAGGGTATGCTCATATCTCATTAACATGTTATCGTCCTGAATATATACATGTATGATATTTGCCGATGGACATTAAGTATCATTTGATTAACACACATTTATAAGCTCTTTATCATTGCATATACCTTGGGTCATCAGCGATTGATGTTAGACCTACCAATTATTAATTGTGTTAATTTCACAGTTTGAAATTCTAAAGGGTTGTCTGGGGGTAAGGAAATATGGCTAACCAAAAACTTCTCCCGTCCTGGAAGGAAAACCCTTTGTAAGATGGTAGTCAGTTTGGTTGTGTAGGATGTGTAAATACACAGCCATGTCTGGTCGAAATAGAGGTCTTACTCCAATGCCTGGTGCCACGGTCGCTGCATGTTAAAAAACCCATAGGGGAGGGGGGTCCATTGGAGTCATGTTGCGAGGCAAAATGTCTCTTCCAATCAAGATACCTTTTTCAGATGACCGGACAAATTTACGCCCTTCACCCCAGTTGACCCTACCATTCAGATCCTACCGATTGTTATTTTTGTAAATTTGTTCTCGTCCTGAGCATTTATGAAATATTTGTCACTGCAAATAAAGCAAACAAAATGCAATCGCAGTCTTCATCACTCTTTATCTGTAGTGTCTATGATTTGATTTGATAGCAAATTCACTTTTAATTCCTAAAGTGATGAACAAATACATGTACTTCAACAAAATTGTGTTATTTTATTGGCTTGATCACTACTTTGCTGTGCGTTTTTCTTATATCCAGTCGCAAATATTTCATGCATATAAAAGATGAGAGTAATATATCAATGCATTTGTTAGTAGAATCTTAACTATTTAGGGAACAGGAGAATGGATTGATAGTCTGACGGTCACTGGAAAACACTATTCAGCAATTGAGACTTACAACATAAACACATATGCCCCACTGCTTAAATTCGTTGCCCGAATTTTTCCTAACGTTCTGATACCAAGGAATCCAATGAATACGTTTCTTAGAATAACTGTTCCAAATTTGACCGGTCACCACAATATTAACATGATATAAACGGGGATAGAGCGCACTGTGTATGTGCGTATACTGCAAGCCTAAGTAATTCTAGCGGTTCACTGTAAATGATATCTTTCTTTTATTTGGTTAACATTCTTCTTACGATTTTGTTTAATATTACAATCGTTATTATGTACACGAGGCTTGTTGCAATATACCGGTATACCTAGCCATGCATCACAAAAGATTAATGATGAGTGGAAATTATTCATTTCTTTAATTTTTATTTTTCATTTCTCTTCCTCTCCTAAATCTAACTTAAATTCTATGTTATATCTTACAACTACTAATGTATACTATCATATATACTAGAATATATATATGAAGATTGTCGTATTGTTAACCAACATATTAAATATTTAATTGATATCTGTTTGGTTTTATATTGTATTGTTTGTTTTTTGTCTCGTTAAATGACGTATACCTCACACTTTTTTTAGTCACATTCGGAAAACATTTCCGAGTAGAGCTTTGTACTTTTTTATTTTGTTTGAAAAAATAAAGTTCATCACCATATATTTTTCAACGGTTGATTCAATTAAGGACTGCACTTTTAAAACACTTTAATTTTAAAAGAGCCAGTTCGGTCTTGATAAAAATATCAGTACTATTTCACATGTAAAAATAAATGTATGGTTGTTTGTTGCTTATTAACGTGAAGTGGCAAGTAGTTCATGCATATTCAGGAATTATCTAATAATAAATGATTTAATGTTATAAATAAAAGTCACAATTGAATATCAATCATGTTGCATTGGAACTGATTTTTGGAATTTCTACTTTAGGAGGGACGGTTCAGAGCTGAAATGGTTGAAAGTAACAGAAAAGAAATAAAAAAAATTGGAGGCTACAAAACAAAATTTATTTGTTTCTTCAACAGATTAAAATATTACAGAATCAAGAATTCTTATAGGAAATCCTGAAATCTACTTTGGTATAATTATGCTGTGTGTAACTAATTTCCTCTCTAATTGAGACGATGTTGAAGTTCCACATTAACGAGTTTGCAGTTGTGAAAATACGCGGCAGTGTCATTATTTATACACTGCTAAACCTGATATCAATAACTTTGTAACAACTATGTCAAACATTTCAACGTCTGTTTTACTCACGTATGAAACGTGGTTTCCATGTTGTTTTCAGTAACGCCATGTTTAGCGCGCATGCGTAACTGTAGTTCTCGGTGGTAGTTGTCTTCTGTTTCCGCATTCAGTAACGGTTCATTGGCGTCCGATATGCCGTAACGATAGCGTTTGGGTGGTTAGGATGGTAATCTAACTTCACTGTTATGATATTCTTTTCAACTGCAGAAACTGATTAATAAAACAGATATGATTGTGCATATTCAACGAAATTTTCTCAATATTTTAAACAAAAATGTCAAATTGACGAATTTTCACACATTTGTCATTCTCTCTGCGATACGTTAAGTAAAGAATTGGTTTTGAAAATGTTGAGAATTTTTAAATCACAGCGGGAAAATTTCTGTTAACAACATAATTTGGTACGTGTGACTTCGCTTAATCTATAAAATACAGGAATTGTTGAGAAAATTACATTAGTTATATTATGTTAATTGTTTTAAAGCTTTCATGTATGCGAATCTGCAAGAAGGCCATTTGTAAAAAAATTTACGTCCTGCACCTTGGATATTTTTTTCTCATAGGAAAATGTTAAAGTCCTAATAATAGTCCAAAGTAATGACACGCTGTCCATTCATTATTATGAAAAATTGTTTAATGGATTATTTTTATCATTTCTATGATCTACTAGGGTATGTCACTGTGATTTTGTTTAAACAGGTTTCAAATCATGAATTCATGAGGAATCCTGTATTTTTTTAAAAGCGAGGCGTAAATCCATAAAACGGATTTTATACAACCGAGCGAAGCGAGGCGAAAACAAAATTTGTACGATTTTATGCTAAAAGAGCATATAAATCGTGAATAACATGATGATACAACAGTCTTTTTGTCGATCAATAGGTACGCCTTCTACGCCCCTTATCAAATAAAATCCCTTCTTTCTTTTATGCATGCAGTCAAAGTTGCCTCTATCAAAAAGGGAGGATATACTATGGGCGAATCAGAAACTTTATGTTAAGGACAAAGATAAAACAATGACCCTTATAAGAAGCTTTAGTAATTAAGGACATATTGATGGAAAACACAAGCTATGGTATGGTATAACAAAAACTCATAAAAGATACCAGGCTTAAAATTTTGTACGCCAGACGAGCGTTTCGTCTTCAAAAGACTCATCAGTGACGCTCGAATCAAAAAAAAAATTAAAGGGCCAAATTAAATACGAAGTTGAAAAGTATTTGGGGCCAAAAACGATTTTGTTAAATACAGCTAAGATAAATAAGCGAAGAGTAAACCTCCACCAGCAGTAGCATCGATCCAGTGGTTGTAAATAAACTCATCATGGAAACCAGGATTAAAATTTGTTACGCCACATGAGCGTTCCGTCTATAGAAGACTCATCAGTGACGCTAGAATAAACAAAAATGGTACTCCGTGAAGAGGTAAGTAGACAAATGTAAAGCAAAATATTATTAATTCATATAATAAAGTTATAAAGTTGTCATTTTCACGCACTCTTTTCTTTAAATAAAGTTTCTACTGTATGATAATCGTCAGTTTAAAGCTGCGAACTCTTGGCTATATCGTGGCGGTCAAGTTTTTTTTTGGTGGAGGAAACCAGGGTGCCCGTGATAACCATAAAGTTTCGACAGGAAAATTAGCAAAGATAGGATCGTGCGCTTGAATACAAAAAAAGAAGAAGAAAAGATAGAATCGTGCGCTTGAATACAAAAAAAAAGAAGAAGAAAAGATAGGATTGTGTGCTTGAATACAAAAAAAGAAGAAGAAAAGATAAGATAGTGCGCTTATTTAATTGTTTTACAGTGTGTGCAACAAGGTACTTCGTGCAAGGAAATTTAGGTAGCGTTAATTAAAAAGTTATAAAAGATGTTTGTACTACTTGCAAAAAAAAATAAGATAATAAATAAAAAAAGAAATAATTTCAAAGTAATTCGCATGTGAAAATTTAAAGAATATTTAAGTGGCTTTATTTATCTGGGTGTAAACTGAGACACGTTGGAGACAGTCACAACAAAATGTGAAATGAGGACCGTGTAGATCAAAGAGCCAAACGCGTAACTGTCAGTTTCCATATGAAATACACATCATTGACTTCAGAGGTTATCTAATCTTTATGCAACATGTACTAATGTCTTTTTATGCAGCAAACTTTTTAACGCATCAAATGGAGGTAAAAGATCTCCCATGTGATAATGTAAAGGCTTTATAAACGAGTCTCATGTCCTTGGTTTAATATATTCTATTAATTATTTTTTTTAATTTAAATTTGAAAAATTGTCGCAAATTTGATGTGAAAATTGGTTAGTCTGGGATGTTTTTTCTTTCTCTTATTTATTAGATGATGCATTTAGGAAATAAAAATGGTTAATGTCATCAGGTTGGATGTTTGTTTATTTTTTTCCTTCTTTTAAGAGATCGCAATATTTTTCTGACACAGAAAATGAAGCTGCACTTTTTCTTTCCCTTTTTATTTTATTTCTGACAGTGTAACTTCATGTAGCCCTTAGTAGGGTTATAGGGAAAATGGAGTTTTTTATTTCCATGCATAATGTGCTGCTCTTTCTTACTCAACCACAAGGGGCGCTTGGGTTATCTATTACGATAATAGTTTCGTTGCTTGTCAAATAAATATCTTGCAAATAGACATAACACATCTAAATAGCACCAAGTTCAAATCTTTCGAGAGTTATCATAATAATAAATTTATTTAACTAATTCTTTAATATCTAAAAAATCATGTTTTTGAGGCTATTCCGGAAATTTTAAAGGATATTCCGAAATATTTTTACGTATCTTATCACTGCATGGTCACGCACTAGCACTGGCGGAACTCTTCACAAAGTTTAAAAGAGTAATGAGGGGCCTGATGGGTTATTTTCGTTCTTCGTGATCGGCGCATTTTCGCTATCGTGATCCGTTTTTCTACAGATTTATACTCTTTTTATATTTTCGTGATCCGTGATCATGGAAATTTATTTTCTGTGAATCGTGATTGACAAAAAAATCAACTCGTGAATCCTGATGAGACCCCCCATCAGGCCCCTCAGTAATACCACCATTGTTTTTCCTCTAATAGACTTTGTTGAATTTACATTTTTCAAAAAAAATTGTGCAGAATGTATCCTTGTTTACAGAATGTATCCTTTATCCTTGTTTACAGAATGTATCCTTGTTTACAGAATGTATCCTTGTTTCAAATAAAGAAATACTTGTTGGATGTGTACTGAATGATATTTGAGTCTAAGATGCATGATTTTATTAATTAGTTCTTATTGGCTTTGAACTAGCTGTCAGTAACTGCGAGTACTCTCAAATCTGTACTTTGTGTTGTTTATGTTGTTAGGGATGAGGGATGGATAAATACCCTGCCACGTTCGGTCCGTGTTTTTGTTTGATGTTTTTCTGCTTTGTATCGATCTGATGAGTTAAGCCTTTTTCAACTGATTTTTATAGTTTGATATTATGTTGTGCTGTTACATCATCGTCTCAGGTAAGGGGAGGGTTGAGCGCGCACAAACATGTTTAACCCGCCACATTCTTTATGTGCCTGTCCCAAGTCAGGAACCTGTAGTTCAGTGGTTGTCGTTGTTTCATGTTCGTCATATTTGTTTTTCGTAAATTGTTTTGTTATAAATTAGGCCGTAAGTTTTCTCAATTGAATTGTTCCATATCTTGCATGGCGAGGCCTTTTATAGCCGACTGTACGGTATGAGTTTTTCTCATTGTTGAATGCCGTACGGTTGTCTATAATTGCTTACATCCACTCCATTTGAACTTTGGTTGATAGTTGTCTCATTGGCAATGTTACCACATCTCCTTATTTTTATATTGGCATGACTAAAGTTGTATCCTGTCCAGTACTATTGTGTTGGATGTATAAATACGAAGTCATTTCGTTGCATTTAAGAAAATCTTCACCGGAAGTAAACCAAGCAACTTTTCACCGCGTAAGTAACCAGGAAAGCACAAGTTTCCAAAATATTTTATAGGAACACCAAATAAAAAAGAAAGGTGCTTTGAAAAACCCAAGGTATATGTTTATAAATCGGAACTAGCTTTCTGCAATGAGGTGTAAGGTTAATTTCCTACTACTGTCAAATTTAGCCAGACCCGAGTACAACTGTACATGCGTATGACAACTCGACTTAGACAACTCGGACCGTCGGTATAGAGAAATGAATGGTGTATATTGATTTTGGTCGATATACAGAGATATATTGAAAACAACTTGGACCGTTCTATGGACACAATAGAGACAAATCAGTCAGTTCGACCTTCAACAATAAGAAAAACCCCAGGCATCATAAAATGTGAATCAATTCAAACGATTAAACCAGATAACTGATATATGCTAAAACTATAAACCAAAATCAAATATTGCATGCAGCAACCACTTATGTACAGAATATTGACTTGGGACAGATACATAAAGCATGTGGCGAAGTTAAAACATTTGTCAGTGCGCATAACCTTCTCCGTGACCAGGAACAATGGTTTAACAGCTACACAAACCGTAAATTCAGTTGGAAAGGGCTTGTGATATGACGCACGGTACATAGACTCATCTCATCTCTTATTTAACAAAGAAAGAAAACGTAACATCATAAATGCATTCTAAGTTAATCTATTTTTTTGTGATTCCGCAGTGACTGAATGCTGCGACAGAACTGATTGTCCATATATATAGATTGGGCGATTGATTTTTGGTGTTTGACGCCACTGACTTTCAGCAGTCTTGTCTATATCAGGGCGGCTAGGATTGTTTAGCGTAGGAAGCCGGAGAGAACCAAAGACCTTCGACAAGAAAACTGGCAGCTAAGTCAACTAAGATCGGAGTCGAACGCATCTTGCTACGTGCGGGGTTCGAATCCACAACCTCAGTGTGCACAAGCTAGTGATCACTGTTGAGACCACTCGGTCACAGAGGCCCCGATTGTATATAAAGTTTGTACACATTAAAACAGTAGTTCTAACATAAAGACTGTTCTGTTCTTTTACTACATTTGGAAAAAAAAATAAATGTTTTATAAGGTAATATATGCTTTGTTAAATATTTACAAATTCCTAATTCAGCATTTTGTGAGAAAAATCTACTACTTGTCACACAACTAAATTTCATCAATTCGTTTTGCTTTATTCGATTTTTCTTTAAACAAATATATGCCTACGTATTATTACCATATGTTACATAACATCAAACACAAAATTGTATGTACAAAAAAGTCTTGATAAGTTATAATTATTGAACAAGCAAATCGGTATATGTCATTTAATCTGCAAGGCTCGGATGACCCTACTTGACGCGGACGACGTAAGAGTTCGGGTTAAAGGGTCATCCCGACCGTTTAGATTAAATGATATATATACCGATTTGATTGGCCAATATCTGTTTTAACACATGACGCCATCCTTTTACATGATTAAGGTTTTGAAGTATTCGGACGATATTCAATCCACGGCTCCTTGGAAAGTTTTCTCGTAGGGTAAAGAAAGGTGGAAATACGCCTTTAAGTAGTAAAAGGTTGGTAGCTTTTAAATAATTAACAGTTTTGATATTCAGGCTTTCTCCAAAATTGTGACAATATTTGGAGAATTGCGTGTTAATGGCAGATTTTTGTTTAATCTATTCACAATTTTTATATAAATTCGTGACGATTTAGAACGTGACATATTGATTGTTTAACACTATATTTTGAGGAAGATTAATCGTAGCTAGATGTACTTAAATTTATAGTGCAAAGTAAACTACAACACATACGCTCTCTTTTCAATCTTTAACCACCCCCCACATTGGCGTAGCTTACGTTGAGGCAACCGAGGCAGTTGCCTCGGTAAAATAAAAAATAAAAAAAACTTTTCTTTTAAACAATTTTCACAGCAGCAGACTCGCTACTAAACGTTAAAGTACCGACTTGTATCGTCTTGTTACCGTTATTGATTCATACCCTTTTGGAGTTCAAGACTTATGGAAACATTTTCCTCCTCTAATTGGAAATCCCGATCCCTTTGCGATAGTTTTCAGTAATCTCAATATGTCAAAGTCAAAGAAATCGACACAATTGAAGCTGGCACATCTATATAATCCTACCCAAAGCAAAATCAGTAGAATAGATGATTACCCAACTCACAAGCCTTCTCCGATCGAATCACTTGACCATTCAGGTAAATTATTAATTTTTTGCAAGAATAATTTCTAGTATATGAGGGTCTGGGTGAGGTTTACAGAATACAGAAAAATATCCTGAAATTAACTTAAACTTAAAAGAATAGAGATTTGAATGGTGGTAAATATAAAAGAAAGGAAAATCACATTATGGACAAAAAGAATTAAAAATAAATATTTGAGGACGCTCATACCAACCCTCATATATAATTGGTAACGTCTAAAATTGAAATTTCGTTGTGTGTTGACATTTCCCCCAACGTGTCATACTTCAGCTAGTACATTGAGTTTCATTAAACTTTGATACCAATTGAAATAAAAATTACTAATATTAATCAACATGCACAGAAAATAATTTGCTATGTTGTTCTAAAGTTTTATTCTCACCAAGAATTTGTATAGTATAGTGTCTTACTATACAAATCCTTGTTATCACTATTTAAAATTTATAGTTTTTTCACTTGCAGGGAATTTTAAATAATTGAAGGAGTCATTAATTCCAGTGACATAAATAATATATATCAGTTTCTATATAAAATTTTCAACCAAATACTGTTTTCATTTATTATGAAGACTTCAGAAAAAACGTAAATTTTTCCGTTAGTACTTCATCGGTTGTGATTTTCACAATGGGAAAAAGTTCAAAACCGTATAAGAATTTGAAGACCATCCAAAAAATATCAGGACAAAACACAACCAATAAAAGTGCCGTGGTGCATTTCATATGTAGCATGTGTTTATTTCCTAGTTAATCAAGAAATGCTGCAAGCGTGATGTCTGGTAATGTTTCTGGCATTAAAACCCGCTTACAGCAAATCCAATCAAGAGCATATATCTGCATTGCAAAGTGCACATTTTGAATCTTGTTGTTAAGTCCACTTTTCTGTAAGTCAGTTGATATGGTTTCTTTGAGGATTCTCAGCTGTATTGTTGACTTGCTGTGTCATTAAAATAAACCTCATACCCATTTCCTTTTATTCGTAAAGAATTTAAAATCTGGGACGTTCACTGGAAGGATTTAATAAGAAAAAAAGTGGTAAATGTTATTGAGAACATTTATGTATTCATCCGAACATTGAAAATGTTGTAGGTACAAGTAATCAACTCAAAAATCTGTAGTATAACTTTGTGTAAGGCATATTAACATTATTATGATGAAGTAAAATAAAACAACTGTTACTGCTTTTATTTTTAATAGATTCTTTTTTTTTCAAATTGCAAAACTTCACCTTAGCTGTGCATTATCTACAGTAAGAACAAAGAGATTTTGCCTTTGTCATGTGTTTACATACGTGTAAATAAGCTAAACATTGTGTAAATCATAAAAGATATGTGCACTATAAAATTAATACTAAATAATATTGACCGAACCGCTGATTCCAAAACAAGTTCCGCGATATCAAATTGGTTATATAACTACTTGGTTTTTTTATTGCATGGACACACACATATTCAACTGAATGCACCATTCTCCCTACAAAACGCGTTAAGAAAATCATGGAGGACATTACCCCCAAAAAAAAAAAAAAAACAATTTGGTAAAAAATATTTTCTTCTCGTCTAGGCAAAAAACCCTTATAGTTGACTGGAGTTTGAAAAAATGGCCACCTGGTCCCTTATCCGATATCAAAAATCATTCTTAGTCGATGTTTGATCGGATGATTCGGGGTTTTCAATATATAGTCAGCCTGGTGTGGTCGGAATTTGGAAATTTGGTGCCCGTGTTGGACGAATTTCACACTCTCTGCACTTCAAATAACCATTTGAAAATGTCTTTGAGGGATACCAAAGTGACCAGTTACAAGGCAAAATTTCTGCCTTTACCAAAAGAATAAACTTTTCGAGGGACAGTCTAATTTTCAACCCTTCAAACCACTGCATAAACAATTTATTCTTAAATTTGTTCTTGACCTTCGTATGTAAATATTTGCTGCTGGACATTAAATTTAGAGAAACCGATTAATTAATCAAACTCAATTATTCAGAATATAAAGTTACTTATTCAGAATATACATTTACTTATCCAGACGCACGGCATGTAGCATATATTTGTTATTTTTACTATTATTTTTTTCTACATGTATCTATCGTTTGTTTCGTCGAAATGAATCTACAGACGCATAGATTATTTTGATGTATTTTAAATTTGGCCGCTATACCTTTTTGTCATTCCACCAGAGTATTCTAACTTTATAAGTTTAGAAAAGACTGATGATTATCAATACATGAACTTTCGATATATTGTTTACGTCCGATAGATTTGAGTGCAAAAGTCATTACGTACGTCATCAATAATGTTTTGGGTAACTATGTTAAGACCCATTGGTGGCCTTCGGCTGTTGTCTGCTCTTTGGTCGGGTTGTTGTCTCTTTGACATATTCTCCATTTCCATTCTCAATTTTATCAAATTTTTAGGAAAACTGTTGTGTTGTGGAAAAATTCAAAAGAACCTACATTGGATCTACACTTTAATTGTTCTCCACTTGATAATATAATGTAATAGTTATTTGCCAGAAGATGTAAAGTAAATGACAACACAGATTAATCAACCATTACACTTATGTTACCGCTTATGGCTCCCGTGTTTGAATTGGATGTTATTTGATTGAATTTCAGTTTTAACTAAAATAAGATAAGATGAGATATGTTATTAGTATAAAATCCAAACACAAATATGCAACATTTACAAAAAATATTAAATTGTTAGACGACATACATTGAACATCTCCTTTAAATTAGCATAAAATGATTGTATTTAGAAGAAATGCTGCTTAACTCTATTTTATGCATTCATATTTTAGATTATAGTAGAGAAAACAGGTATACATGTAAAATCATCAGTTCATACACAATTGCTAACATTGTTTCTATAATAATATATCTCACTTATGCCAATTACCAATAATTATCATAATGTCATGTTCTTTACAAGAGATTAAATGGTTTTTACAGACCAAGGGAGATAATTCAATTTACATTTGCATATTTCTTTTCGAAAAATTGATATAAAATATGGTTTACGAATTAGGTGATGTCCTGTGTTATCATAAGAGTCAACTACCAATCCGTTGTTGCGTGATGCCTAATCACTTGATATGAGTTATCAACGTACTTTCTAGGAGTAACACGACAGGTGTCCCATGTGGAGCATGACCTGCAAACCTTTCTTAAGAACCCGAGATCAACCAGAGTTTTTGGTGGGATTCTTGTTGCTCAGTCTTTAGTATTTATTGCAGTTTTTGTGGACTTATTAGTCTTTTTGTCGGTCAGTTTGTCTTCGATTTATGAGTTTTGAATGTCCCCTTTGTATCACACCTCCTTTTTGTTAGCAACAATAAACACTAACCAAAGATTCCAGACTTATAAATTGGTACGCTAAACGCGCGTTTTATCTATACATATTATATGTTATTGTGTGTCTTTTTATGTTGTAATGTTATACCACTGCTTCAGGTTAGGGTAAAGGTTGGCGCCTGTTTAAACGTTTAAACCCACTGCATTTTTATGCACCTGTCCTAAGTCAGGAGCCTGTTGTTCAGTGGTTGTCGTTTGTTGGTGTGGTTCATAAGTGTTTCTCGTTTCTCGTTTTTATATAGATTAGACCGTTGGTTTTCCTGTTTGAATTGTTTTACACTAGTCTTTTTGGGGCCCTTTATAGCTTGCTGTTCGGTGTGAGCCAAGGCTCCGTGTTGAAGGCCGTACTTTGACCTATAATTGTTTACATTTTACACATTGTGACTTGGATGGAGAGTTGTCTCATTGACACTCATACCACATCTTCTTATTTATATATAAGACTCACCAGTGTCGCTCGAATCATAACAGTTTGAAGGACAAATCAAATGCAAACTTTCAGAGCATTGCAAACCAATAATTCCGATGCAAAGTTGTGCGAAGTCTTGCTAAGCCATCTGTGCATGGGCGAAGAAAATCTTACTGTTTCTAATAATTTAACCTTTAATAAAAGGCATTTTTTACATGCACATGATGTACATGTACATAAAAAAATAATGAAAATGAAGGTCGGATTTCTGAGCAATGTTTTGCTTAATGTCTTTGGATCATCTTGCTTATTATTTGAAATGAAGCTATTAGTTTCATGTAATATTCACGTAATCTTGAAATTATAACCTAACAAAAAAGGTAGTTCTGATTTGTTTCCTAACGATGTTGCTTCTATTGGATCAGTTATAGAATTATTACTGGAATGGTGAAGAAATTATACGAAAGATTTGAATCCAGGTTGTTTGACAAGGCAAAGTTTCTCCCCTTACCAAAAGAATAAACTTTTCAACACTTCATCCTGGTCAAACCACTGCATAAACAATTTATTTTTAAATTTGTTCTTGACCTTCGTTTGTGTGAAAGATTTGCCGCTGGACGTTACATTTAGAGTAAATGATCAATTAATCAATCTCAGTTATTTATATTCGGGCTGATGAAATCGACATACAAAAATATAATGTCATTAGTCTATTTATCAGCAATTTGTCTTAACTGTATGCTTATTTTTTGTTGAGAATATGAAATAAAATGAAATAGTTAGTAAAACTATTTTACGCGTATAAATCGTTGTGATAGTTGTTCGGTTGTATGCATGAAGTTGCGTGCATTTCATTGATACATTGACACGGAAGGACATGAAAATAAGACGTTGCTGGTCTGATGTATACATGACGCATTGCCTAATATTTTCGAGTAGCAAGTCCTGTCCATGGTTTTCTAAAAAATATTAAGCAGTAAGATCAAAGGGAAAATGTACAAATTGCCGATAAACTTACCTATTCAGACGCACGACATGCAGCATATATTTGTTAATTATACTATTATGTTTTCTACGTGCATCAATAGCTAGTGTTGGTTTTGTCGAAATAAATCCTCAGACGCATATATTATTATTTTTGATATATTTTAAATTTGTCTTCTATACCTTCTTTTTCTTTCGATCGGATGTATTTTCACTTTATAAGTTCAGAAAAGACTATCGATTATTAATACACGAACTTTCTATACATATTTTACGTCCATAAATTCGATAGATTTATGTGCAAAAATCATTACGTCATCAATGATTTTTTAGGGTAGATTATTAGGAAATCAGTTGTCGTCGTGAAAAAATTCAACCTGTAGCCAAAATCCCGTCAAAAGGTATGCGTTATATCAGGATGTGTCAGGACAGTCTTAAAAGAATCCATTAAGAAAAAAATAATTGCTTAATATAGTTTAAGCTGTATTAAAAGGTTTTTTTTAGTTAATTCGTAAGTAATCGTGAAAAGTACGGTACATATAAAACAGACCACCAGAAAACATATTGTAATGTACTAATCGACAAATAGTACTATTTTTGAATAATACTCCGGAATTTAAACTTTTCCTTACCTGGACTTTTAGAGGGCGTCCTTGTGGTTGTGTGGGATGTATAAATACGTAGCCACGTCAGGTCTGAATAGGGATTTAAAATCCAATGCCTCGTGTACCACGCATTCTGTGCAGTACAAATCTATTTTAACAACACTTTATGGAGTATATAGGTGACCTGTTTTAGGCAAAATGTCTGCCTGTATTTAAAATCCTCCTTTTCTACTGTACCTAAGTAACCATTATTTTATTCCATTAGATCTTTTTTACAGAACCTACATTGGATCTTCACCTAAATTGTTCTCCAATTGATAATGTAATAGTTATTTGTCAGAAGACGAAAAGTAAATGACAACAATAAAATAATCAACCATTGCACTTATGTTGCCACTTATGAGGGTGTGGTGGGGTTTACAGAATAGAGAATAACGGACAAACAAAATAAAAAATAGAGAATAATGTGCAAACATTATAAAGAATAGTGAAAAATGGACTAAAAAAAATAAAGAAAAGAGAATAATGAGGTGCTAAAATATAAAGAATAAAGAATAATGGGCAAAACGTACAAAGAATAGAGAAAAATGGCCAATAAATTTAAAGAATACAGAAATGGAAGACCCCCATCCAGAACTCACTTATGACTCCCGTATTTGAATTGCATGTTATTTGAATAAATTTCAGTTTTTATAGAGCAATGGAGATGATTCAATTTTCATTTGAAGTTTTACTTTTAGAAAATTAAAAAAATAAAATATGGTTTACGAATTAGGTGATGTCCTATGTAATCATAATAGTCAACTACCAATCCATTGTTGCGTGATGCCTTATCACTTGATATAACTTTCTAGGAGTAACACGGCATGTGTCTCATGAGGAGCTAGACCTGCTAACCTTTCTTAAGCACCTGCGATCAACCACATTTTTTGGTGGCAGTCTTAAGTTTTTTATGAGTGTTTTGTGGACTTATTAGTCTTTTCGTCGGTCATTTTTTCTTCGATTTATGAGTGTTGTATGTCCCTTTGTATCACACCTCCTTTTGTTAGCAATAATAAATACTAAACAAAGATTTCAGGCTTATAATTTGGTACGCTAAACGTGCGTTTCATCTATGTGCACATGATGTACATGTTCATAAAAAAATAATGAAAATGAAGGTCTGATTTCTACGCACTTTTGTGCTTAATGTCTTGGGACCATCTTGCTTATATTTGAAATGAAACTATTAGTTTCATACGATATTGACGTCATCTTGAAATTCATACCTAACAAAAAAGTTCTGATTGGTTTCCAAATGATGTTGCTTCTGTTGGATCAGTAATAATAACTTAGAACGCATAACGGAATGGAGAAAAATTATACGAACGATTTGAGGTTGTTTGTAAACACAGTATGGGTAATCGAGACCCGGTTGATGCCTAAGATTGCGATAGGAACGCGTCTGAAAAACATTGTTAGATTGTTAGATATGATGTTTATACCATATTATCACCTGTAATTATTACACAATATCAAAATGCATTTAAAAAATAAATAACTGACAAATTTACTCAGTGCCGATTGATATATTTTTATGATTAGATATGTGTAGGCTATAAGTAATTTGTTAGTCCGTTAAAGTATACAATTTAGAGAGTATAGGTCTAGAACGTGCACTTGAGCAATAAGTTCAATAAAACAACACACCAACAATATATCTTTTACCCTTTGAACACATTTGATTTTTATAACATTAGTTTGACTAACTCTCGCTGTGCTAAGTTTTATGTGACGATAAAATCGAGGGTATAACTCCTATAGTTAGAAACATATTTCCGAAAGAACGGTATCGGGTGTCAGTCGAATCAAATATAACATGGGTCTCATGATTAGTTGTATTAGTTTTTACTATTATAAGTTTTATTTTCGCAGTCTAGCTTTACGAACCAAGCTGTTCATTGTGTTGTTTCACTTTGTTCCATAACTATTAAAAAATAATGTAACGCAAAAAATCACCCCATCCAAAATAAAACTTATAAATACTTACGACATAAAAACAAAAAAACCTCTTTTCCCTTAAAAAATCACACAAACACAAAAAGAAACCTGATGTAATTGATGAAACTGAGAAGCACTTTGTAGCGTTTTTGAAAGGGACGAAGTTTCGATTTTATTCAGCAAGCAGACGACTTTTATGTCAAGATTGTTCGAGATTTGTGTCATTGAAAAGTTTAACAAAATACCGAAATGAAAATAACACATAGAAAGTTTAAGCGTCCGAAAGGCTTTCTTGGATTAACCTTCATCAGGAATGCTCAAACCCACAAACGTTAAAACCAATACACCTTATCGCTATTTTGTCCAATCAGGAAAAAAACAGTCGCTTAGACAACTTCCTGTTTGGGTCATCCGGTGCCAAAACAAAGGTCATCAGTAACGAGCTGAGGGAGGAAAAAATTTAGAAAGCCAACACTTTGAAACTTTGATAGATTATGATCCACTTTTTCGAAACTCAAATTAAATTAAAAAAATATTTTGTTTGAAGTGTTTACGATGGTTTAAACAGGTCTCTTTAAAAAGTTTTATGCATGATACATTGTTTCAACAGGGCCCCAGATAGCTTCAACTGGATGAAAAAGTTGTGTTATTTTAGAACTTACCCGGAATGGAATAAATAGCGATAAGGTGTATTATGTGAAAAGTACTTGAATACTTCAGAAACTCTATGACCAAAAGGAACACAAAAAGAATAGTCAAAATCAACATAAGGTCAACTTTGCACGAGGAAGTTGAAACCTTAGTTCGATCCTCTATAATTTCTTTTATCAACATTGATTCTGAGCAAATCGATTCCCATTGATCGAAAAATAATTTGAATTGTTCAAATTATATAGACAAGTCAATGGAAGGCGTGCATAATACCAAATACCAGGGAAACTGTATAAAAAGATTACAATAGTCGTGCATGCTTAGGAATATCCCATGTAAAAGATATCATGAAAGCTTAAAAACAATAATTACAGTTACGCTCGAAATACCATGCAAAATCCATTCACGGACTTTGTAATTTTAATTTTTTAAATTGATCAAGATCAATTCGGAATCATTTCAATGATTTTAATGAAACCTTTAGTGGAACAAGTTGCAAGGGATTTAGAAATTGATTACACTATGATTTATTATCCGTTCCTTCAGTAATCAATTTCATCACCTTTAAGAAAACTGTTACGGAAATAGATTTGCACAGGTAAGAAACTTTAAAAGAATTAAATGTTGTATGAACATATATAATCATCTAAAAAAACAATTTTCATTTTTTTTCTGTATTGTTATTTTGCAATTATCATCTATTATATATAGACTTTATTACTTGTTGGTGTCAATTTACCGAATCAAAATCTTAAAAACTTCTCAAAATTTCAATGTTCGTACACCAAAATAAAATAACGTCATGACATTGGTTCGATACTTATATTGTTTATATTTCAAGTTGATATATATTTTGTAATTAAACAATACTAAGGTTGCAATTTCCTCAAACAAAACTGAACCCATGATTATTTTGCTGGTCTGTTTTAGTCCATTTTGACGTAATGCCTTTAAACATATGTCATATTTGACTTTTCAAAGAGCTTTTACGAGAATTTGGCATTGGAAATCAGTATAAGACATTTTTTTCAAATATACAAACCATCCGACAGTACTCCTCAAACTGTCTTCTGCAGAAACAACCCCCTGACTTAATATATTTCATGTTGTTATTACATGTACGAAAACCCCCATGTCCGACCACTAGGTTGAACATTAGTGTTTTATTGTTGAACTCCCACTGAACAAACTAAACAATTCTTGATACCTCTATGGGGTGTCACTATGCTAACTAAAATTTCAATTTGATTCCAGCACCAATACAAAAAATATTCTGTTTATACTAATTTTGTAGCTGCTAATTAATTATTCGGTTTCAATACATCAAGCAAAACAATGGAAATATGTACAACCTACCGTTGCTCTGCATTGCTTACAAACGCTGCGTTCTAACAATTGAATATTTTGCTTAGGGAAAAAATTAAAACGAACAAGTTATAAATTTCATGCGTCCGAAGCGCTTTTCTGGATTTACCTTCATCAGGAAAGCTCAAAGTCGAATATTTGAAAGGACAAGGATTTATAAGAACCGAAACAAATGAAGAGTTTTATAACCAAAAGGACATAAAAAAAAAATAGCCAAATCCGTCTAAGGTCAAATTTGCCTGAGGAAGTTGAAACCTTAGTTTCTTTATAATTTTAAAATTTATAAACGGACAATTTTACAAAGGTTTGTTATAAATCATGTCAGTACCGAAGTACTGACTACTGAGCTCAGTGGCGGATCCACGGGGGGTCCGGGGATTGAACCCCCTTTTTCATGATCAGTGCATTTGAATGGGGACATATAGTTGGAACCCCCTTAATCCTGGGTTAGGACCCCCTTTTATAAATGGCTGGATTCGCCCCTGGAGCTGATGATACCATCGGGGAATGATAGTCCACCAGCAGAGGTATCGACCAAGTACTGTATCAAAATGAAAACAATAAGTTATAAATTTCATGGAAGTGGTTATTTAATGAAAAGACCACACTTTAGGAGTTTACTTCCCCTATGTGGATGTCTTGACATGTACTCTAAAGGAACAATTTCGATTGCTATGAGTAGTCAAAGCTCATACAACATGACCCACCAAATGACTGATTTGTTTCATAATTCGTTTTTTTCGAGTTGATTTCTCACCACCAAATTCATAAAGTATTGTGTATTCATATACCAGTTAAAAGTTATAAGACGGTACCATATAAAAGCCCTCGTAAATAGCCGACTTTATTCTCTACATTACCCAATTTGTCTTGTGATTTTTTAATAGGATTTTTTGACACATCTCATTTTCACATGCATTTGATGTTGCAAGTACGGGTATCAGTATTATGTATTTGTCTGACACAACATTTATTCATTGGTTCTTTTAGCATAAATCGGGTCGTCTATTTTCTCTTTTGAATTCTTTGCTCATTTTGTCATACTGTTTTTTGCTGATTGTTGAAAGCTGAATGGTGACCTGTATTTGATGACATCAATCGTACCCATCTTTTACACTCATATTGTATAAAAACTGGATATTTTTCGGTATTGATACGAAAGGAAACGAAAGTATTCGATTGGACCCAGTTTTACCATTCATTCCGGAAATGCTACATGGATCAATACAAGAATGTTGAACAATTAAGCCTAATAGTATTTGGTTTGAATCACACGTTGTTTTAGGAAATCTGCTATCTGCTTATCCTTCCTGAGCACCTGAGATCACGCCTGGTTTTTGATGGGGTTTGTGTTGCTCAATCTTTAATTTTCTGTGTTGTGTTTTGTGTACTGTTGTTTGTATTTTGGTTGTTTTCCTCTTTTTGTTTTGCCATGACATTGTCAGTTTGTTTTCGACTTATATATGAATTTGAATATCCCTTTAGTCAATCTCCGGCGCAGAGCTCACATCCGTTCCGTACTTACTTCGTATCACTACACTTAGGGAAAACGGTACTATTCTGCCATAGGCGACAATACTAACATTTTCTAAATTTACCACTTTTTATAATAAAAACCTGGACAAAACAATTATGTGTGGTGTTAGTACTTTATTACTCCGTTTTAAAAATTGAATCCAAATAGTATCATGACCAACTTCCAACGGAGCTTGTTTATGTTATCCATGCCCACCGTCATTTTACATTAAATTTATGAAATTTTGGAAGTCTTTTCGAATAATTCTCTTGAAAATATTTCAATGGGTTTCAAAATTTTTATTGTAAATAAACAAACTGCAGTTATTCATAGATAAATACAAAAAAATATATTGTACCCTTACATCCAATCACAGCGCTCCTAAGTTGACTTCCTTCACCTGCCTTGGGTACACATAAGGGCCAACCTAATGCTGGGAAAATGTAATTGTACCGTTTTCCCTTAACATTGTATTGTAGTGTACTGAGTATACGGAAAGGAAACGAGCGCTGTACGGAGATTGCCCTTTAGTATATTTCGCCACTCGTTTTTCTCATTCCTGTTTCCAAGTGGTATTTTGTTCCGTCAAAAAGATCTAACAAACGCTGAGCTATCATCATGGGGTTTTTCAAATAGTAAAAGTTAAGGGGACAACCAATGTTTTTTTCATATTTTTGTATGAAGAAGGTATACACAATCAAATTTATTTTATTTGATCGCTAACACATTTGAACAAAAATCGATCGATTTGACAAGATATAAGATAGATAATGATTCTCGAAAATAATCCGTTAACCGATATAAGTGGTAAATCATTAGAATTAAACTGAGATATTGACGATATTCAACTTCTTCATGTTCTGTTCACAGACTTTGCACTAATAGCCTGAAACAAACCGGAAATTACCAATGTTGTTCACTTCCGGAATCAGTGCTGATAATTTATCTTATAAAGTAAATTTGCATAAAATATTGAGTTGTATTTTAATTTAAATGAAATCACCGTGCATCAACTAAATTGTTCACATCAAATTAGATATTCTAATGGTGTTTTGAATATTTGATTTATTATTAAAGTAAATCTGTAATGAGTTAATTATTGCAACGTTTCATGCTAAAAAATTTAGTTAGCATAAAATCCAAATGCAATAACCATTAATTCTTTTTTAAATGGGAGAAAATGACATGTTTTAAGGAATAATTGACATTCTAGAATAAAAAGATGTGCTTTTAAACGAAACAAAAAGCGTATGTGCTATCTCAAAAACTGCAAAACATAGGATATATACTGGATTTTTGCGTTCATATAAAAAATAAGTATCAGCTGTTTTGTTATGTTTTTTTTTAAAGTTATAAACTTAAATTCCAATAATACTACTTGTAATCAAACCA
This sequence comes from Mytilus coruscus, assembly GCA_017311375.1. Classification (NCBI taxonomy): domain Eukaryota; kingdom Metazoa; phylum Mollusca; class Bivalvia; order Mytilida; family Mytilidae; genus Mytilus; species Mytilus coruscus. The sequence goes on from CM029598.1 coordinate 88,822,829, forward strand.
TTTTATATGGTAATATTAACATTTAAATTCAGAATTGATCAGGAAGAAATAGATTATTTATTTAACTTTGTTGGCATTTCACAAGGAATTGTAGAAGCAACACATGGATTGTGAAATAGTTTAAGGTGTTAATACAAATAAATTATTGATTTCAAGTTGTTGAAAAATCAGACAAAGCGGATTAGGCTGCAAAACTTATCCATAAATTCTTTTCAAATGTGTAGTTGAGTGGAATGATTAAATGTATAATATATAAACAATTGTGTATATTAAATTTATAAGTTTTATGTACCTACATTTGTAACGATCTCATTGATATATAACGGATACAGTGTTATCTGGAAAAATATCTCTATAATGCACTGAATACGTATGTGTAAGTATACTGATAGTCAAACTCATTATTTCATTACTAATTAACATTTTGTACCCAGTCGATGTCTGTGTGAAATAACTTCGATTAAAAGACAAAAAACTTATATGGACTTTACACAAAATAGAACTTATAAATATGACGTCTGCAATATATTTTCGAAACTTCAGCATCAATATTACGGTGTTGAACAAAACTTTTTGTATCCGGTAGAATCGTTTACGGTTTTTGTTTTTAATTTGAGCTTGAACTTTTTAATGTTTACTTCAGATATACATTTACCTGCATGTTCATTTATGTATTCAAAAGTTAAATCTGACCCATTGAGATACTTATCAGAGTCACAAATCAGTCATTTGTGCGTCTTCCGTGTTTATGTCTAGCTCCAGATTTATTTATTATTTTGAAAGAAAGCATCGTCATTGGAGTCCTGTTTTATTAAGGCAAACAAGAATAGGACTTGTCCTTCAAATCAATTAAGCTTCTTAAGTACCTTAAGACATACGGATAAAGGCGTTGTTTGTTGTTTGTTGAGTACCGCATTGAGTCTTGTATTTTGGATATATGTCAACTTACTTTGTATTATTTGAAATACGATAAAGATTTTAATTTTTTTTTACTGTGCAAATTTATTTTGGGTAATTCATTAATTGTACGTTCGTGGATTGTTTATAACGTAATTGTAAGGTATCTATACGCAGAGGTATAGCCACCGATATTTGTGTTTAAGCATTTTGAGGTTGTTGCTAGAATAGAAGAGACGGAAGAAACCGTAGGAACAATCTATATCATAAGCCGAATAAAAGTTTGCAATACTATATCAAAAACGAACAAAAACGAAGAGGTGTGAGCATAAAAAATCCCACAACTTGTTTATGTATAACATCGCAGTACCCAAATTGCACCTACATGTATTTAGCAAAAAAAAAAAAAAAAAAAAAATAGGGCAGCGGAAATCTTAGAGGGCCCGTATGCATAAAACATCTTAACTTAAGTGTTCCTTAAACTTAGATGTCACTAAGAATTTCCTTAGTTAAGTATGACGTCCACAAAAAGTCATCTTTTAAAAATGAGCAAATAAAATATGTTACAAGCATCCATTTCTTAAAAAATGAGTAGTAAGCATGGACTTATGTCAATTGTTCTAAATATTGGAAGAAATAAAACAAAACATCTGTTATTCGATTTTTAAGGATGTGAATTTAAGCATGGATGCAATTTGGGTACTCCTCATTACAGAATCATGGATCGTTTAGAGGTCGGTTCAAACCCATTTTTTATGATTCAATGTGGATTCAAAATTGAATTGGTGGAACTATAAAGTAAATAAGGATACATCTACAAAATAAACCCAGAATGGAAACTTTTGTGTGGATCATAAATAAACGTAGGTGAAAAAACTGTCAAAATAGGTGCAATTTGGGTACCCTCACGTTATATATTAAAAAAAAGGAGAAATGAGGTACACATTAGGTTTTGCATTTTTTATTCTGGTACTTTTGAATGTACTTACAGAAAATTTGATTGAAAGGCATTTTAATTTGTTTCATTTTATGTGTTCCTCAAAATGCTTCCCTTATCAAACGGTTATCACTGGTCGAAAATATATCGCAATGTTCAAAGTCATTATCTAAATCGCTTGTATTTCAACAAAATTTTTGTCGATTTTTTTACAGTTTATAAATATGAAGAAAAGGGGTTGTGGCGTTTACGTCAATGTGACAGCAAACTAACAATATAAAAAATAAAACCGTCTAGATGCCAACAATAGACAAGAAACTATACAATATTTCAAACTCTGTATCGCCCCGAGTCTAAAAGTTAAATGTATTTAAAAGAAATGAAATCATCATTAAGGTCCCCAAAATGATAAAAAAAACAACATAAATATGCTAGGCACAGCTAGACCGGAACCCCCGTAAAAAAAGAAAAAAAAAAAGAAAAATGCATAACAATTAGTTCAGGTAAGCCATTCTGATGTTGCATGTAAGTCATTAAAACTGCAAAGGATTGTAAGTAGTACTATTTGAATATCAAGAAAAAAAACCATCTTTACATCTTCTAGAAAAAAAGAAAAGGGACCATGTTCGAATATTTTGCAAAAGGAGCATAATAATAATGACGTCTCGTAACACTATACGGTAGTTATAACACTATACGATAGTTATAACACTATACGATAGTTATACCACTATACGATAGTTGTAACACTATACGATAGTTATAACACTATACGATAGTTATACCAGTTTGACCAACCCTTCACTTGAGTTCATAAAAATTAGCATGCATCTTTCTGTATAATTAATTTGATCGAAATAAAACTTTGAAACATCTACCTAATTAACAAACAAAAAAGTCAATTTTATAACAGCCTTATAATTTTTTAATTATTCCCCTTTTGTTTTTGGTAAAGAAACTTAAAGATGATCTCATCTCCTCCATCTTGATCCTCTTGATGTTACATGAAAAGATACATGTTAAACCCCGCCGCATTTTTGCGCCTGTCCCAAGTCAGGAGCCTCTGGCCTTTATTAGTCTTGTATGTTTTTTAATTTTAGTTCATTTATATGTTTTGGAGTTTAGTATGACGTCCATTTTCACTGAACTAGTACAAATTTTTATTTAGGGGCCAGCTGAGGACCACCTCCGGGTGCGGGATTTTCTCGCTGCGTTGAAGACCCATTGGGGCCTTCGGCTGTTATCTGCTCTTTGGCCGGGTTGTTGTCTCTTTGACATATTCCCCATTTCCATTCTCAATTTTACTTCATCAACCTTTTTAATTAAATAAGAGAAATTCATTTCATTATATTTTGTATTAATAAATATTTATAAATAAAATTCATTGCAATTCACTTAAGGTATATATGGATACACAGATGTGTAAAATTGAGAATGGAACGGGAATGTGTCAAAGAGACAACAACCCGACCAAAGAGCAGAAAACAGCCCAAGGCCACCAATGGGTCTTCATCACAGCGAGAAAATCCCGCACCCGGAGGCGGGCTTCAGCTGCATGGCTCCTAAACAAAAATGTACTAGTTCAAAATGGAACGTCACACTAAGCTCCGAAACATATAAATGAACCAAAATTTTTAAAAAATACAAGACTAACAAAGGCCAGAGGTTCCTGACTTGGACAGGCGCAAAAAAAGCGGCAGGGTTAAACATGTTTTGTGAGATCTCAACCCTCCTTTATACCTCTAACCAATGTAGAATAAACAAACACACAGCAATACTCACAGTAAAACTAAGTTTAAAAGAAGTCCCAGTCCGATTTTAGAATAGGTAACAGAAGAAACTAAGCAAAATGACAATGATCAACATAAATTAACAAAGGACTACTGACATGCCAGCTCCAGACCCCAATTCAACTGATTTAAAGATTATGTCTTCATCATATGAAAATCAAGCAAAATCCCTCCGTTTAGTATCATAACATCATAAAATATACGAGAAGAACATAACCCGTATCATGCCAAGACCTGGTTCTTCGATGCAAAGACCCTATGAGTGAATCATTATTCATTCCAAAAAATGCCATCTTTAATGACCTGACAACAGTATCGTAGCTATATCCCTTCTGAATAAATCTGTGTAAAGGTTTGGTTAGCTTTTGAGGTGAATGACGACATTTTAATGCTTTGTATATAGACTATTATCTAACATGAATCTCCATTTCATAATACATGTACAGTGACAAGGATATCTGACATCTGCGAAAGTAGGTACATGTATATCTGACAACTGCGAAACTAAGTATATGTATATTTTATATCTGCGAAACTAAGTACACGTATAGCTGACAATTGCGAAATACATGTATAGCTGTTATTTGTGAAACTAAGTACAAGTCATGTATATCTAATATCTGAAACTAAGAACATGTATGATAGCTGACATCTGTGAAATTAAGTACATCGATAGCTGACATCTGTGAAATTAAGTACATCGATAGCTGATATCTGTGAAATTAAGTACATCGATAGCTGATATCTGTGAAATTAAGTACATCGATAGCTGATATCTGTGAAACTAAGTACAATTCATGTATATCTAATATCTGAAACTAAGTACATGTATAGCTGACATCTGTGAAACTAAGTACATGTATATCTGATATCTGCGAAACTAAGTACATGTATATCTAATACTTCTTTTGTGAATTTAATAAAAATCAATTGTTTTTAATTCAATAATATGTATATGCACTACGTTTATACTAGCTAAAGACACCAGTTGTAGCCTTTGTAGCTGTTATATTTAATTTCTTTTTTATTTTCCAGAAGTGAAACATCCTCATATCGACCTTAGTGATTCAATGATCTACCAAAATGGAGAAAGACGTACTTGTTGTGTTAATAATGGGAATAACAGTCATACTTGTGGCTGTATGGATTTCTGCTGATTTTTGTGTATACCGGAAGCGGAAACGTGATGCACGTGAAAAGAAAATTTATAAATTTTATCACTATGGGCGACGTAAAAGACTGGCGTTTCCTCAAATAAAAAACACAGACACTATTAAAAAACCAGAACCGATGAGAGAAACAAAGAAACGTCCTTGGAAAAAGGTGATGGGTCTTTTTCGTCAGCAGAAAACTCGTGATGCTTTATCGAAAGTTGGTCATTCGACGTCACTACACAAGTCCAGTACATTAGAAATGACATCATCTAGTGTTAGTGACTGTATATCAGAAAATTATCAATCTGTCAGTCCTGATACAATTTCTGAGGGAATAAATCAGCAGCAAAATCAGACAAAAGTTTTCAAACTATCAGAATCTATTCTAAAAAGAAACTCTATAACCCCATCAGACATACTAACTCCGAACAGAATGGCTCTTTCACCAATAGAAATGCAGTCGGTATTCAGTGTAAAGGAAGATGCTACTTTGTACTCCTCGGATTTTGACGAACATAGTTTGTCAAGTGATATTTCTAATTCGAGTGGTTCCTCGGTGGTTGGTTCGATTAAAACAATAAATGAATTGGAAACAGCAAAATTGACAGAAAATAAAGCTTAACGAAGTGCATGTGTGATATTCGAAAAGTTTTCTAAATATAAAGAAACATTATTGGGAAATATCGAAGATCATCGAAAGGAAGACATTTAGTTTTCTTAATCTGCAATGTAAATGACATCCCTGTGATATTAGGAATGGTGTAAGCGTTCTACTCATTGATGGGGTTAATTTGTGTAACAATGTACGACCATTTATAGAAACGAACATATAAGAAAACCACCTACTAGTATATAAAACATCTACACATTGGAAAAGAAATTATTAAACATGAACATCAGAATAGCAGTCCCATATGTTCAAGTTTGCAACTGAAACATTGACAAAGTATGTGACAGTTTAAAAAAAAAACAAAGACTATCCTATATTAACATAATGTTTTCTTTGTTCTTAGATTCATATCGAAACAGATTTGAACGTTAACTCCGGAGGCCTGTTCAATTTCATTCGTCATAACGACCATTTGATTTGGAAAACAATGAAAGGAGAAGGTCCGGTAAGGGCTAGTTTTGGCCTTAAATTCGAAGTACATCTGATGAAAGATTTTTGACATTTTTTAAACACTTAAGTTTCTACTTCAGTCGATTCAATTAGTTTATGTCAAAGATTTGAACTGATTTGGTCATTAAAGACGCTCAAATTCAAGCTTTAATATGAAAAATCTATCAAATATGCCATAAAAAGTAAAATCACAAAAATACTGAACTCCGAGGAAAATTCAAAAAGGAAAGTCCCCAATCAAATGGCAAAATCAAAAGTTCAAACACATCAAACGAATGGATAACAACTGTCATATTCCTGACTTGGTACAGGCATTTTCTTATGTAGAAAATGGTGGATTGAACCTGGTTTTATAGCTAGCCAAACCTCTCACTTGTATGACAGTCGCATCAAATTCCATTATACTGACAACGATGCGTGAACAAAACAAACAGACACAATAGGTAAAAATGTCAAAAATAGGGTTACAGCAGTCAACATTGTGTTATCATCTTAATCACTATAAAAACAAACAAATGTAACGAAGAAGCACAAATAGGCATACATCATTTAACATCCTCATTATGCTTATATTATACGATTTTATTTATCTATGTAAAATCCACCCATAAAGACTGGAAGGTTTTAAGTACTGGCGTAAAATCGCGCGTTTGAAATTCGCACACGTAGACATAAAATAATTTTGTCGTTCAAAGTATGAAGAGATACATAAATACAGAGTCACGTAAAATGGATATCACAAAAAAAAAAAAACCGACTTAACAGTAAAATAAGTAAAAAGTTATATTAATAAATAAAATGACGGGATACATAAGTACAGAGTAACGTCACTTTTCAGATGTTTTTGTCTAAAATGTAAGTGGCCAGTGGCAGATCCAGGGGTGGGTGTTGTTCCGATCAATGCATTTGAATGGGGAAATATGGTTGGAACCCCCTTTTAAAATGGCTGGATCCGCCCCTGAGTGGCCGCATTCGTGTTCAGTCTCAACCTTTATATATGTTAGGTATTATCATCAAATACAACATATATTTAAATATAAAGACTGAACACAAATGCGGGAACTTCCATTTTAGACAAAAACCGTCTTAAAATTAGCACAAATGCTAAAATTGTGACGATTTCAGTAATTTTGCATGAATTTATGATGCTAGTACCTGATACATGTGCATTGTATTGTCAAAAACCAATATTTATGGAACATAAGTATTCTACTTTCCAATAAATAGCTAAAAGTTTACATTTCAACAAATTTGTAAAAATGCTATATTTTGGGGCCAAAAAGGGTCTTACCGGGCCTACTATAAGTTATCTACGTTCATATACGTAGATATGGATATTTTAACACCCTGAAGTATCCAAGTACACCCTGAGGCGAAAGGGTATGAACGTAGATAACGAATTTATCCCCGGTCTTAGTCCAAATCTGTCGATTTTTAGAGAAATTCGATCACAAAGTGTAACGTGAAAGCAACGTTTTTTTTCATTTTCTAAAAATCTTTTATTGAAATTTGGGAATTTGACATATCTTTTATGGGGTGTAGGGTAGTCAAATATAAGACGTTTTTGATACGGAGACAGAGAAACTGGAGTGGGTCGAATTTGGCGCTCAATGTTGTAAGAGTTACATCATAGACGGTGTGACGTCAACGTGGTTCATTTGCATAGCTAGGTCAGTAGTCCCATTCATAGACAATGTGGCAGCCAAGTGATGCATTTATCGTTTAGTGGGTAAATCGGGCAACTATATGGCTAACAATAAAAAGGCGTCTAGCATGTATGGATCTCTATTCAAACTCTGATGTCAATACGTCACACTTAGGTGACGTTACAATGAATATCGGCAGCGAGAACGTTACGTTTATGCGTTACTTCCAACATACTGGGGGCCGCAAATGAATTACTTTACAATAAATAAAAATGATCACAAATTAAATGATAAAAGTTCTGAGAAAATAAATTAAAACTTTAAAGTCTCTATGTAATAATATTTAACAGTCCATGGTTATTCACTTAAATGTCCATATGTTAATCACACATTTACTTTTACTTTTCACAATTTACATTTAACACGCGTTAGTCCATGTTTTATTTTCTTCTTTGCCTCAAACTGAGCTGCTCTAGTTTCAACTTCCAAAGAATTCAGTTCTAACGGATAAAGTTTGCTGATTGGTCTAGATGTCACACCATTTTTTGTTCGAATTATGGCTGATCGTGTAAGTCCATCTTTGCCGTAAACTAATTTGTTAATTACAGCCAAAGTCCAATTTACTCTTGATACATCGTCATGAATCTGAACTACATCTCCGACATTAATATTCTGTGTGTTTCGACCAGTGTATCGGTAATGTTCCTAAGCGAAGTTAAGTATTCCTGTTTCCATCTTTTTATGAAGTTTTAAGAATTAATGATAGAAAC
>CM029598.1:88831242-88881242 GCA_017311375.1 Mytilus coruscus
TCTGATTCCATTGCATGTTTCACCTTCATTGATGCATGCCGAACGCTCAGCGCATGTGTCTATGCATATAATATTAATAAAATATGGTATGATTGCAAATGAATTGATTATCAATCAGGGTAAACATGTAGTAGATGTAAGCAACTTTATGTCACCGTGCGACCTTATACGATAAGTTAAACCCATACTGTATAGTCAGATATAAAATTCCCAATATTACAATATATGGAAAAATTCAAACTAGAAAAACAAACGACCTGTTTATAAATAAAACTACAAACGACCACGAATATGACCGACAGGAACGAACGACAACCACTGAATTGAAAACGCTTGATTTTGAACAAGCACATAAATGATGTGGCGGGATTGATCCTGTTTCTGTTAGCTTTCTTTATCACACCTTTTCTTATGGTTGTGGTCTATTATCTATTGATAGCACGACGAGATACTTTTTATCACAATGCACGGAGTGTGATACGAATAAATTATATGCAAAATGATTGTATAAGAATGTTTTTGTTTTCAACGATACATATATATGTATTGCTGTTGAAGTCAACTTTATCATTTTTACGTTAGTTGTTTTATACATAAATGTATTGTTGAAAACAAAACATTCTTATACAATCATATAGCAACACTGTACACGAAATACATTTTAACCAAATCAAAAACTATTGAAATATGTACAGTTTTAGAATGCATCATTATGAATTAATTTGTATTCGAAAAACAATATATGTATTTCAATAGTTTTGGATTTGTTAAATATATTTCTTGTACAGTGTTGCTACGTCATACGAAATTTTCCAAAATCAAGATAAAGAACAATAAACCCTGATATAATTGCTATCTGTTTACGAACTCTAAAGCCCGTGATACCGGTGCGATGACAGGATTAACCTCTCCTGTCATGCATGCACCACCCGTCATGCGAATTTACACCTAGTCAACATGCCACAATTGGAAACAGGACAGAATTGATAAAGTTACAGATCAAACGACCGAGAAGACATGTCACTAGTGAGTAAGGGTAACCAAAACATCATCTCGGTAAAACAATTCGTGAAGGGACTAAAAGTTATGTAGTGTCGATTTTAGTCGTTCTTCTTCATACCCAATTTGGAGCAGTTTGTGTGAGGCATTCTTTATGCAATTTTTATTGATCTAGCACATTTTCAAAAATACCCATTTGCATACATGATACCTTAAATTGTAAAGAAAAAAAAAGACTTCAACAAAATGGAATTAGTGTGAAATACAGTCAGTAAAATCGGTCATACCTTAGTGTACCAGGTGAACGGTTCAGTAGCCCTTTTCAGAAAATAAAACTTACACGAACTGAATTTGTCGTGACTACTGAGTATATTTGGTTCTATAAGGTTTATATTTATCACCACAGCATCTAGTTGCTACCATAGTCTTTATGAATAAAACAACAAATTTCCACGTGAACTTGTATATACCTCCTACCGATATATATTGTTGTATTTGTTTAATAAACCACTTTATTTGGTGTAGTTTTCTTATGGGCAAAGTCAAAATAAATGGTCCAAATTTTATTTTTTGCCAAATTTCAACATTGTTTTAGTGCATTTTCTTTTGTTGTATCTTGATACATATACATTTAAGTTAATAAATCCAAAAGGATATAAAAAGTATTAAGAAATAAAAGTTCTAAAACTTTATTGACATAAACCAATCAAACAAATTTAAATCAAGTATACCTTTTGGGAATATGATTTCAGACAAACACTATCAAATATTTATATTTTTTTCACCCCAGTTGATTGCAGAGATCCAAACATTAACTTTATTGCAAAGATTAATAATCTCATCTTTGATTATCATATTTTTTAAAAGTTTTTGGCTATTTTTTGTATCAATTCATTTAAAGTTGATTGAAAAAGTTTTGATTAAAAATAATTCATCAATTAGTTGATAAAAACTTCTCCTTATTAAAATTAACCCTTTTTCAAATTCACTGAGGAAAAAAAATGATAGATAAATCTTTTAATAAAAAAGATATATCAAATAGAAAATACATCCAATTTCCCCTGTTTTTGTTGCACTCCTGACATATTATACACCAAACTAAAATAAAGAAACTAGAACAAAATACTCATGATTTTTTAAAATTTGTAATCATTGCTGATTTATAAAGACCTAAATCTGTCATTTGAATGTTATTTCTATTTTAACTTATGCATCTTATGCACTTCAGATCATATTTAAATTGATTTTTTCGGACACATTATTATAAAAATTAGGTTAAGTTACCAAACTATGAACTAAATTCTATTAAATATTCAGCAGAATTGTTGTTTGACAACTTAAAAAGAGATCTGCAATCTTCAAAGTTTTTCTGAACTATTATTATTTTTTTAAATTATTACCTATATAAGGTACTTTATTTCTTCTATCTTGTTGCACTCCTGACATTCAATATATATCATATCAAAACAGTTATACATCATCAAAAAGACCATGATTTCTAGATTAATTGTATATACCTTTCAGATTTAACATTTTAATTTCATTTTAACAATATTTTGAACTATATCATACATATCACTTATTGTATACATAAGTTCACGTCTCATCACATTTTGCTACTATTTTTTTAAATGGCAGTCATTGCAATGTTAAAATGGGCTGAATTTTGTGGCTTGATGTGTAGAATAATCCTGCAAAATATTGAACAGGTTCATAATAAATTTTGTAGATTTGTACTTAAAGTTGGTAAAAATTCACCTATATGTGCTGTTATCGGCGAACTTGGACATTTGCCAATGCATATTATTAGAAAACAAAGAATACTTAAATATTGGTTGAAAATTGTTACGAAGAAACCTCCTATTGTATTTGATGTATATAAAATGTTAGCTGATGATGCTGAGAATGGTAAAACAAACTGGGCGTCAAATGTTCGTACCTTGTTAAATGATCTTGGTTATAATTTTTTATGGTATAACCAAGAAAATGTAATTTTTTCATATGATGTTTTGAAACTACGCCTCTATGATCAGTTTATACAAAGCTGGCGTTCTAGTATGTTGGATTGTGAAAAATTGGATATTTTGAAAATGTTCAAAATTGACTTTTGTTTGGAAAAATATTTACTTCTTGATGTCAATGTTAGACTCTTAACACAACTTAGATGTGGTTCACTTAAACTCAATATTGAAATTGGTAGATATAACAATGTGCCTCGTAATGAAAGACTATGTCAATGTTGCAATATGAAAGCTATTGAAAATGAATATCATTTTGTAATGATTTGTCCAGCCTATAGACATTTGCGTTTAAGATTTTTGCCTAAATATTATTGTTCTTGGCCTAATATGTCAAAATGTTTATCACTTATTCAAACATGTTCAAGAACTTTGGTATTAAAACTTTGTTGTTTGTTAAATGAAAACTGGAAACTACGGTCACAATTGACAGAATAGATTATATATGGTACTATTTGTTTAATATGTTTTTTTGTTATTATTTTGCTTTCTGTTTTCATTTATATTATGTCGCTTACTATATTATATATGTTGTTGATGCTATAGCATTATATTATATGCTGATTTGCAATAAACTTATTACATTACATTGCAATGTTAAAATGGGCTGAATTTTGTGGCTTGATGTGTAGAATAATCCTGCAAAATATCTTTGGAAAATTTCAAGTATTAGAAAAATTATGTTAAAAAAAGATGCCAAAATTGTCAGGAGTGCAACACTTTTTCTTAACATTTTGAAAAAAAAAAAAATTTTGAAAGACACAGTAACTTGTAATATGATGATATGTGCCATAGATTCTTATGTATATTACAACTTTTATGTCTTAGTGATGATTTTAGCTACAAATGAAGCTTGTCCATTGAACCGTTTTGATACAGATGTGTTTTGAAAAAAAGTTGTGCCATGTCAGGAGTGCAACACAAAAATTAGTATTACTGAGAAATAGAATGATTTTTGCTTAAATGACTCACACCTAAACATAAACAAAAGTCAATCCTGTAAAACAAATATGTCCTTTCTAGAATAAATAGTTCATTTACCTGATAATTGATATAAATAATGTGTGAGAGTCTAGTAAATAAGGCCTCCTATAACATGTATAAGTGTCAGAGTGCAACTTTGAAGTTTAAAGACTCGCATTGAAAAAATACAAAAGCCAATATATGGTTCTGATTTATTTTTCAAAAGATACTATACTAGATACAAGATTGCACCCAAAGAGTAGCCTGATAGACAAGGAAATTTTCTTTTAGAACCATTTCTTTGATGTCAGGAGTACAACAGTTTTAAAATGACATTTTCTTGGACTTACATTTTAAGATAATCTCAGCTCCTAGTGACTTATTTGCATCTAAACATGTTTTCTAACTATTTAGGTTACATGTATGAGTTATAATAAATACTTAAAGGTAAATTTCAAAGCAGGACTTTGATCCAAGAATCATTGTTTGTCATAAGCAAAATATTTGAATGATGCATTTTATATAATTTTAGAATTTAGGAAGCTAATTGTCATAAACTGTGTATTTTGTATAGGAAATAACCATATTTCAATTTAAAAGTTTTATAATGGTTTCATGTAATACTAATTAAATTATTATAACTGTAATAACAAACAATTTTGTTGAACTCCTGACATGAATTTACCATAACAAGAAGTTTTGCACAGATTCAATATTTTTATTTTGAAAAGTCTCACAAATTTGGAGTTCATCTTGCAGATCCAACCTTAAAATGAATGAAAGATGAGAAAGATAGTTGATTAAACTAAACTAACTTGAGAATAAAATCAGACAGACTAAGGAACACACCATTAAAGTCAACATCGACTCTAACTTTGATGAGCAGAAAATTGAGAAAAACTCTGAAAGAAGATCCACCTCAAGGACACACTAGACAAATGAAACCAAAGAAAGAACAAAGAAAAAAAAAAATATAAAACCTAATTACAAAGACTTAGACCTGAAGATAAAACACAGATCTAAAAATGAAAAAAAAAAACAGAGAGACAAATGAGATTGGCAACAGAAGAAAGAAGAAAATTGACACAAGCCAAAAAATTGCAAACCCACAGAAAAATGTCCAGTCGAGAAGTAAAGGTCAGGTGCAGATACACTATCTAGAAATCAGAAAAGAAGACAAAATATAGGAAAATTCTTCCTGAACAACCCAAACCTTGCCTAAAACAATTGAATACATCATATCACAGCTACACCAAGGTAATTGTAAGAACTAATCAGTTCTGATGGAAGTGTGCTAGAAATTGATGGGTGCTGAAGTGGAAACAAAATTGAGAGACCTTTAATAGATCTGGAAACTGTTGAAAAGAAACTGGCTTTTCAAAAGAATAGAGGCTACCTAAAAACTTAGACCAAGAACTAAGGGACTCTTTTGAAAATGCCATTTTCTTTTCGACAGTTTTCAGATCTTTAAGGGGTTCCTCAACTTTGTTTATACTTCAACATGTTCAAGACTCATCAATTTCTTGCACACAGCTGCCATCAGTTCTCATTAACTCTGACAACCACCTTGGTGTAGCTGTGGATATGATGTGCTCAATTGTTTTAGTCCAAGATTTGGGATGGTCTGGAAGATAATGTCTTATTCTTTGACTTCTCTTTCTGATTTCTCTAGGTATTGTAAGTGCATCTGTACTTTTGCTTCTTGACTTGACAATTTTCTGCTGGTTTGCAACTTTTTTTAGCTTGTGTCAATTTTCTTCTCTTCTGTTGCCACTTTCTCTGTTTTGTTTTCATTTTCTCATATGTGTTTTAATTTTGGTCTGAGTCTTTTAATTTAGGGTTACATTGTTTTGTTTTCTTTGTTCTTTCTTTGTTTATATGTGTCTAGTTTGTCCTTCAGATTTGGATCTTATTTCAGTGTTTTTCTCAATTTCTACTCCTCAAAGTTGAAGTTGTTGTTGACTTTGATGGTGTGTTTGTATGCACTTAGCTTGTCAGATTTACTCTAAAGTTTAGTTTCACAGCCATCTTTCCCATCTTTCATTCATTCAAAGGTTGGGTCTTAAAAATTGAACTCAAAATGTGCAAAACGGCTTGTTATGGTAAATTCATGTCAGGAGTGCAACACAATTAATTGTTTGTTATAACAATTATAATAAATTAATAAGTATTACATGAAACCATTATAAAGCTTTTAAATTGAAATATGGTTATTTCCTAATCAAATGACAAAGTTTAAGACAATTAGCTTCCATAATTTGAACATAATATGAAAATTTAGCATTCAAATATGTTTGCTTGTGACAAACAATGATTCTTGAATCTAAGTCCTGCTTTGAAATTTACTTTTAAGAATTTATTATAACTCATACATGTAACCTAAATAGTTAGAAAACATGTTTAGATGCAAATAAGTCACTAGGAGCTGAGATTATCTTAAAATGTAAGTCCAAGAAAATGTCATTTTAAACTGTTGCACTCCTGACACCAAAGAAATGGTTCTAAAAGAAAATTCCTTGTCTATCAGGCTACTCTTTGGGTGCAATCTTGTATCTAGTATAGTATCTTTGAAAATAAAACAGAACCATATATTGGCTTTTGTATTTTTCAGTGTGAGTCTTTAAACTTCAAAGTTGCACTCCTGACACTTATAAGGAGGCCTTATTTACTAGACTCTCACATTATATATATCAATAATCAGGTAAATGAACTATTTATTCTAGAAAGGACATATTTATTTACAGGAATGACTTTTGTTTATGTTTAGGTGTGAGTCATTTAAGCAAAAATCATTCTATTCCTCAGTAATACTAATTTTGTGTTGCACCTGACATGGCACAACTTTTTTCAAAACACATCTGTATCAAAACGGTTCAATGGAAAAGCTTCATTCTGAGCTGAAATCATCACTAAGATATAATAGTTGTAAAACAAATAAAATTTAAGGCATATTCCTCCATACAACAATTTGCTGTGTCTTAAAAAAGTATTTTTCAAAATGTCACAAAAAGTGTTGCACTCCTGACAATTTTGGCATCTTTTTAACATAATTTTTTAATACTTGAGATTTTCAAAGATGTTTTGCAGGAATATTCTACACATCAAGCCACATCATTTGAAATCAATTTATCCAATCAAATGATCAGCATGGTTGATAAATATTGCTTTATATGCAAGGAACCATTTATTTTGACTTTGCCCTTATGTTAAAGTTCACACAGATAAATTGTTATATATAATTTATATTCGTAATAGTGAAAACATAAGAACATGATTGATAGTTTAATAGGTAGAGTAAAGGTGTCTTGTTACTCTTTTATGTAGATGTCACAAAATTATATGGATCATACTTCAAAATATATGGTATGAGAAAAATCATTTACACCGGTGAGCAAGAATAATAGACTACGAAATGTACAAATCCGTAACTGTAGACCTTACGATGAATTCATTTAAAATACAGTTTTCTGCAAATCAGACTTTTACAAAACAGAATTAGTTCATGGTTTCAAATTTATTCTTTTATCTATCAGGAAAATGTTATTTTGATCTATATGTTTTTTCTCTGCATATCAGACTTCCTACAAATTTAAATAAAATACGTTCATGGTGTCAAATGTATATTTTTAGCTATATGGTTTTAATATCATTTTCAGGAAATGTTATTTTGCTCTATATGTTATTTGTAAAGCAAACATATTCACAGAGAATCAAACTCAGGAGTTCATATTAGGTATTCAGTTTTAACAAACTTATCATGGTCAAGTTATCCTTGGATATGCCCTATTATAACAGAAGCGTTAAAAATTGCAATCTTTTAATCTATTTTGCTTCGTCATTTGAAGAAAACGAAAACTGATATTAAGAAGGATGTTGCTGTCACACCAAACCCAGCATCTTTTTAAAAGCGTGATGTTGCTGGGATGAAGAAAATATTTTAAAGGTTACAAAGTGTCCGTAGCAACAACACCACGCGTGAGTTGTCAACGTATAGTAATGTTGTTCCTCCTAAGAGAAGTTCATTCGAAAAGGTTGTGATAAACAATGCTAAATTATATTTTCTTTTGGAGACAAGTATTCTATACGCGTTATTCCATCAGAAATACATACTGTAATTCTTCTTCCATAGAAGATATTTCCCAGAATTCACTTTCCAAATAAACGTATTTCAAAAACATACTGCTATTGTAAGACAGAGTAACTCGATCGTACCAACCAGAATAAAATATTTTGGCATTGGTCAGCATTTGTTACGCAAATTAGTAATACCTTGATAATAACGGTTTAAGTAAACTTGGACAAACTTGATCTGAGACTGTTGTGACTAAACTTGTTTTGCCTTTTGGTTTAAATACACATTAAATTATAGCTCCCATGCAATTTTCTGCCATTAAAACTTTGGGAAAGACAGATCAACGTTAATTCACATGAAATTAAGACATTAAAAACAAAACATAAAAACACAACAAATGATAATGATTAAACTTAAAAACGAAAATTGCAACACCAACAGTAAATTCAAAACAAAGCAAAAAAAAAAACCGATATGTTTTGCCTTTTCTCGCCATGAATGTCAAGTAGCAGAATCAGAGTTTGATAAAACAACTATAATCTTTATAGACAATATTCGGATATTTGCATTTTCATTTATCTTATTGACAGTAGAAATTTATCGATATGAAAAAAAAAACATATGTAAATTAAACCATGTTATTAATCTCCTTTGCCATTGACAATGATTGAAAATATTTTAACAATGCAGAAAAATACTTACTTTTAGATGCAGTTATATAATGATACATTGAGTAAATAGGAATGTTAAAGCAGTTTGCCACTTTTATACTGAAATGAAATAAAAGTTTGATTTTCGTAAAATGGTCAAAGACAATTTACTAAAAATACTATAAATAGATTTAGAGGAATTTCACGCAATCTATAAATAGATTTATCAACATTATATAAAAGGCAAGTATAACATAAACATTATTTACTGAAATCTTCCAAAATAGATTTAGAATTTGAGAATCGAAAACAATTTTTTAAAATATTTTTCTGTTCTTTAAAAATAATGACAACATATGAAACCTATATCAACATATATTTAAGAACGGGTAAAACAGAATACACTATATGATAACAATTAAAGAGAATTGAAATAGAAGAAAGTTCATTACTGACTGACATTAGGAAATTAGTTTATTGTTTATCAAGCTCCGAAAGCTGAATTTGAATGACTTGGTCCTTAGTATATACACAGTGTGTCCTTTATATTTGAATTAAAACAATCTAAATTGTAACAATTAACGAGAAAGAACACATACTCCCATTTCAGAAGTGCAAACGTGCTTTTAAAGCTTAGCGTTTATCAGTTTCATAAGCAATAAAAAAAGGAGAAACAGTAACTATAATATATATACTTTGTAAATTTAACGAAAGAGTTTTAAACGCAGCTTGTTTCGCCTCTCATTTATATAAAACATTTAAATGTGTGCATAGTTTCAAACTTTAATCTACATAACATATACGTAAACTGAAAGATAAAGGGCTCATTAAATACGTTAATCAAATATTGAAACACTGATATTTTGGAGAGTAATTAAAAAAAGGTGGTGGTTCTGCAGTACAATTGAAACAGTAGACTATAAAAGAACATTTTAGCTTTTAGTTACGGCATCATTCTTTATTTCAATTCCTTCGGATACTTCTTCTTTGCTTATAATTTCAAACAATTGCTGATGTTGATCGTAAAACTAATGTAGTGTGGATTGCAGCCATTCTTCCCCACGAAGGAGGGTTTCGTGGACTTTATTTGCATTTTCAAAATTCATCAGGTATTAAATATGAGTAAAACAATTTTAATTAGAGAATTGCCACCGTCATGCCATTTGATATTTGGAAGGTGTACTGAAAATTTCAAAATTGATGTTATGCTGGAATATTACGAAAGCTGAATTTGAATAACTTGGTTATAATGATATACATAGTGACCTATAAACTTTATATTTGAATTAAAATTGTCAAGATGTTAACAATTAACGTGAAATGAAATAATATTTTCGGAAAATACAATTACTAAAATTGCTGTAAATAGAAATATAAATGACAAAAGGTTTTATCAAATATGATAATCAAATATTTAAACACTGGTATTTTGAGAGTAATTGAAAAGGGGATGACATGTTGTGGTACAATTGAAAAAGGACTATAAAAGGGCAGCTTGTTGTTCGGTGTGAGCCAAGGCTCCGTGTTGAAGGCCGTACATTGACCTATAATGGTTTACTTTTATAAATTGTTATTTGGATGGAGAGTTGTCTCATTGGCACTCACACCACATCTTCCTATATCTATTTAACTTGTAGTTTCGGCATTATTATTTATTTCGAATTCACTTGGATATGTTAGAACAAGTATTCGCTGAAATGTGAATTATTGATAACAGCACATCATCAATATATATGTAAATAAAGGCAATAGTAGTATACCGCTGTTCAATAGTACTAAATCGATTTAACTGAAACAAATCCAGCTCACATACCAAAACTTAGGGAAACACATCAACTATAAGACGAAACAAAACGGAACAACAGAAACACTGAACTGCTACAAAACGAACGCCAACATACATAGAGACAGACTATGCGATAACAACTGCCGTATTCCTGTTAACGTGAAATTGAGGAATTTCATACAATTTCTGTCTCTTAGAATGTTTTGTATAAATTCCTCTGATATGAACACAAACAAGTATACCAGTGACATTTTTGTCGTTGCTACTTTCTGTTGTAAAATCCAAAAGTCCAAGAAACATGAAATAGAATAAACATGATGGACGTAGTTGAACCGTTATATTCCTTTCGCCAATCATGATTTTTAATCGCCATAATTATATTTTACGCCAGCGGAAACCCTACTGTATAAACAGAGCTGGCACCGTCGTGGCATTCATGCCCATTGGAAGTTTGGTACTAGCAACACGACTGTACTGACATCTTCAAAATGAATTTTATTGCTTTAATATAAAAAGATGAATTCGAATGCCGTGATCCTTAGGATACATAAATCTATATATTTCTAGAGGGTTTATCTATATTTGAATATGAAATTAAAATTTGAAAAGTTAATGAGAAAGGATAAACACTGTCATATTTTAAACGCCTGTTGCATATCATGCATTTAAATTTATCATTTATATCCTACGAGTTTATGGTATCTTTTATCAACGAAACAACTCTTATTCATTGCAGCTCCTTGATTTAAACCGTCGTGCGAATTCGGCCTAAAAGTACCATCCTTTCTGGAACCTCAATGTTTGGCATATGCAGAAAATACTGTACCCAAACTTTTACAAAACGATCGTTGTATTTATAATTACTGATAGCATCTGTTCAATGGAAAACAGAGAGTACACATTAAGTCTTCTATCGGCTCCTACTTTTGTTCTTAACACATGCGTTCAGTCACTAACAGTTCCAGCAGAAATTAGCTTCAGTCTCTGTCTTATTAAAGACTCAGATAAGAATATTTCGTCTCAGTCTTCCAACGCAAATTCATTGTGAAGCTCGAGTGCACATTTAACTAGACATATGATCTTTCAATGGTTTGCAGAGACATTTTTTTAATTTTCAAAATGAATTGCCCTAGGTAAACTGAAATATCTTTTAAGTAGAGCTCTGTATTCTCCCTTTTAACTTTTTATATTCCCTCATATTACAACGATCAAACACATCACCTAAACTGAATTTATTTCCAAACTTGACAGTTCATTGTAATCATAGTCCATATGTAAACAATTTACATCTACAAATAATATAAAAAGAAGATGTGGTATGATTGCCAATGAGACAACTGTCCACAAGAGACTAAAATGACACAGAAATTAACAACTATAGGTCACCGTACGGCATACATGACGACAATGAATACTAGATGTTAGAAAAGATTGTTATTCATGAAACTGCAGTCCAAGATGGACAGTAATCATGTAACATTTCAGGCGATTGCTAACTGCTTCTTGAAATTTTGAAATATAGGGTCTCATCTTTTGAGGTGTGGAATCATCAACACGAATTGTTTCGTGTCTTTGAAATTTCAAATTCGCTTTCAAATGATTACCGAGCTACTGAAAATGATATTTGATAAACATTATCATATTCGAGTTTAAACTACATTGAAACACACTTATAATTTTGTAGTTCGCGATTGCAAAATAGAAAATACTCACTTTATTGCTATATCGTAAAAATGCACCATTTGAATGGTGTACGACAGGGCTATCTCGTAGTCTAATGTTTACCTTATACGGATGTGGAGTATCAGCCGTGAGGAAGCCAGTCCATTTAACCATAAATAAACGACCTTTTCCTTATTCATGTTATTTTTAACTCCATTATAACAAGAAAGCTATTGAACCAAATGTTCCGGGTGGTAAAGTTGAGAGGACGTCATTATGAGTTTGACTACCGTTACAGTAACCATAATCTGTGTAAGCCACAATTTTGTCAACTTTTCCTTGATTGTGACATCATTGAGGAGCATCGTCAACTGATTTGTTCTTACAATGAGTAATGAGTAATGAGTGAGTGTAAAATTTACCCTTCTTGAACACCTAATATCCACTTAGTTTTGGCTGGGTTTGTTTAGCTCAATTATAAGTTTTCTATATAGTGTTTGTTTTGTGTCGTCACATACACAAACTCATACTCACAGAGACGCATACTATCAAACAATATTAAAGAAATTTATATTTTTTGATTGTCTGATTTTATGTAAGGCTAATACCTGTCTGCTTGGGATTTTGAATAAATGAAGTAATTCCACTTTGTACATAAACTATTTTGTTGTACTGTGTCATCAATTTGAGAAAATTCTCAAGAATAAGAAAGTTAAAATGTTAAATGTTTTAATTGATCCTACAGATCCAGAAATAAGATCCGTGCCAATGCAGGGACTTCACAATAGCGAGAAGTAATGGCACAGACAGATTCCAGCAAAATTTTCCAAGTGGACAGCATTTATGAGAGCGACGGTCGTTTTGGAGAGTTTCTCCCGTTTACATCGGTCAAGAAAGTCCGATTAAATGAAAATTTTTCGAACGTAGAAATTTCACTCTAAAGTTCGCACAATCCGAAATTAACGGAGAAGAAATAAATAACCTACAACGAATAGAACAAATCACTTATCGATAACTTGAATTTCCGATAAAAGAATCCACTGATCATACCGGTTCGCGACCATATAAAGCAAAACTATTATTCCGACACTAACTTGACAAAATCAAACATGAAATCACCGCTTCACTGACTTAAGCGTTAGGTCAGCAAAATGCTGGAGGTAAATGTTGAAGCAAAACGCTTGATCTCGGGGAGTGCATATTTCGAAGTTGTTTAGTATGCAACAAAGTCGGGGATTTAAATGAACGTACCATTTTCATTGTTGAAACAGAGATATAAAAGACTAGAAAATAAATCATCTTTTATTTGAAAATGTAATAATATTAAACATGTTGAACATGTTAAATAACGTTACAAATACATACTAATATTATAATACAAAAGTAATGAACTAAAATGTGACTAAAAGAACTTAATACCAGTTTGATCAATAAACTAGTATTACTACGACAATAATCGTCTCTATTCGCTTCCTAAATCAGAAGAATTGTCGGTATCCCATTTTTAACTGATTATCTTTTAATTAGGTATTGTGCTGCTGCTGGGTAAACCCTTTCTTTTTCTGTGTAGCATGCGTTGCTTTCGATGTTGAGTGGTTGCCACTGCGAATCAGAGGAGTTTCAATAACAAAATGTACTCCAATATTGACACTCGGTGCACAGGATGGAAAAATCTGAGCATATTGTTGTTGGACAGAGATTGATACTAAAGATAACCACGTAAATTTTTTTCCTGGTTGGTACTTTGCGAGATCTCGGGCAGATATTTTCATTTTGCGATATGTTTTCGTTTTTTCTCTTACCAAATCTCTCCAACAAAACAAAAGCAAATGGAAAATTAGAATATATGGTCCGAATGCTAGATCATTTCCTGTAGGTTTGAAGCCCGTATCACGCTGTCGCCTCAAAGATGTGTTCAGATAAGTATACAATTGGGTTTCTTCGTCGGAATATACATTCACGATCGTTTTGTAAAAGTCAAATCTATTGGAACACTGACTAACTACATTGCTTGCTTCCCTACATGCTGGGTAAAGTGACTGTGCAACTTTACCCCTACCACCAACCCAGTTTTTACCTGTATTCACATGTCTAAATACATCATTCAATAAAACTGAACGTGATTTCGTTTTGTCGACAATATTAGGATGAAAAACGCCTTTGCAAGCCGCCAATGTAAGTCTAAATAGACCATATTCTTCATTTTCGATAGAGCTATTCCCATCGTAGAATGTTTCTACGTCCTCTTCACTTTCAGGAGTGATGTGGTTCTGAATGATTCTCGAAGCCTCTAGATAACCAAACAATTCAGCTATCCCATGTGCTGTATTGCCACCTGTTGGTCCTTTCTCGGAAATGCCATTCTTTGCCTTTAGTTCTTTGTCGCATGCTTGAAACTGCAGGAGAGTACTAATTGCGGCATGATTGTTCCACCAAACAGCTTGTTGTAGTAAACCCCATCGTCTGTCTTCTGGGATTAGGTTTATGAGATATGGTTTCAGTGGTAGGCTTGGGGTTCCTAGAATTCGCCACACATCCCCAATTTCCCATTTTGCTGCCGCAAACATTCTCTGGATATCAGCATGATCCTGATCAATAATCCGTGTGGAAGATGATATTATGCCCATTTTAGATAACCTGAAAAATATACACGAAAACTTAAAACTGTTTAATACTTGTATTATATTAAAAAGAAATTAAAAAAAAAAAAAAAAAAAAAAAAAAAAAAAACGCTGAACCTATACCTAACTCGTATTTTTCAATATACCAGTGTCATTTCAAAGACTCAAGCGTGTTGAAGGCGACAGTAGTTGACAGATGTTGAAATATCGAAAATGGAAGACGAAGAGACAAATCAAGGTACACCCCACCCATTCTCCAAAGAAGACAAAGATATAAGGGATCACCACTAGAGCAACACGATACATACTGGATGTATGGCTAGGGTACTCTTGACTCGCACGAATCAACCGCCGTGTGTATCGCATAAACCATATTATATACCTAGACAATAATTTATTTTGGTCTGCGTTAAAAGCTGTGTAATGCAAGATTGAAATCAGCATATTTATTAAGAAGTGATGAACTCATACATACAGTAATGGTTTCTGTTTCGATAAAACAGTTTAATTTTAAAAGATAATTAAGAATTTACATGATTGCCAAGGTAACATAGAAAAAATATCGTATGAACCCTAACATATTTTTATTTTGCTTGAAAATGAGCAAAACGGAAATGACGACCATACACTACTTGTGGATGAAAAATATTGCTTTCGAGTTCAGATTTGATAATTCGTTAATATGTTTGCCATTTACAGCTGTTTATAATCCGCCCGGTGGCAAGGTCATGGGTCATGTTGGCATGATCAACATATATTTTCCTTATATCGGTAAATGCATAGTTAACTAAAAAAAAATGACATTCATATTACAGAGATCTATTGCTGGTTGCTTATGTTTGCATTAATATCAATAAAAAATAAATTTCTGTTCAATAAGACTTTTACGTCATATTTAATTCAATACTGCATTGTATATTGATTCTCTATTGATGTTACTAATGTTTTCAAATTATCTACTGTTCCATAACGGTGTACCTGATGTTGTTGAATTAAGATCATTTACTAAAAATTAAGGCATTATGTAAAACTTACTTTTGGTTAACTTAATTTATTCTCGGTGTAAGAATCGCCTTTTAAAAATCAATATCAAATTTTCAGAATATATATATTGTCAATTAAACCTATGTTTTGTGTGGTATTTACACTAGTTAAAACGAAAATCAACAACGATTAATTTAAAATAAATACTTTTGTATATATCCCATACAAAGTTCTATCAATTCTATCAATTACACTAAAGCTATTATTTAGCCGTTTTAATAATATTAACACAAACGTATACTAAGTTCATCAAGCAAGCGTTATTAACAAATCAAATACATACAAATAAATTAAAAAAAAAAAAAAAAACAACAAAAGGGCAGAAAAATAAAACAACAGTATTTTTTTCTCCGGTGACAAAGTTTATGAAAATTCACTTTTTAATTATGACACTGCCTTGTCTTTTCATTTAAGATTAACCTTTAAACAATCATGACAGTTATGTATTTCAGTTAAGATATATTAAACAATTGATAGTCATACAGTTATTAACGTTTTTTTGTTAAGTTATTCTTCTGGGGGACGTTGTTTATTACTGCTCCCAAGTGTTGTAGTGCTGGCTTTTGCTTTATAAACTTTGTCTGTTCTTAGCCATCATTCTTACAAAATAGGTTGATGTGGTACGTTCCCTTATATGCCTCCAAGTAGACTGCTTATCGCTTGGTATTTTTTGGCATGGTCTACGATTCTTTGTAATGGCTTGTCAAAAATGTTAAGTTGGTATCAAAGTATATATTTATTGGCTGTAAGTTATTTTTTTTCGTATAAAAAGTGACAAATGCTTCCGACATGCTTCATGTCTATTATATACACTTTTACAGATTTTCCTCAGACAACATTTGTAAATTTGACCAAAACTACTTATACACATTAGTCGGATAAAATATCACACTTTAAAAAAAAATCGTCCAAAATATATTTACATAGCATTGTCAACTTTTATGGAATTACGCCCCATTTAAAAAATCCTGGCATATCCCAATAGTAATCATATCATTACTTATGCTTTATGCTAGTCAATATTCGAAAATTTGTATCAATTGATCATATCTTAATTCGTGACAAATGAAACTAGATGAAACAGCTAAAGGGAAATAACTGTAACACAAATAGTAAAAAGATAACTAAATCCCTGCTCACTGCCCTTGTTAATCGTAACATACATTAAAAACTTACCTTTAATTGTACTTCTGTGATGAAACATTGACTTATAATTGCTTGGGAACATTGATGCATCTTTTATACTGACATGGAGAAAAAAAAATATTCGTAAAACACGATTTATTGAAAATACACTCTTAGGAATTTTAATACATCGACTTTTTAATTATTAATAGATTTAAATGTCAACACGATTTCCTGACATCAATAAAAAATAACAAATCGAACTATATTGAAAACATTGTAATGTGAGGTTTCCCCCTACAATAAACACTTGCAAGCAGACAATGAATAAGTTGATGACGATGATTTTTTTACTAACATTTTTCTGACAAAATTATGTACATTTAATTATGAGGTTAAAAATAAGTACATGTGGTATGATTGCCAATGAAACAACTATCCACCAAAGTTCAAATGAGGTAAATGTAAGCAATTATAGGCAACTATACGGCCTTCAACAATGAGAAAAACATATACTGTATAGTCAACTACTACTGGACACTCCAGACTTGGGAAAGGCATATGAAGACTGTGGCGGGGTAAGCATGTTAAATTTGAACTTTTCAAAAAATGTGCAGAATTTATCTTTGTTTCAAATAAAGAAATAGCAAAGTTTTATCCTGTCCCTTACTATAGCACATTGCATATAAGAAAATAACCATCACTGGAAGTTAACCAATCAAATTTTCCCCTTTTTAATCTGTGTGCAAGCTTTAGTAACAATGTAACCTCAAGTTTCCAAAATATTCTACAGAAACCTCAAATAAAAAATAATGGTGCTTTGAACTATCCAAGATATATGTTTATGACCCAGAAATGTTTTACTGCAATGAAATGTAGGATCAATTACCTACAACTGTCAAATTCAAGGAATATTTTTTTCGACCTATTTTCGTATGCAACCGGATGTGACGTACTATGATTTGGTGGTATTACACCTGAAACAGCACAACGTAACAATACACTACACAAAACAATAGACGAAAAACAAAAATGATAAACAGCAACACACGACAACAACTCAATCACAGGCTCCTGACTTATGACAGACACATATAGAATGTGGCGGGGTTAAACATGTTTGCAGGCGACAACCCTGCCTTTACCTGGGACAATGTTTTATCGGCAATTAGAACATTTTCACTTTGATCTTGCTGCCTAATATTTTCAATATCATGGACAGGACTTGATACTCGAAAATATTAGGCAATGACGTCATGTATCAGTGCAGTAACGTCACATGTTCTTGTCAATCCACTTCAATTTATCAATGGAATGCACGCGACTTCATTCATACAACCGAACAACGAACCCAACGTTTTGTACGCATAAAAGTAGTTTTACTTATTATTTCATTTTAATTCTTATTCTTTACAAAAACATAGAGTTAAGACAGATTGTTGATAAAGAATAATGGCATTTAATTTTTGATACTGACTTCATCAGCTCGAATATCAGCTCGCCCTAGCGGGCTCGCTTGATATTCTTGCTGATAAAGTCAGTATCAAAACAAAATGCCATTATTCTATATGTAACAGTACATTATAAGAACAAACTATTACATTTGTTGAAAAGGGCTTAATTTATCAGATCGATACAAAGCAGAAAAGCATCTAACAAAAACACAAACCAGACGTGGAGTTGCCTGCCGTCTACATGGTATATATCTGTGAAATTTACATATTTATATATAGGGCGTTTAGAGAATTTTTCCCGGCAGCTGATACAGTTAAAATTCTGCATAGTTACATCATTTAACAAACACAACCATACCATTTGAAACAAAGTGAATTGTTTTTAAAAAGCTATATCGTTGTTGGTATATTTTGACCGTAGCCAGATTTGGCACAATTTATTTTATGATTTTTTTTTTCACTGCTCTTCAACTTTGTCCGAGTTGTGAATTATTTATGAAAATGTTGTAAAAGCAATGTATCTTGTATCAACATTTTCTTTTCTCCGTTTTTGTTTTCAGACATCGGTTTGTATATTCATCGGTAAAATACTGTTGTCTTAATTTTTCACTCGAGTGTATCCACAGTCAAGTTGTCAGACCTGTGCTTGCATGGATTTTCATTTGTTTTCTCATTTGCCGTATTTGGCACAACTTTTTCGAATTATGGGTCCTCAGTGCTCTTCAACTTTATTCTTGTTTGGCTTTCTAACTATTTTGATCTGAGCGTCACTGATGAGTCTTGTGTAGACGAAACGCGCGTCTGGCGTATCAAATTATAAGCCTGGTACCTTTGATAAGTATTTACCGTACATTCAAGATAAAAAAAGTACTAAAAATTTTGAAACACTAAGGATTTTAACCACTGCCAGGCCTAAATTACCTTAGAAATATTTGGGACAATTTTTTCGGAAATGCCGGCGTCAATGCATTTCAACTTCGTTATTTCATTTGGCTTCCCAACTTTTTAAATTCGAGCGCCACTTATTAGTTTTATGTCGACCAAACGCAAGCCTGATACCTTTGATAAGCTATTTTCTCAAATGAGTTGTGATATTTTGAATCTATAGATATAGATCTCAAATGTCCATTAACGCCAATTGAACACTATTACCGGTTCACCATGTGAGTTGAGACACTTACAAATTGTAACGGTCAACCAATGTGTGATGGTGACAGTACAAACTAGTGTAATGTCAATTCCAGTCGTTCATCACGATAATTCTGCCTGAGTAGTGTTTTTAATTGAACTGTTAATGAAGTTCGTGAAATGCGCATACTTACTGGTTAAAACAAAATTGTCTTTATAAAAAAAAACATTTTCAATCTCGGTTAACAATATCATATCACACTATCCATTCGCTTAAGAGTGTGCATGTTATTATAAGATAAAGGGATACCGTATAGCGGGTTATTTTCGCGGGTGTAAAATTTCGCGATTTTCATTGAATAAGGTATACAAAATATTTTGGCGGTTATTTTTTTGGCGGATTCAAAACTTTTATACAATACCATTGCATGTACACTTTTAAATTGGAGGAATTTATTTTGGCGATTTCGTTCTATCCGCGAAAATAAGCGAAAATTTACACACCGCGAAAATAACCCGCTATACGGTAATACACTAAATATACAATCCTGACAGATAAGGCAAGGATAAAAAAAAAAAATAAAATGATATGCAAATTTGCATGTATATCATTTCCTTTCAGATTTTCATTTATTGGTAATTGCTATATTATCTTTGCATGATGCAATGATTAAGTTATGCAGGACGAATTGATTGATTGGTGTTTATTGCCTCTTTCTGCACTATGATGAAAGAACCACCGACCTTCGATATGGAAACTGACAATCATAGTCAATTCGTTTGTTTCAAATGATGGCATGATTTTTGTTTGTTTGTTAATGATGCATGCAGGATATATATGGGAACATTTTGTTCATATTTTGTACCAGCTTAATTCCATATATTTGTAAATTACACAAATATTAAACGGCTCGCATTATAAGTTAATGTAATAATTATTCCAGTCGATGTGTATATTCAGACAAAACTTCAAATATAAAGAGTGCAGTATTTGAAGAGTTGTCTGACAATTCATTTGCAATAGTTAATTCACAATTA
Organism: Mytilus coruscus; assembly: GCA_017311375.1. Classification (NCBI taxonomy): domain Eukaryota; kingdom Metazoa; phylum Mollusca; class Bivalvia; order Mytilida; family Mytilidae; genus Mytilus; species Mytilus coruscus. The sequence continues at coordinate 88,851,803 of CM029598.1, forward strand.
ACAGAAGCAATTCGTAAAAATACTATTTCTCAAATTATATTACATTTCGAAGAAACAATACTATTCAGATTTGAAAAGATTAGAAATACAAATAAAAATAAATCACTTGGACAAATTAATACTTTTGGTGCTTTAACTAAGTCAACTCAAAGCTCAATAAAAAATACAAGGCTTATAATTTGGTACGCCAGACGCGCGTTTCGTCAATATGAGACTCATCAGTGACTTGCGAATAAACACAGTTGGAAAGCCAAATTAAATACGAAGTTCGGAAGAATTAAAACCCCCAAAACTCAAAAACCTCAACCTCAACCACAGTTGTGCCTAATACGGTTAAGGCAATCTATTCCCTGGGGTAAATAATCCTTAGTTTTTCAGGTTATACAAAAAATAATGCTCTTCAACTTCGTTATTTCATTTGCCTTTTGAACTTCGTCAGGGGTGAATCTGCAGCATGTCGATCAAAAGCGAGCCTGGTATTTTTGACGAGTTTGATGAGATAAATCGATGAGTTTTCTTGTGTCATTCTGAAATCAATATTTCTAACTTTTATAAAAAGAACGTTGTAATCAATTTCCCGCCTGTGTCCCTTTATTCTTTTCAAATATCAATTCAGAATAGCAGAGTGTCACAGAGCTGTGTTAATTTGTTTCAGTCTGTAGCCTATGTTGCTTACATAATTGATAAAAATAACTCTTTGTCCAGTTTTTATTAGTAGCTCTGTGGTCACATTTTTTTCAAATTCTACTTGTTCAATAACGTTCTAACATAATGTATAGAGATATGTCCACCTGTTTGATAATTTTTGTCGAGCCTGCGACTTCTCTCGCAGAAAGCTCGACATAGGGATATTGATCCGGCTTCAGCAGCAGCGGCGTTAACTAACTACTTAAAAGCTTTATATTTTAGAAGGTGGAAGTCCTGGATGCTTCATAAATAGATATAAGAATATGTGGTATGAGTGCCAATGAGACAACTCTCCATCCAAGTCACAATTAGTAAAAAGTAAACCATTATAGGTCAAAGTACGGCCTTCAACACGGAGCCTTGGCTCACACCGAACAGCAAGTTATAAAGGGCCCATAAAATGACTAGAGCAAAACCATTCAAACAGGAAAACCAACAGTCTAATCTATATAAAAACGAGAAACGAGAAACACTTATGAACCACATCAACCACATCAACGAACGACAACCCCTGAACTACAGGTTCCTGACTTAGGACAGGTGCAAACACATGCACGGGTTTAAACGTTTTATCAGGCACCAACCTTCATCCTAACCTAAAGTAGTGGTGTAACATTACAATATAGAAAGACACACTATAAAATATCAATTGAAATGGCTTAACTCAATCAAAAACACATATTAACAAAAACAAGTAAACATACACTGAACGAATACATTTGATCTATGACACAATATAAATACAATATTAATAAAATGGGAGATGTAAAACAATATCAAAAGACAACTATAGCCTTGGACATAATGGCGTTAAATAAAATAACGTACACAGGTAAACATAAAATTTTGCTGTAAGGAGTACACGGAGTACGGAAATATTTTTACAAAATAAATAAATTTGTTGTTTATAGTTATACTTTGTATATATATCCGTTATGTTATGAAGTTTCCGTCTGTCATATGTCCATTGTCATTGACCTCATTTTCATGGTTCAGTGACTACTTGAAAAAAGTTAAGATTTTTGTAATGTTTATTTCTCACTTATTAGGAGTAATCGGATAACTATATTTAGTATGTGCGTACCTTGCAAGGTCCTCTTGCCTGTCAGACAGTTTTTTTCATCTGACATTGACTTCATTTAATGAATCAGTGAACAAGGTTAAGTTTTCGTGGTCAAGTCTATATCTCAGATACTATAAGCAATAGGTCTACCATATTTGGTGTATGGAATGATTGTAAGGTGTACATGTCCAACTGGCAGTTGTCATCTGACCTTGACCTCATTTTCATGTTTCAGTGGTTAAAGTTTAGTTTTGTGTTTTGTCTTTTTCTAATACTATATGCAATAAGTCAACTATTTTTGGTGTATTGAAATATTTTACGATGTACATGTCAGTCTTGCAGACCTCATTTTCACGGTTCTTGCCCAGTGTCAAGTTTTTTATGTTTTGGTCTGTTTTTCTTAAACTATAAGCAATAGGTCAACTATATTTGGTATATGGAATGATTGTAAGGTGTATATGTCTGTCTGACATTGTCATCAGACCTTTACCTCATTTTCATGGTTCATTGGTCAATGTTAAGTTTTCTTGGTTAAGTTCGTTTCTAAAAAAAACTATACTCAATAGGTCAACTATATATGGTGTATGGAACAATTGTAAGGTGTAAATGTATTTCCATTTGGTTTATCTGACCTTGACCTCATTTGCTTGGATCATTTTAAGTTTATGTGATACTTGTAGTCAAGCTTTATATTTAGGACTATCAACATAAAATCAATGATCAGTAAAGCAGGCGAGACATTTCAGCGTGTGCACTCTTGTGTTTATAAAGAATTAACGATAGGTCCATTGCGTTCGCCCGTATGCCCCTTTTCACGGGAAAGTTTATGCGTATCTTCGTGCTGTAATGTTTATTTTGGTCATATGTATTTTGACGTTACTCGGTATTTATGCATCCCGCTTTCACGAATGTGACCTACCGAATTAGACTATTTACCCTATTTGTGACATTTTACCTATTGTTTTGTTTGTTTTGTTCACACATCGTTGTCAATATAACGGAATTTGATGCGACTGTCATACAAGTGAGAGGTTTAGCTAGCTTTAAAACCAGGTTCAATCCACCATTTTCTACATAAGAAAATGCCTGTATCAAGTCAGGAATATGACAATTGTTATCCATTCGTTTGATGTGTTTGAGCATTTGATTTTGCCATTTGATTAGGGACTTTCCTTTTGAATTTTCCTTGGAGTTCAGTATTTTGTGATTTTACTTTTTTCGGTTTTATGACTTTTCAACTTTGGGCACTCCTTGTCTAGGTTGGTCCTTAGGTGCGATTCGGACAAAAAGGTTTTTAAAAGTGTTGTTTCTATCTTCTTTACCCTTGCATTTCTAAAGACTCAGTTTTTACTTGTTCGAGAAAGTGTATCTATATACGGTATGAACTATCAACGACAAATACTTTGTTTTTGTTGGTGACGTTAGTGTCTAATTTACGTCGTTGGTGAGTCTGTTGTAGAAGAGACCTGCGTCTAGCGTACAAAATGTTGGTATTGTCATCTATGATGAGTTATTACTGTTCTTACACTTTTTTGTTGGCCTCTCTGTTCGATTAATTTGTATGTTTGTTTGAGTTTTTTTTTAGCCATTTTTGTTGTATGTCTGTGATGTATGTTTACGTAATGTTGCCATTTTAGCGGTATTTTTAACATTGCCATATCAGCGGGAAGTTTGGCTAGCCATAAAATCATGACCACCATTTTTCTTAAAATGTCCTGTACCAAGTCAGGAATATGGCAGTTGTTATCAAATAGTCCGTTTCTATGTATGTTGGCGTTTGTTTTTGTTGCAGTTCAGTGTTTCTGTTGTTCCGTTGTTTTCCTCTTATAGTTGATGTGTTTCCCTCGGTTTTAGTTTGTAACCCGGATTTGTTTTCGCTTAATCGATTTATGACTATTGAACAGCGGTATACTACTGTTGCCTTTATTTACACAGTTTATTGTCACATTAATCTATTATATCTGCATGGACTGCTTACCCAATTTCGTCAATATAACGAAACTATAAACAACTGTCATACAAGTGGGAGGCTTTACTAGCTCTAAAACCAAGTTTAACTCACAATTTTCTTCGGAAAATGCATGTACCAAGTCAGGCATATGTTAGTTGTTTTCCACTTGTTCAGTTGATTGAAAGCGTTTAATGTTGTCAGTTTTTACGGACTTGGAGTTCAGTATTTTTGTCATACTTTCATAATCTTTATTTAGAAAAAAAAAGCTCTGAGTCAACTTGTTTAATGCTGTTGGCAATTGTTTTGTACCATGCATATGCATTTAACATTGTACTAATTGAAGTCAAGTGAATTACTTATGTTTAGCAGATTGGTTTAGATAATTGCTTCGACTGACTATTTTGCGTCATGAATGGGATCTCCAAACATATGAAAGAAAGGCGAAAAATACTAAAGGTATATTCAAATTCAGAAGTTGAAAACAAGCTGCAAATGCCCTAGCAAAAAACGAAAAACGACAAAAAGACAACATAAAAATATAAAGACTTAGCAGCACGAACACCACCAAAAACCGGGGGTGATCTGAGGTGCTTGGGAAGGGTACGCAGATCCTGCTCCACATATTGCACCCGTTGTAAATTCATTATATATTGATATTGATGGATATCTGTCTTATTGGCAATCACACCATATCACCTAGGTTTTTTTATTTCTCTGTTTGATATTCAATTAATGTTCAACTGTCTGTAAGTATACATAAAAGCAAACAGATTTGTGGGTGAACGTCGCAAGCAAATTTTAACTATTGAAATTAAATATAGTAGCAAGATACATGTATGATAACAATTTGAAATGTAAGCAAATTTTAAAAATTTGAATAATCACCATAAAGATTGACCTTGTTAGTCTTAATAATAATCATTGCTTACGAAAAAGATTATTTGGCCTTAGCAGACAATAAATTTAAAATAGTTTGCAAAAATTCCGAAAGCTAAACATTGTTTAAAGCCTGTTTTATTTAAATGTGCGGATTTTTTTTTATTATATTCAAATTTAGACTTTTCAACTTTAAGATAGATGTTAAAATATAAAATAGTGTGCCTTTTGTGAAATAAAACGAAGAACAATTAGAGGAAACATTCCTTTTCAACACAATGATTTTATAATGGTGTATGGGCTGTAAGAAGACAAGTAGTTTCCAGATCCTTATGTATGTAAAAGTACACATTAAAATTGAATGGTAAAAAACGCCCACTAAGGTCTATAACGTTTACATATGACTGATCATTGTTATGACTAATCAATACTAGATATTTTCAACTTTAAGATAAAAGTTTATTTTATTGCAAAATTACACACATCACATGTACAGTATATACATGTAAAAAAGTAAATATACCAAGTTCGTGTATAGATAAAATGACAAAACTACTTTCGTTTTGGTATTCGATATTATGATTGTGAACAATATGTTAGTGTTTTATTTCATTTTTTTCACTACCGTAAAAAGTTTCCTCCTGAACAATCAACAAAGTAATGGAGGACAAACTTTACCCGCCAATCAGTACATGACATTGTCAAAGTTTTTGAAGAAGAGAAACGGCTGCAGCAGAAAATGGAAAATCTACAACTAAACACTTTTACACTTCGACATGACATGGACAATTCCTTTGTCCTGCTTACCGCTCAGTTACAGCAGAAACTGGAATTGCTTGATACGAAATTATCAGATATTGCTAAAATCAATGAGACTAACCAGGATGTATTAAGATTGTAGAAAAATATAAAGGTCTGGAGCAAAATTACAATAACTTGAAAAACGAAAACACTATATTGCAGAACAAATACAATCAGGTGGAAACTGAACTCCAGTTAGTTACGAACAAAACGAAACAACTCGATAAACTGTTACTGGTGCAAACAGGATTATATAATGTTGTTCTGACAAAATTGTCCATTCAAGGGAGAGAATCAGCAGTCTTAAGAAACGAATCAGTATTGGTTAGCCAAGAAATTTCTAACTTAAAACAGTTAGGTAGCATTCAACCACTTCAAGAAATCAAAACTTTACAACAAAAAGTATTAACAATCTCTGCACAGACAAATTCTTTGAGTATGAATGAACGTGCTTGTAGTCAAGACTTTCTGGCATTATACAATATGACTACAAGTTCGCTGAATGATCTTAAAGTTCGCGCCCAAAGAAACGTTAAGCAACTAGAAAATGATTATATCACGTCCGTTAGAACTATAGATCACCGCGTGGATAATCTTATAAATGAAACAAGGGTGTCACAAAATAACGTAGGCAAAGAGTTGAGCTATATTCATAAGAATCAAAGTGATTTTGCGATGAACTTGGAGGAAACTGAAAACCGAAACAATTTAACGTTTTCTGATTTACACGATATTGAAAAGAAAAAAATGAGGAAACTGAAAACCGAAATGATTTAACGTTTTCTCATATACAAAAACAGATTAATGACAGCACAGAACTAGGTAAATATTATATATTAAAAAAGTTGGGGCTTCAACTATCACCTTGTTTTGGGCCTCTTTCTAAAGATACAGAATCAGATATGTTTTCTTTATATTTTACCGAGACTTCAGTGCGCTCATACATATTAATTTACACTTTATATTGTTTAGGTTTAATATTATCAGTCTTAATAAAATTCACGTAGAAGGCCTGGTGTCCAAACTGAGGCAAACATATTTTTCAATTCTAAAAAACATCCAAAACAATTTTGGTTTCGATATCTATATATTTATTAATAACTATTTTTTAAGACAGAGAGAAGTTCTGTTACTCTTTCTGAATCCAAATTGTGATGGATTCATTTTATCTTCAAAAGTATTATCAGTCTGCTATTAACACCTTAATTGAATATCTTACTTAAACAATTTATCAGAGATCTATTCCACTCATCTGGATAAATTGAAAAATCTAATATTAGGTTAAAATATAAAGCCAAAATAGTTAACATCACTTGGCTACTGTGTTTTATCTATTTCATAACAAATTAAATCTGGTCCAGTACTTTAACCATTCTTCAACAACTAAATGACATTAAAAAAAATTGCTGTAATCATATTTTTGAATGAGTTTTGTTAAAATTTTTTGGCAGAAAGAAAAAACATCAATTTAATTTTTAAAATATGATACATCATTCATTTTGTATCATTTATTTTATAAACACAAAAGAAAAAAAAAAAAAAACAACATACAAGTACAATTGAAATATCTTACAACCAGTGCATCAGTCGGAGGCTTACTCAAGTTTGACGACGTCAGCTTCAGTATAGACATTAATAACCTCGCATCGTACAAAAGTACTGGAAAGTTTATTTGTGAGAGAAAGGGAATATATCTGATTTCTTCGTCAATCATGTCCACTTCAAATTATGGTTTTTACTACATTTACCTGAATGGACGACAGATAACAAACACAATGACTGGTTTTAACAGTAATTCCCCTCCTACAGTTCACCAAACCGGTACTATTGTTGTAGCACTACAATTACGTCCTAATGATAGTGTATGGTTATACAATACTGGCAGCAATACTATGAAAGGAGGGTTATGGTCTACGTTGACAATTGTAAAAGTGAAATAAGATACACGAAACATATGTACGAATTATAAATATAGTGTGCTTACATAATATACGTATTACATTTTGCTTGTCTCCCTTCCAACCTTAAATTCTAATACCTATATCACGTGAGGGTACCCAAATTGCACATATTTTGCACATATTTTGACAGTTTTCACCTACGTTTATTTATAAACCAGACAAAAGTTTCCATTCTGTGTTTATTTTGTAGATGAATTTTTATTTACTATATAGTTACACCAATTTAATTTTGAATCCATCTTGAATCAAAATGGGTTTAAACCAACCTCCAAACGATCCATGATTCTGTAATGAGGAGTACCCAAATGCATCCGAACTTAAATTCACGTCCTTAAAATCAATTAACAGACGTTTTGTTTTATTTCTTCAAATATGTAGAACAATTTGACATTAGTCCATGTTTACTATTTTTTTTTAAAATGGATGCTTGTAACATATTTTATTTGCTCATTTTTAAAAGATGACTTTTGTGGACGTCGCATAGGAATATCCGTATATATTACTTTTTTCAGTGAATACATCATCTGTTGATACATACTGTGAACGTTTTGTGTATATTTAAATATAACCTACCTATGTTGAAAAACGTGTATAATGTCAAATCATGAAAATACAAATTGTTCAGTCTCAAAAAAAACTTGTAAGATTTCCGCTGCTTTTTTTCTGAATAGGTGCAATTTGGGTACTAGGTGCAACTTGGGTACTCTGATGTTTTTTTACCATAACACATTTGATAGAATACTGGTTTAGATTATCCATGTGAAAGTTCAGATAGTTTTGATCTAGCACGGTTACTGTCCGCAAATTTTTTACAATTTTTCAAATATATTCAATTTAAAATATTTTTTAAATAAAATTATATCTATTTTTCGTCCTACCTTTTTTTTAACCCAGAATCAGGGCACAATTGCTTTGTCATGTTTGTCTAACGTTGCAATGGCAGATGTAGTATTTGATAAAGCAGTCCAAATCCGTTTTTTGACCAAAATCAGTCCATTAGGAGTAACGTTGGCCTTGACCTTAGACAAGACCTCAAAATTGATTGGTATCTTCCTTGCATTACATGAGACCATATATTTAAACAAGGTTCCTGTTGCATGTATAGTATTTGATTTAGAATCCACAAACCCCTTTTTCCGCACAACATGCAGTCCAATTTTTTTTAACCTTGAACACAGTTACCTTTAAAATAATATGGATCGTCTGCTCATCACATATGATCATATATCAAAGCAAGATTTCAGTTTCATATGTTGCATTTAATTAACCATCCGGAAGCTATTTTCAAATATAAGATTTTCTCAAAAGCAACAGGATTCTTCTTTTCATTATCATTGGCCCAATATTCAAGAAAAGTTGATGATATTACGTTTATAAATGGTTTGCTACATAACATTTTTGAATGAGAGATGATAATGAATGCGTTTGTTTTAAGGATGTGAACGAGTACTCGAACATCGCCTGGTAATACCGAGTATCGAATATCAAAATGATGATACTCCTTTGTTTCCTGTTATGAAAATACCCCCTGTCTTTCATAAAAGGAATTTTCTTAAGAACGCCACTCAGATAACTAAAAAGTAATCACCAATTAAACATCATGAACATAGTTAAACTATATTTGTACGTTTGTGCTGAACTAAGGTTTGGAATGCTTCTGAAATCTTCCATTTGGGAAATTCAATCAAATACTTTGTACGAAGTATTGACTGTAAAAATTACCAAAAAATGTAAATTTTTTGAAGATGAACTGATACATTATTTGGAGAACGACAAAAATGTTGCACCATATAAGAGCGAAACATTCTGTCGAAAATTGCAAAACCGACTTTCCCCAGCAATAACATTGAATTGTTTAACACATGAGTGTCTTCTAATCATCACGCCTTCGTAAATGTGTATTCTGTATTATAGATATAATGGCTAAGCGTTGATTATTGAAAAGAAACCATTTGCCCGGAGGGCGAATGGTTTGTTTTCACGAATCAACGCTTATCCATTGTGTCTCCAATTTAAACTATTGTACTGATGTCTTTTCAAAATTAAAGCCTTTTTCTTAGTTAAAAGGTATTGTAAAACTAGCTTCTTTTCATTGTTTTTAGAAGCGAATGTTTGAAGTCTACCTAAAATAATGAAACAAATCGGCAAGAAAAGGAGGAAAGTTAGTTTCCATTGAAATGTCATTTGTTTGTTGAAACACACGTCCTTCAAACGTAACAAATACGTTTTCAACAAAAAAAAAAGACAACAGTCTATCTTACTTCATTACATTTTATCCTCAATAATGCCCGTTGAAGGTTATACAAGATAAAACGGTAGATATTTTATAATAACTGTACTGATTTCATCATAACTGTAACCACTCTAGGTATTTTGTTATAACTATGTATATATAACTTATAACTGCAAATATTTATTTTATCTGTAGATCTTTTATCATAACTGTAGAGGTGTAATACCACCAAATCATAAAATTGAGAATGGAAATGGGGAATGTGTCAAAGAGACAACAACCCGACCATAGAGCAGACAACAGCCGAAGGCCACCAATGGGTCTTCAATGCAGCGAGAAACTCCGTCACCCGGAGGCGTCCTTCAGCTGGCCCCTAAACAAATATGTATACTAGTTCAGTGATAATGGACGTCATACTAAACTCCAAATTATACATAGTACGTCACATCCAGTTGCATTCGAAAAGGGTCGAACAAAATATTCCTTGAATTTGACAGTTGTAGGAAATTATGCCTACATTCCATTGCCGTTAAAAGTTCTGAGTCATATACATATATCTTGGGTGTTTCAAAGCACCATTATTTTTTATTTGGTGTTTTATAGAATATTTTGGAAACTTGAGTTACATGGTTACTAAAGCTTGTACACAGGAATAATAGGGTGAAAATTTGATTGGTTAACTGCCAGTGACGGTTATTTTCTTATATGCAATGAAATGTTCTGTTTTTATTTATAGTACTGGACAGGATAAAACTTTAATCATGCCAAGAATTTCTTTATTTGAAGATAAATACAGATAAATTCTGCTCAATGTTTTGAAAAGTGCAAATTAAACAAAGACTAATAGGGAAAACAATGGTGGTATTACACCTAGAGATGTTAGTATAACTGTAGAAATTTATTATAACAGTGGATTTTGTATTAAAACTTTGATATTTCATTAGAACTGTAGTCATTTTATTAAAACTGTTAATATCTTATTATGAATAAGAGAGGCAGAAGATATAAAAGAGACATATAACTGTAAATGTTTTATTATAACTTTAGATCTTTTATTATAACTGAGGAAATGTTATTATTTCTGTAGATATCTCCTCGCATATTTGTATTCTGTTGACTTTCGTGTTCAGCTCAGGGTCGTCATCATGTAGGCTGAAAATTTAAATTTAATAAGTTAAAATTTTTGACATGTTGTGAAATAAATAAAATGACAAAATACAGATATTGTTGTATTAGCATTTCTGTTTGCAACAGTTAAAACGACGTTGCTAGCATTATATGACTTGAAGTCAGTTATTTCACTATATTCCTGCAATTATAATGTTAAACGTTTTGTTTTTAAATTAACATATATAGATAAAAATATGTCGGGCTAACGTCAATCAGAAAACAACAACTCCCTAAAAATCAAAAATCAAAGAACATCTAAATGGAAACATTCAGTGTTCATTAAAGTGCGGTGTCTGTCGAATTTTCACGCACTCAAAATCTGTCCGTTGTCTATAAAGGTGTATTGATAATAGAATGACTTCCTATTTATTTAGGAGCTAGACATCAATATATTGTAACGTGAAAGCGCTAGCCTGATTTGTAAGATACACACTTCCAAATTCCCGATACTTCAATTACAAGTGGAGGTATGCTTAGCATGATAAAGCGTGTATTGTCATTTAGTGCTACAGGAAAAACAGGATTTAACTTTGACTATACTTAGACGTAAGGTATACGACAAAGAGATTGCGATCCTGTAACAAAAACAACTAAAATAATCTGAAGGTCAACATTCAGGTAAATATCAACTATGTAAAGATCTGAATAGTCTTAAGTTTAATAAAATGTAAAAAATTATTAGAGACTGTGAAAAAATCTGCAACCATCATCAGATTTCCTAAATGACAAATAACGTTAAGACATGATAGAGACAAACACCAACAATGTTTCTGACTTGGGATAGGCACTTTATCATATGGGGAGGTTTAAATCGCAACCTTGTCTCTTTTTAATTGCGATAAAAAATTAAAACAACACTATACTAGTATATGAATTGCAAGCGTACGAAGCGCGGTATTGTTTTATCTTCATCAGAATAAATTTTCATATTTTTATATCTAAAAATAAGAATTGAAGCTTCATGCATTTATCCATCAACAGTATAAGTTATTTATTTAAAGAAGAATTATAATAATCAGTATTGGATGAAAGTTATTCTAAAATCACGTGTTTTGTGTACGAGTTATCTTTGAATTATAGTTTTTTTCAACTGACAGATGAACTGCAACATTTTTTCCCGCAGCAGTCTTCATTCATTATCATGTACAGCTGTCTTGACAAAAGTTGCCAGTATTATTCATAAGACAGCTAGTCTGACTCTCTTCACCTTAAAAGGAAGCAAGTACATTATTTTATGGTCTTTAATATTTAAAAAATTTAAATCAATTGTTAATAAATCTTTTAGAAATGTAATGTTTTCTAGTCTGTTGTTTATTGTTTCTTTTTTTGTTCTTTTGGCTTTGGTGTTTTATATCTGTGTTTCTAAGACTTTTGAATGACTTTTTATTTTTTTTCAGATTGACTGAAAGTTTACAAATTATTTGATTAAAGGCAATATCATGTTCTTTTATATTCCTGAAAACAGTTTGAAATAATAGATTAAAACGAGATTTTCATGATTAATTCTTGCATTGGCAAAGAAAGCGAATTGATATTAAAAATTGATTTAATTGTATGTCTAGAGGAAACATATTCTTTTAAGATTTGTAAAAAGAGAAAATACAACCATAGATATTTATCAATATGTAACTTACATTCAGTGGTAGGATAAGGGGGTGTGGTAGCGGGCGTTGTATTGGGCGTGGTAGATATAGGTGTACAACAAACTCTGTTGCCGCAACATTCTTTTGTATCTCTGATTCCATTGCATGTTTCACCTTCATTGATACATGCCGAACCCTCAGCGCATGTGTCTATGCATAAAATATTAATAAAATATGGTATGATTGCAAATGAATTGATTATCAATCAGGGTAAACATGTTGCAGATGTAAGCAACTAAATGCCACCATGCGACCTTATACGATAAGTGAAACCTATACTGTATAGTAAGATATAAAATTCCCAACATTACAATATATGGAAAAATTCAAACTAGAAAACCAACGACCTGTTTATAAATAAAACAACAAACGAACACAATCACTGAATTGCAAACGCTTGATTTTGAACAAGCACATTAATGATCTGGCGGGATTGAACCTGTTTTTGTTAGCTCGCGTTAGCACACTTTTTCTTATGGTTCTGGTTTGTTATCTATTGATAGCACGAAGAAATACTTTTTTATCACAATGTACGGAATGTGATACGAATAAATTATATGCAAAATGCATTTATTGGCTAATCCAACATTATGAAACGACATCTTGACATTTCCATTGGCCATTCGTTATGTCAATGATGACCTGCAAAGGTCAAAACGATGTACATTTCCTACATGACAACAGAGATATGTGATTTCTGCATTAATATATTAAGCACTCACACTTTTCATTCTAACACCTTCTTTTTGTCGTATTATATTACATAATGAAGCGTACAAAACAATGCCTGATGTTTAAGTTTGACGCCGGAAGAAGAACATATGACGTCATACTTATTTTTGCAAAAGATTAGATCAACGAATCGCAAAATTTTCTATTCAACAAAAAGATAATTTTAAACATAAGAAAAATAGAAACTCGTGAGAATTGGATATTGCTATATATCAACTCTTTTGTTTTTTGAAAAATTTTATTCGCGCAATTATAAACTCGCCATAGGCTCGTTTGATTTAATATTTAAATTGAATAACTCGTGTTGACATCAATCGATAGTAAAATCACTCCCTTCATGAAACCTATAATAATCAATATCTAACATAACAGATTACTGTAGTATACAAAAGTAAAAAAGGTTACACAAGGGTCAACCAAACCCAATAAACAGAGGCAACAGTAGGTTACAAATGTTTAAACTTTGCTAATCAATTTTGAATTTACAAAGTGAGATAACTTATGGGAATCTATTCTGGAGGGTAGAAAAACCTTAGTGTTATGAACAATTAAATTTTTAATCAAAGTAAATTTACAGAAAAAGGACGTATTAACGTGGCTGGGGGGTCTTAATTAAAATCCATAGATTTTTTTAATAATTTGTCAAAATGATGTTTTATCATGCTTTTTCAAAAGATATAATAAAAGTATGGGTCACCGGACTTTTTCACGCTACAGGTTGTGCAAAATTGTCAGATTTTGTATAGATTATGCATCGAAAATGTGATAAAAAGAAAACTACACCATAGAATTTTAAGACAAAATGTGAGAAGATAGCTCTTATAACATGCTTTCAGATAAGAAAAGAAAAATGGGGTCACCGGACTTGTTTTCGTGCTACATATTAAAATAGGTAAATTCACAACACTTTCTATTATAAAATTACTTTATATGAGTTATCTCCCTACTATCTGAGTTATCTCCCTTATTTGGCAAAGTTGAGAAAAAATGAATCAAACAAAATATTGTGTTTTTTTTAGAAAATACAGCCATTAATATGATAAAACACATGATTATCTATTTTAACATTAAAAGTCTTACACATGAATTACATACTACTCTCAAAATTTGCACATTTCATTAAAGATCTAGACCAATTGTTATCTGCTACTTCAAAATCCAAGATGGAGGAAGACACCCGGCCATCTTAATGATATTTGATATCAACTCAAATGTACTAACTACCAGGCTTATGATACCCTCAGGGACGAATCTTCCATCCGCATCGATTCGATGGTTGTAAAAACTGACCAAAGATAACCGACTTATAATATCCTGTTAACTCAAAAATATTTTTAAAAATGTAATAGCAAAACTTTAAAATTTACAGTATTTGAAATCAACATCTATTTATTATATGTCCTTTTGTCATAAAAAGATTCGACATATAATTATTCAGTTTAATAGGCTTACCAAGTAGACAATTTGAGCATTAAATGCTTTTTATGTACTGATTTGGAATATATGTTATATAAGGTATCGTTTGTAAGATCAATGATCGACCCCAAAAAGGGGTGGTTGTTATCTTAAAGCTAGTTTGACCTCCGCCACATAGTCACATGCCTGTTCCTTGTCATAAACATTGAGTCACGATTGTGATTGACAATTTCTAAAATGTTTAATGTATTCACATCGTTTTTGACTTGGAATGATTTAGTGTGGAAAAAATTGAAAAAGACACCCGTTTTTGTCTTTTTGATATTTGAGTGTTTTGGAATATTGTCTTTAAGGTACATCAAACAGCTCCGTTTAATCACAATCAAAATAAAATTTGAACAACAGAACGATAATTCTGAAGTTAAAATAGATACCCTACTTGGACTAGTGTCGTCAGGGTAAGCGTCATCTGCTATGAATACATCACCCGACATGCGATTTCACACTCATAAAACAATAATCTATGCAAATTATGAATGAAAAGTAAAATAACAAAATAACAAACTCCAAGGAAAATTCAAAACAGAAAGTCCGTAATCAAATGGCAAAATCAAAATCTCAAACACATCAAACGAATGGAAAACAACTGTCATATTCCTGACTTGGTAAAGTCATTTCCTTATGTAGAAAGAAATAAGAGTAAATAAACAAACAATGGAGCATTCAAAAGAAAGTCGAAAAGTCACGGAAAGTCATGAACATAGTTGTGAAAGTACCTCTAACAGAAGCCACAAAAACATTCCCATAGGTTTAGAAGTACTAACAAGAGTGGGCAGAGAAAACCATTGCCATTGATGTAAAAGTACTTACACCAGTAGAAACAAAACCATGACTATATGTGTAGTAGTACTTTTTCAATAGCCACATAAAACCATGACCCGATGTGTAAAAGTAGTTACAAAAGTAACTACACAAAACCAGGACCATATGTGAAGTAGGACTTATGACAGTAGCCACACAAAACCATGGTCATATGTGTAGAATTACATGTACTTACAACAGTGATGTAAATACCGAAGGAAACTCACAGTACATCTCCAGCATAATATTGACAAAAGTGGTAAAAATTTGGTGGCTAGTTAATTAAAGTTCTAATCGAAAGTTTATTGCACATTACAAAATTTACCAAAATGTTCAATTCGTATACTTCATATGAATACACATTGGGGTGCCTGTTAATAAAGGTACGTTTGAACAGATATCTGTACTTACCGGTACACTTGCAACATGCAAGGCCACATCCACAATTTACTTGAAGTTTTTCTACATTTCCTCCCGAGTCACTGCACGTTTTTGAGTGTGTACAATATCCGCCATAAACTCTGGTACATGCAAAGTTGGAATGACTTATGATTTAAAGAAACAAGTTCACAGATACTAGTAAATAAAATACAATCTGGGTCGACCTACCTAGGAAATAAACAAAAAAGATTACAGATAGATAAAATTCAATGTGGAAAAGTATGCTTTCCTTTGAAAAATAAAGAAGATGTGATATGTAGTTTAAGAGACAACTATCTATCAAAACACATTGACAAATAAGAGAACAATTACAGGTCATCGAACGTCGTTCAACAATAAAAAAAACCCATACCATATACTAAGTAAATAGCTATGAAAGACCAGGGATGATACAATGTCAATTGTTTACGAAGAGATAGTCAATGGTCTTAGTCTTACTAAAACAGAACACGTAAACGTAACAATTGATCATTTACTGTCACTTGGGATCCATGGCGGCCGAATACTCTCATACTACCTGGAACATAGTTAACAGGTAAAAGACTTTTTTTTGTTGAATAAATGTCTGCAATTACCTTAGTTTACAAAATTAAAATTAAGTTAAAACTCATTTAATCCATCTGATTTATTTATCTAATCTGAAAGGTTTGACAATGTTCTTTCCTTTTTAATTATTTATTGACTTTATGAATACATAGGTACAGTAAGCTGAGTAAATTTTGATATACATATATGTTATTTTGCAAAGCTGCATGTTTTTGTAAAAGTTTGCATCGAACGACATCGATAATCAGAAAAAAAACCAAGTATGTGATATTCAAGCTGTCTCATTAAACATGCAAATAAAAGACCACCTTGTATTATTTGCGAGGTAGACACTGAATATTTATATATTAGGTCTTGGTACTTTCCGGTGAACTTTTTGAGAAAAAGGACGAGACGTTCTTTGACAAAATCCTGGCTCATTAATATTTTACTCAGACACCTATGACGTTTTACAAATCTGAGTAGCAGTTGCAAGCTCTTGGATGTCGTATGAGTTAAGTAATGTATACTCCATACGCAGATGGAGTTATTGGTATATTCCTGCTAAGGAGAGGAAAATTTATAGCTTCAAAGTTAAAATTGTCTCGTTTGTCATAGATTCTGGTACTGTGATGACCGCTGTTATCAAATTCGAGATACATGTCTAGAAATGATGCAGAGAAAGCTGTATCTGTTGTTTATTTAACATCTATTTCAGCAGGATATATTAATGGGAATCAATCAGAACAATTTGGATTGTTAATAGGAAGAACATCATCAATATACCTGTATGCTAAATTGAATAATCTAGATTCTTTTATCTTCTTGTATTTTACAAGTGTATGAAAAAAATCCGACTCATATGAAAATAAGAAAAGGTCGGCCAGGAGAAGTGAAGAGTTGGTTCCCATAGAAATGCCGACACCCTGCTGGAAAAATCTACCTCCAAATTCAACAAATATGTTGTCAATGAGATACTCCAGCATACTAATCACTTGTTCTTCTTTGTAGCATGTTTTAATTTCGGGCTCATTTTTAACACAATATGTAGAATTATATCCCAAAACAACAAATGTGTAGCGTATGGTACCGTTTTTAAGGAGGAAAGCATGGTGGATTATTTCTTCAAGACGGAATTTTATATTTTAAATTTTCATGCGGTATGGTAGTGTAAAGGGTGAAAAATCGAAGGTTTTGATTATATCATTTTAAATATAATTGCATCATCAAAAGGTTAAGGGAAACATTACTTGTTTATTTCAATAGCCTATGTCAAAAAATATAATATTGGAAAGAAAAATTATAAACATAGGAATAATCTAACAACATATAAAATTCGAGAACAGTTTTTTTTTGTCATTTAAAAACAATCTTTCAGTAGGTTCTAGAACAGAAAGAAATATCATAACAGAATTCTGTACAAATTCCCAATGACCTTGAAATTGAAAAAGGAAGTTGTTTTGATATTAAGGCAGAACTACAATATGCAAGTTTTTGTAAAAATTCAGTTGAGGATATACTACATTTCTAGTTGAATTGCCAATCTTCACAAAATACACGATATCCTAGCCTAAATATAATTTATATGATAACAATAAAAATCTACTTTTATCGCATGTAAATCAGTTTGTTTGGATACTCTCTTTAGAGGATACACTGGTTGTAATACACTGTCCAAATTGTAAGGGGATTTATCTAATGAACATTTTAAACATAAGGTGATCATTAGTTATATATATTTAATATATACTTAGAATTTTATCATTATAATGTATTAAAAATATTAACAATAATACCGCATTGCAAGGTAAATAAATAAGTCCATAAAACCAAACGCTCAAGTATATCAACGGAAAGACTTATAACTGTCATATTCCTGATTTGGAACAGGTATTTTTGGAAGAAAATGGTAGATTAAACTTAGTTTTATAGCCAGCTTAACCTCTTACTTGTATGCGACATGTGTTTCTATAATAATACACAAGATAGAGTTTTCTCTTCTTGCATAACTCCAGATAAATGTTTATGACAATTTTCAGATATAAATCGGTTTAGTCCGAGGACACAGTTATCGTCCTTAGATTTTCGTTGTCTACAAATATAGTCCCTAGTGTGGACAGTGTATAACTTGCAAATTTTTTTCATACACTTTCCTAATTTATTTCTTGATATTTTATGCATGATTTTGTTAATTTGAATTTATTTTCTCAAAGAAATGCACTACGAAATAACTGTGTTCTCGGGCCTAAGAGATGAATTCAGGAAATATAGATACTGTACTTTGGCAACTTCCCTGAATGGTTTACTGGTTTCTATTTTGTCAAACTCAATAAAAGTAAAGGATTTTAATCTTTATTTGAAAGAAATTTTGTTAAAATGTCCCATTTTGGCATTATACGGCTAAAATAAGCATTTTAAAGCAGTTTCCATTTTTAAGCCTAAGAGGCATGCTGACTTTCTATCTGACAGCTTTTCATGCTTTGATATTTGTGTTTCTATGATTACTTCAAATTCTATTAACCGTTTGTGAACTCTGAATATAGAGAAAAGTAGATTATCACAGAAAAAATGTGCAAAATATGTTGTATTTAGGCCCTGGTCGAACGGCCTGTTTGATGTATGTGAAATGTGAAGAGCTTTGTACATAAAATTTGTAGTCAATCATAAATATTTCATTAAATCTGTAAAAAGCACTTGACAATGATATAGATATAAGAAGATGTGGTATGAGTGCCAATGAGACAACTCTCCATCCAAGTCAAAATTTATAAATGTAAACCATTATAGGTCAAAGTACGGTCTTCAACACGGAGCCTAGGCTCACACCGAACAGTAAGCTATAAAGGGCCCCAAAATTACTAGTGTAAAACCATTCAAACGGGAAAACCAACGGTCTAATCTATATAAAACGAGAAACGAGAAACACTTATGAACCACATCAACAAACGACAACTACTGAACATCAGATTCCTGACTTAGGACAGGTGCAAACAAATGCAGCGGGTTTAAACGTTTTGTGCACCTCATCCAATTCATATACTACCTTTCTTTTCTTCTGTAGGATAGCATGTGGTTCAAATATATGCCAGTTGAGACTAAAACTACATGCAAGTTTTCCATTGAAAAGTGAAAAACTGTGCATCAGACCATGCTGTCTGCAAAAAAAAGTCGAATGCAAGAGTCCGTTTGCAATTAGACTTCTTGTATCATGACATCTTAGCATAGAAATGAGCAAAAAGTAACAAATGTTCATTTCTTATAGCTCCTGTATGCAATTTTATATGTAAATATGTGCTACGGCCTAAATTGACTATAAATTATGTCCAGTCTTACATGGCCTAAGACCATTTTATACTCATGTGGTATGCGTTTTGTAACTTTTCTGTCCATTTAAAGTACATTTAATATATATGAAAGAATAATTTATGGTAAAACAACTTCAAAACTTCAAATTGGTTGAAAAAATGCATGTTTATGTAAGGCTCCCTTAATTTGAAAATCTCTATTTTCAGGCACAGGCTCATATAAATTTGACTTTTGAATAATTTTAATAAATCTGATAAATCAAATGAGTGTTCAGATGCTTTAATGCTTAATATATTATATTTAAGAGCATTTAAAAGCAAATTTTGCAATATTTAAATTTTCAAGCTCAAATCTTGATAGTTGAAATTATTTGATTTAAACGTCAAAATTAAACAACCAAATTTTAATACTAAAATAGCCATAGTTTCTATGATATATATCCTATGGCCATGAAACTTAGCCAACTGTCTTATAATCCCCTAAGCTTAGGTCATGCAAAGTTTTATGGACTAGTCTTTCTATACTATTAGGTCCGAGGACACAGTTATCGTCCTTAGATTTTCGTTGTCTACAAATATAGTCCCTAGTGTGGACAGTGTATAACTTGCAAATTTTTTTCATACACTTTCCAAATTTATTTCTTTATATTTTATGCATGAAATATTAAGTAAAGGGATGAAATTACATGTCAAAAAAGATTGGGTGCTGAATCTTTATGTTAAGAAGTGATATAGTCCAGTTCAAAAAGGTCAAAAACTAGTATGTCTGAAGCTGTCAAACTGAATTTTAGACCCCCTTAACATAGAGTTGTCAATATTTTGAGTTAGAGCTGGTAGACTTTTCTATAATTTTAATATTATTTGTCCCAATAGTAGTACACTACACTGTAAAAATCTTTTTGAGATAGAGCAGGTGCGATTTTTTAAATTTGAATTTATTGTCTAAAAGAAATGCACTACGAAATAACTGTATTCTCGGGCCGTTTGTTCTAATTATTGTATCAATCATTAAAATTATATATTTTGTTTGCAATAGTTAATTTTTTTCACTTAGATAATGGGCACCTGCATTGGTTTTAATAAACTGGTCTTATCTTGCCGTAAAAGTAAAAAAAAAAACATCAATATAACAAAATGCACAGTCCAGTTACCAATAGGATAATCACTAGCGAGCATATAAATCACGAGCAATTCTGTTTACAAGCCAATTAACTATGTGCTCATAATTGACGTATTGATTCTTCCAAATTAGGTTACATTATAATAAACACATCATAGATACCAGGACTAAAATTGTGTACCCCAAACGAGCGTTTCGTCTACAAAAGACTCGTCAGTGACGCTCGAATAAAAAAAGTTTAAAAAGGCCAAATAAAGTACGAAGTTGAAGAGATAACCCAAAATTCCAAAAGGTTTTGCCGAATACAACTAAGGTTATCTATTCATGGGGAAGAAAATCCTAAGTATTGAAAAAAATCAAAGTTTTGTTAACAGTTAACCTATAATTATGACCATATCAATGCCGTTCTATCCCTTCTTAACAATTCAAATAGTTTTGTTTGAAATAAATTCACGGGGCATGTTTCCGAAGTCTTATTTGTACGACAGTATTGGAAAAGCAAACGATCATTATTGATAGTTAGTTTAAGGATATACTTAGGTGAAATAAAAAAAATCTAGAATTTAAGATTGATACTTAAAGTCAGAAGAGCATAAGTTAAGGAACAAAATAAGCTAAAAATATTGATAGGTTATGGAGCTCCTTTTCGAGATATTTAATCTTTTTAAAATGGCGGGAAAAGGCTGACTACGACTTGAACCTTATATTTGCATTGATATTATTTGGGTCTCAAATCGAAAGAAAAGAAATCCAGAATCTGCCTAAATTTTGGTAAATGACATATTATGAGCTATTGAAGTCTTATATGAAAAGAAAAATGGGTGTTATGGGGTAAAATATTTTACCCTGTATCGTATGAAAAAAACCAAGGAGTCTGAACATTTGACAAAAATTCCCAAACCTGACCTAAGTACATCCTTAACAGAAAAAAATAAAGAACTTCCAAGTTTTTATTAATTGGCAGAATACAGTATTTCCATCAACTTCTGTTTTCTATTAAACCATAACCTTAAGAATCTGGACTTAATGACCAGAAACAGGTCTTAGTAGATGCATATATATATATATTAAATTGTCAAATACACATTAGGACAAGTGAAAATCTCTGTACACTGACATCTGTAAATACTTTTTTAAAATCATTATCATTGTAAAAGTAGTATTGAAAAACAAAATCTTACCTTTAATAATGGTGAAAGCCACAGCCAAAACTAGAAGAGCCGTTTTTGATATCATGATACAATGTTAGTTATCTGACAATTTTAAAAGAATGATTGAAACAACTGGGTTTATAACATAAGATTTAGTAAATCTCAGTTAATCTTGCCAGTGGCCATTGAAAATGGTGTTGTATCATGGTGATGTCATTGCCGAGGGAGTTTGATTGGTCTACACGTCAACGACGTGTAAGTTGATTTTTTTTTATCTTCTCAGCACATAGTATATCGATATATTGACGTGATGAAAATATAACTTCCTGGTAGCAACATATGTTAAATAAAGGCAACAGTAGTATACCGCTGTTCAAAAGTCATAAATCGATTGAGAGAAAACAAATCCGGGTTACAAACTAAAACCGAGGGAAACACATCAACTATAAGAGATGATTAAAACATTAATAAAGGTCAGCTGTACTTTTTTTAGCATATTCTATTTCTCTGTCTTAATATCAACATATCTTCCTATTTCAATTTCAAGGTCAGTATATGAATATGCCTTTTATGGGCCGATGATTGGTTTCAAAAAGTACTATACCATACCCGCGGGTCCGTGACTGAATTAAAGAACCTACACCTTATTTATAGCGATGCTTTTTAGAATTCGTATTATCCGTGTTTATAGCAAATCCTGAATACACCGTTTGGTTGTGCGCCTGACAGAGGCGCAACGTACAGATTAGGTAATAGGGATCAGGCAATTTTGTGACATAATTATACATTGTGGAATCGGTATCGGATTCGACCCGGAACTTGTTAATTATTGGTAATATTAATTATGTGGAAAACAAAAGGGCCTGGAATGGTGAAATGTTTAATCTACATCATTGTCCTATATTATTTATATATAAAGCTAAATTCTGCGGGCAGTACGTCGACTGAGCATGCGCGAAAGCGTATAAGACACGGATCTATAACGGTCTCCGAATTTGGATATTTTCTCCAAAATTGGCGTTTTCTGTGGAAAAAAGATTGTTTCAAAGACAAATTTAGGAAGTACAAAACACTACATTTATACGTCATATCACAAATAATTCCGACTTTGTATGGTTTCAGAGGAGTTGCAGCTCAATGAAATCGGTCTCTTCCTTTAGTAGTATAGATTCGTATTCGTATTAGTAGTTGACGTTAAACAAGTATCTATACAAATCTTGTTATACTTAAGTGTGAAAGTTTGTCTGAAGGAAAAAAAAAGTCGTATTATCCGTTGGGTTGCAGTACGGATATTTTGCTGTTTAACCACTTTCCCAGGTTAGATAAATGTTGAGCGCTGACAGACTTGTTTAACCCAGCCACACTCTGTCCCAAATCAGGAGGCTGCTATTCGGTGATTGTCGTTGGTTAATGTTATCATATTTGTTTTTCGTTAGTTGGTATATATAGTCAGACCGTTTGTTTCTTGTTTAAATTGTTTTACATTTTGTCATGATGAGGCCTTTTATATTTAACTCTATGTTATTGAATTTGATGTAGGTCGTACAGTGGCCTATAGGTGCTTACATCCACGTCATTTGGACTCTGGTGGATAGTTGTCTCATTGGCAATTATACCACATCTCCTTATATTTATATACCACATCTCTTAATTTTCATTTCATAGAAGGGCAACGTCTGATGGCGAGGAGTAAAAGAATCTTTACCCGTTTTGTGTAATCAATGCCTCCAACAGTTTTCTTACATCTTCAAATACAGGTTGAGTGTCCCGACCTTTTCTTTTTAACGAAAATACCTTTTCCCATGCCATTTAAACAATATGGGAGCAAAATCGATTTTGCCACCTTCTTTCAAAGTTATTCATGGCATGAATTGGTCAAAAGCTTTGTGAGCTGTATGACAAATTTCCCCTTTAATTTTGTCTGGTCTTGACAAAAAGTAAGACAAAGACAAAGCAGGCGTTGGTTTTTCGATTCAATCATTCAACGAATTAGACATATTCATACAGACGAGAAACGATAGAAATGTTAAAAATAAAAAGGTAAAAAGACTTTGAATATCAAATTAACGGAAGGTTTTTTGTTACAAAAAGTCAAAGAACTGAGTTACATACAATCAAATCATCAACGGACATTTTATTTTGTTTAAAAAAAAAAAATCCAATATTTTGCATTCTTTGCTTAGAAAAATGCATTACTTGAAGTTTCATATGTGCTCTTGTATCCTTTCACCTTTATTCAGAGATTTATCAAATTTGAAGCAATGTTTTACAACTGACTCTCAATACACCGTAGCATACTCGATTAACGGATTTTTCTCTGTTGTTACTTAATGCATACGCAGATCAACGAACTGGGTCCTCGATAAACCGGACGACATCATTGAAACTGTTGCCACTTCATGGAATAGAAAATCATTACTTTTGGTTTTCTTTGTTTATCAACCCAATCTTTTATAAATGCAGTATTGGACATACATATTCTGATTTGTTTATGTTCAAATGATATTAACTTTACCCTAAGCCTATGTTTTAACCATCTGTCGCCTTACAATTACAGCCCCTCTGGCCATGTTATTAATAGGGATCTAAACATAATTCAACATGAAAATCTTCGAAAGGTGATTTCTCATGGTCCTAAGTTTAGAGAACCCCAACACATCAATTGGAACTATAACTTCAAAATAATTATGGATTCCATTGAGGACTACGCCAGAGCATGGGCTAAACGAGAAGAAGTTCAACTGGACACTTTGTCAGAATGGGTCAAAACAATCAGGTCTCTGATAAAACGTCGCATTCATAAGTTGAAAACTGTGTGAATGATCGACCAAAGTCCGTTTTCAGAGACAAAGAGGCTGTGAAATGTCTATCATCTCTTCAAGATAAGTATGTTGTTGTTCCTAAGGACAAAGCTTCAAATAATATTGTCTTTATATATAAATCGTATTACTACGAGTGTCTTGTAAAAGAATTAGGAATAAATGAGCACTCAGGTAATCCCACATACAAAACATATCATTTGACAAGGATGAGATTTTGGCGAATCATAAGTCCTTCATGGCTTCAATGAACATTGCATTGAACAACAAATCGGAGGACTTACATTGTTTGTATTGGATACCTAAACTTCACAAAATTCCGTACAAA
Source organism: Mytilus coruscus (assembly GCA_017311375.1). NCBI lineage: Eukaryota > Metazoa > Mollusca > Bivalvia > Mytilida > Mytilidae > Mytilus > Mytilus coruscus. The sequence goes on from CM029598.1 coordinate 88,876,886, forward strand.
TAACGGTACATTGCCGGCTCATCTGCATGTTCCACTAAAGAACTGTCCATTTGATTGACTAAAATTCTGTCCGCAGTGAAAGAGGGTCTTCAGAAATGCTTTGAAACTGTTTACTCGCGTAGTGGTATTAACCATATGTGGATTCTTAAAACTCTAAAGAACTTCTGAATAATTTTAAATCTCGGTCTTTTCTGAAATTAGTTCTATCAAAACTTTTGATTTTTCAACCTTATATACCACCATTCCCCATGTGAAATTGAAAACCATCTAAAAGAAATAATCCACAATGCTTTTCATCATAAAATGGCAGAATACGCTATAAATTTATTACTTTGGGATACCATAAGGTATATTTTGTTAATAGTTAACAAAGGGTAAAACATGCTACACAGAGGAACAAGTGATCAGTATGCTAGAGTTTCTTATTGACAACATATTTGTTGAATTTGGAGGTAGACTCTTTCAACAAATTGTCGGCATTCCTATGGGAACGAACTGTGCGCCTCTCCTTGCCGACCTCTTCTTATTTTCATATGAATCGGAGTTCCTTCAGACACTTGTCAAAACAAGAAGATCAAAGAAGCCAGGTTATTTAATTTCACTTTCAAATATATTGATGATGTTCTTTCCATTAACAATCCGAACTTTTCTGATTGGGTTCCATTAATCTATCCACCAGAACTAGAAATTAAAGAAACAACAGACACGGCTTCCTCCGCCTCATTTTTAGACTTATACCTCGAATTTGACATACACAGTCATCTCAGTACCAGAATCTATGACAAACGAGATGATTTTAATTTTGAAATTATCAATTTCCCCACCTTAGTAGCATTATACCAACTTCACCTGCATATGGGATATACATTTCCCAACTTATTCGGTATTCAAGAGCTTGCAGCTACTACTCAGACTTTGTAAAACGTCACCAGTGTCTGAGCAGAAAGTTGATGAACCAGGGGTATGTAAAAGAACGTCTCGTCCTTTTTCTAAAAAGTTCATCGGAAGGTACCAAGAACTTGTTGATAAATATTCCGTATCAACTTCACAAATAATACACGATGGCCTTGAAGTATAGATTTTGCGTTCTGACGTTGTTTATTATCTTAATAACGTGTTATAGTATTCTTTTATTTGTCTTTATTAATATTACTTTTACTGTTAAGTCTGGTTTTTTGTATATCCATTTGACGTGACTCTGTGCTTATGTATCCCGTCATACTTTGAACGACAAAATTATTTTATTTATTAATATTACTTTTACTGTTAAGTCTGTTTTTGTGATATACATTTGACGTGACTCTGTACTTATGTATCCTGTCATACTTTGAACCACACAATTATTTTATTTATTAATATTACTTTTACTGTTAAGTCTGTTTTGTGATATCCATTTTACGTGACTCTGTATTTATGTATCCGTCATACTTTGAACGACAAAATTATTTTATGTCTACCTGTGCAAATTTCAAACGCGCGATTTTACGCCAGTACTTAAAACCTTCCATCCTTTATGGGTGGATTTTACATAGATAAATAAAATCGTATAATATAAGCAAAATGAGGATGTTAAATTTGATGTATGCCTTTTTGTGCTTCTTCGTTACATTTGTTTGTTTTTCTAGTGATTAAGATGATAACATAACGTTGACTGCTGTACCCTATTTTTGACATTTTACCTATTGTGTCTGTTTGTTTTGTTCACGCATCGTTGTCAATTTGATGCGACTGTCATACAAGTGAGAGGTTTAGCTAGCTATAAAACCAGGTTCAATCCACCATTTTCTACGTAAGAAAATGCCTGTACCAAGTCAGGAATATGACAGTTGTTATCCATTCGTTTGATGTGTTTGAACTTTTGATTTTGCCATTTGATTAAGGACTTTCCTTTTTGAATTTTCCTCGGAGTTCAGTATTTTTGTGATTTTACTTTTTGGTGAATCTAAATCAATAGACATACAACAATTATACAAAACTTCCTTACCTGACAATATGTCGACATCTCATTTAATAATTTTGTAAACAAGTTGAATGAACTTGTCAGCCAAATGTTACACATTATAAACAATACATTATAGGAACAAAGTGTAATATCTTGACTTGACTGGACTGGACTCACACATGCTTATTTTTTAAAAACATTCCAGTCCAGTCCAGTCCAGTCAAGATATTACACTTTGCTAATTAAAGGAGGTATGCATACAACTTCAAAATGACTTTTAAAGTGGAAATGATATCGATAAAGATTCGACTTTGACTGTCTGCAATGAAATCAGTCGCTTTTTATCCAGACTCAATCAAGTCAAAGATAATAATGAAATTTGAAACTTTTGGAAAATTGCATTGTAAAGTAGCATCCAGTTTCTTTTGGTAAATTATCAGCCCGGTGGTATCGTCGTAGCGTGGTTCTCTCGATTTCAAGGGTCATAGATTTCGATTGCAGGCTGTATCAAACCATAGACTTGAAAAAATGAAATCAACACGATATAAATTTCATGCGTCCGAGGCGCTATCTAAATTTACCTCCATCAGGAATGTTCAAAGCCGAAAATTTGATAGACAAGGATGTATAAGAACCGAAACAGTTGAAGAGCTATATGACCAAAAAACCAGAAAAAAATAGCCAAATCTATCTTAGGTCAACTTTGCCTGAGGGAGATGGAACCTAGGTTTCTTTATAATTTCAATATTTATAAACGAACAATTTTAGATAGGATCGTTATAAATCATGTCAGTAACGAAAACTGACTACTGAGCTGATGATACCCTAGGTGACTGATAGTCCACAAGCAGAAATATCGACCCAGTGAAAAAGGAAAACAACACGTTATGAATTTCATGCGTCCGAAGCGCTTTCCTGGATTTACCTTCATCAGGAATTCTCAAAGCCGAATGTTTGGAATTGAAAATTGATATTTTGCTGCTTTTTCGCTAAGCACGATGAATTCAGTTGTATAAGGAAAGACTGGTCGTGTCGGAGTCAAAATAATGTGTCCGTATAGGCTGACATTTCTTTCTGCAGAATTTTATCTTGCGACTTACCACGTTAAAAATCCATTTCAGCGTGATTGTCTTTAAAAATTGATGTAGCATGTGTATTTTTAGACCCATTCAGTTTTTAAATTCTAATTTGTATCATCGACCTCACAGCCTTAAATCCATTCTGAAAGAGTATCTAAGTCTTCTGTCTTGCGTTTAACCCATTGCCTGGCATAATCCGCGAATGAATCCATCGGTATTTTAAAGTTGGGTTTCCAATTTATGGATCTAGGCTCACGGTATTTCGGGTCTTTTGATAACATATTTTGTATAGAATTGTTATTGACAATGTTAACGTCACCAGTAATAACGTGGCCAGTCGGATTATATATGAATGGGGAATTAGCACGGGTGCAATCAGGAGGTTTAGAGTTGAAGTCGTCAATATTGAGATCCTTCAACACGTTTTTGAAATTGAAAATTTTAGTTGCAATTGGTTTGGTATAGGTATAAGAAATGATAGGTACAGACTGATCTTTAAAGTAGGGAACTCAAGGTATTTTCGAAGGAACTGATTTGTGATGAAGGATATTGCCAAAGTGGATGACAACGAGATCTTTGTTGGCAAAGAAAAGTTTGAGAAAGGATCTTTTCTCCTTTTCATCTTTTCCAATTTGAACTGGTTTGAAAAGTATGTGACTCGCAATATCCGCGATGATAGCTGTAAGTTTGTATTGGTTGGAATGAGGGTTTGTAACAGTGGTTTCCAAACATATGTTGTACAGAGAATGAAGTTTTGAAAAGGGTAGTGAATAAAGCTTCTTGCAAATGTGATGAATACCCAACTGCTTTTTTATAAATGGCAACAGGTCATTAACAGAGACATCATGGACAGTAGGTGATGTATAATGACGATGACCATGACTGCGTCTACATCGAGGAGTAGAGTTGAAAATGTTCATCACATTAACCGAGCTACATGAAGGACTAGATAGAATACCTATACCATCAATTTTGTCATTGCAACCATATGGTATCGCAGTTAACAATTATCGAATCCAGTAATCTTCCATTTCTCTACGGAGAGGCGTTGCAAGGTGAGGATTGTTAGACCTGTGTTATATTTTTCCGATGATGCAAACTTTCATAAAAAGGATTGAATGATCAGGCTGGTTAAAATGCTGGTAAACAATGTCGCTTGCATTTTTGTTGATGTCTGATCTATGGCCGCACATACGTTTATTAAGCCTTCCGTTCGTTTCACTGACATTTACCAATCCGCAAATGTTACACTCTAATCAGTAGACGAGATTTTTTGATTTACAATTCAGATCATCGAAGCTTATGATAAAGTAAGATGTTCTAGTACAATTGCTAG
>CM029598.1:88886242-88937676 GCA_017311375.1 Mytilus coruscus
AAATACCACCAGCACCACTTCTGCCAATTCCAGCCTATGAAAACCTTTCAGCCGAGTACTCATTGATTGCGTTGGACCTTTACCGTAGACCAAGACTGGAAATGCGTATTTATTGACGATCATGTGTATATCCAGTCGCTTTCCTGATGCTTTTCCGTTAAGGAATATCAAGACACCAACTATTGTCAAATATATGTTCCTTATGTCGTAACTACAATACCCTTCCCTTTTCACGAATGTGACTTACCGAATTAGACTATTTACCGGATTTGTAATAACATAAGCAACACGACGGGTGCCACATGTGGAGCAGGATCTGCTTACCCTTCCGGAGCACCTGAGATCACCCCAGTTTTTGGTGGGGTTCGTGTTGCTTAGTCTTTAGTTTTCTATGTTGTGTCATCTGTACTATTATTTGTCTGTTTGTCTTTTTATTTTTGGCCATGGCGTTGTCAGTTTGTTTTCGATCTACGAGTTTGACTGTCCCTCTGGTATCTTTCGTCCCTCTTTTCAAAGCTCTTATCAATTGTTTCACGTTTGTAGGACTTCCTAAGTCTATACGGTCCGACTAGGGTTCAAATTTCATGTCAGGTTTATTTCAGCAGGTCGTTTACAAGTAAGGGATTCCTCAGTATAGGTCGAGTGCTTGTTATCCAGAATCTCAAGGTGCCTTAGAGCGTTTCCTTCAAACATTGAAGAACATGATTAGAACTTTTGTCTTCAATTTGACAGGGACTGGGATGATGGTGTTCACTTTATACTTTTGCGGTCCGAGAGGTTGTTCAAGAATCCTTGGTTTTAGCCCTTTGAGTTGGTATTTGGTCATACTATAAGGGAACCTTTGAAACTGGTTAAGGAAAAATGGCTTACTGAACACACTGACTTGAATCTTCTAGACTTTGTATCTAGATTTAAAGAAAAATTGTATACTGCTTGTCAAATTGCTCAGAAAAGAAAAACTTAAAAATTGTTCAGAATAAGATGAAAATATGGTATGATAAAGATGCCAGGAACATAGTTTTGAGCCTGGTGATAAGGTAATTGTATTTTGCCAGTCCCTGGAGATCCTTTACAGGCTAAATACTGTGGTCCTTATACAATAGAGTAAAATTAATGATTTGAATTATATTGTAAAACACCAGGTTGGCGTTAACAAAATAGAGTGTGTCACATTAATATGTTAAAACCATATTTTGAACGTATGGTATTTTCTTTTAAAAATCTTTTCCCAGATGTGCCAAACAAAACCACTGCTATTTGTCATGATGTTCATGTAGGCGATGCTTCTCTAGAAATTGAATATATGCTTGACAATGATATTAGTGAGCCGAGTAACAGTGAATGGAGCTCTCCTTGTCTCCTTGTGCCCAAACCAGATAAAACCTTTCGTTTCGTGACTGATTTCAGAAAAGTAAATTCAGTTTCAAAATCTGATTTCTATCCGATACCAAGGATAGACGACTGCATTGATAACATTGGACAAACAAAATTTTGAGCAAATTTGATTTATTGAAGGGTTACTGGCAGGTACCTTTGACACATAGAGCTCGTGAAATATCAGCTTTTGTCACACCAGACGGCTTATTTCAGTATACATTAATGCCGTTTGGTATGAAAAGTGCTCCAGCTACATTTCAAAGAATGATCAATAATATTATAAAAGATTTAGACTGTTGTTATGCTTATATTGATGATCTTATTGTATGTAGTGATAGCTGGAAGAGCATTTAACACATTTATATGATACTTTTGATAGATTGTCACAATCAAATTTGACTGTAAATCTTGGTAAAGTGAATTTTGTCAGGCCACTGTTATATATATAGGGCATACAGTTGGCCAAGGTCAGGTGAAACCTATTATGGCTAAAGTGGATGCAATTACTAAATTTCCTCCTCCTACAAATAAAAAGCAACTTATGAGATATTTAGGCATGATTGATTTTACAGGAAATTCTGTTCAAATTTTGCTACTGTTGTTCAACCATTGACTCATCTTTACGGAAAGATTCTAAATTCATCTGGAGTGATAATTGTCAAAACGCTTTTGAAAAAAGCAAATCACTTTAATTAACAGTCCAGTTCTGATCACTCCAGACTTTAAAAAAACAATGCAAACTTGCTGTTGATGCAAGTGATGTAAGAGTTGGAGCTGTTTTATATCAAGAGATAGTTTATAATGTTGAGAAGCCTAATTCATTTTTTTCTAAGAAATAAGATAAACATCAGAAAAATTATTCAACTATTGAAAAGAGTGTTTTGCACTGTTGTCTGCACTTCAACATTTTGATGTATATTTAAAATCCCACAATGTTTCCTATTCTTGTTTATACTGATCATAATCCTCTGACCTTCATACAAAAATGAGAAACAAGATCAAGAGGTTGGCTAGGTGGAGTTTATTGTTACAGGAATATGATGTTATTTTAAAACATATTAAAGATCAAGTTATTGTAATAACAGATGCTTTATCTAGATCTTATTAAAACACTGTATACATACTAAATATTTTTGTACATATTGTTCATTAAAAGTTCTTGTGACACTCAAACTTCTTTTAAGGGGAGGTGTTATGATATTGTTATTATCATGTTTATTCATCTTGGCCTAATTTTTTTGTGTGGCCTTATAACATGTATAATGTATTTACATAATTGGGTTATAGTTGTTTACAAAATAATGTTATAATTGTGCAATTTAGAAATCACTGGAACAATCATAGATACTGATGGAATGATTAGAACTTTCTATTTGACTTACATAATAATTCTGGAATGATCATTATCTACGATGTGTAATTTTAACTTCTACCGTATTGTAGAAGTTTCCGTTCTACAGTTTCTAGGAGTTTCCTTCTACAGTGTTCTTGAGGTTTCCGTGACACCTATATATATACCGCAACCGAATATGGACAGATTAGACATTAACATTCTTGTGTTCTCAGATGTTGGATTGACACTTTTATTTACGTTAACTACATCATACTAGATTGTGACTTATTGGACATAATATTCTGTTTGGATTCCCGCAACAGTGAAGAGAAGAATTCCGGATAAAGAAAAGACAAAAGGATCGGACATATATTTTAACAGTTAAGTTGACATTTCAATTTGAATAATATTTCTTGTAAACTTGTGTATAATAAATCTTGTTAAATTTTATTATTGATTTGTGTCTTTTGTTGGTTACAATCTAAAGGTGAGAGGATTATGATCAATATCGACAAGAATAGGGTGCATAGTGGGATTTTAAATATACATCAAAATGTTAAAGTGCAGACAACAGTGCAAAACACTCTTTTCAATGGTTGAATAATTTTTCTGATGTTTATCTAATTTCTTAGAAAATATGATATAGGTTTCTCAACATTGTCATCTGTCTCTTGATATAAAACGGCCCCAACTCCTACATCACTTGCATCAACAAGAAGTTTGAATTGCTTTTCTAAGTCTGGAGTGATCAGAACAGGACTGTTACTTAAAAGTGATTTGCTATTTTCAAAAGCGTTTTGACAATTATCACTCCAGATGAATTTAGAATCTTTCCGTAAAAGATGAGTCAATGGTTTTTTGCATCCACTTTAGCCATAATAGGTTTCACTTGACCTTGGCCAACTGTATGCCCTAAATAATCAACAGTGGTCTGACAAAATTCACTTTAACCAAGATTAATAGGCAAATTTGATCTATCAAAAGTATCATATAAATGTTTTAAATGCTCTTCCCAACTATCACTACATACAATAAGATCATCAATATAAGCATAACAACAGTCTAAATCTTTTATAACATTATTGATCATTCTTTGAAATGTAGCTGGAGCACTAAATGGCATGACAGTATATTGAAATAAGCCGTCTGGTGTGACAAAAGCTGATATTTCACGAGCTCTCTGTGTCAAGGGTACCTACCAGTAACCTTTTTGCTTGTCCAATGTTATCAATGCAGTCGTCTATCCTTGAATTGGATAGGAATCAGATTTTGAAAATGAATTTACTTTTCTGAAATCAGTCACGAAACGAAAGGTTTTATCTGGTTTGGGCACAAGAAGGAGAGGAGAGCTCCATTCACTGTTACTCGGCTCAATAATATTATTGTCAAGCATATATTTAATTTCTAGTTTCATAAATTCAAGTTTTAGTGGATTGAGTAGGTAAGAATGTTGTTTAATTGGAGAAGCACCACCTACATCAACATCATGACAAACAGCAGTGGTTTTGTTTGGCATATCTGGAAAAGATTTTAAAAGAAAATACCAAAGTTTTCAATTTTTCTACGATCAAAAGTCCGATGTGCAAGTTTTGAGTTTAATTTTGACAAAATTTCTGATTTTTCAATCTAACAGTTTGTTCCATAGTCTTTGAATCAAAGGGTGGTTCAATTATATCTGATTTGTCATGATTGTTCTCCAATTTAACCATGGTTAAAGTGGCAACTGGTTTACTCTCATCTTCATTAGTACGCTCAAAATATGGTTTTAACATATTAATATGACACACTCTATTTTGTTTACGCCGACCTGCAGTTATTACAATATATTTCAAATCATTGATTTTACTCTCTATTGTATAAGGACCACAGTATTTAGCCTGTAAAGGATGTCCAGGGACGGGTAAAATACAAGTACCTTATCACCGGGCTGAAAAACTCTGTCCCTGGCATCTTTATCATACCATATTTTCATCTTATTCTGAACAGTTATTAAGTTTTTCTACGCAATTTGACAAGCAGTACTAGTATACAATTTTTCTTTAAATCTAGATACAAAGTCTAGAAGATTCAAGTGAGTGAGTTCAGTAATCCATTTTTCTTAACCAATTTCAAAGGTTCCCTTACAGTATGACCAAATACCAACTCAAAGGGACTAAAACCAAGGGATTCTTGAACAGCCTCGGACCGCAAAAGTAGAAAGTGAACACCATCATCCCGGTCTCTGTCAAATTGAAGACAAAAGTTCTAATCATGTTCTTCAATGTTTGATGAAAACTTTCGTAGGCACCTTGAGATTATGGATGATAAGCACTTGACCTATACTGAGCAATCACTAACTGGTAAACAACCTACTGAAATAAACCTGACATGGGAACCCTAGTCGGACTGTATAGACTTAGGAAGTCCTACTAGCGTGAAAAATTTGATAAGAGCTTTGACAATAGTTGGTGTCTTGATATTCCTTAACGGAATAGCCTCAGGAAAGCGAGTGGATGTACACATGATTGTAAAAATACGCATTTCCAGTCTTGTCTTTGGTAAAGGTCCAACGCAATCAATGAGTACTGACTGAAAGGTTCTTTAAAGGCTGGAATTGGCAGAAGTGGTGCTGGTGGTATTTTCTGGTTAGGCTTACCAACAACCTGGCATATATGGCATGATTTGCAGTATTCTGTGACATCATTTCTAAGTCTGGGCCAGTAGAAATATTGCAAGGTCTTAAGGCAAGGCTTCCTTATACCTAAATGTCCAGCCAAGCGGTTGTCATGGACAAGACCAATAATTTCTTGCCTATAGACTTTAGGCACCACCACTTGGTATACCACTCTCTATTCCTCCTCTGGGATAGCATCAGGGGCCTCCACTTCCTCATTAAAATGTCGTCTTGATGATAATAACTTTCGGCCGCTTTGTCTGCTTCCTCCTGTGGTTGAGCCCTCTTGCGGAGCTGAAGAACCTTAGGGTCTTTATTTTGTTTTTATAAATTTTCTTGTCTAATGAATGGCTGTTCACGTCTGGCCATGGCATAATTACATGTTTGTTTGTACTAGATGGTTTACTATGGACTTTTCAGAGCTACAGGAACCTTCAATGTCGTTAAGGATAGTGTCAGAAAGGTCCATATAATCATACTGGTCTTCTTGTAAATCCTCATTTTGTTGTTTTCTTGCCATCACCCTAGTAAAACACAAGCTGGATACAGTTCAGCATCATCATCCGGTGATTTAACATCCACCACCGGTTCACTGGCAACAATTGGTTCAACAACCACTTTGTTCCTAGCTAAAATTGAGAATGGAAATGGGGAATATGTCAAAGAAACAACAACCCGACCAAAGAGCAGACAACAGCCGAAGGCCACCAATGGGTCTTCAATGCAGCCAGAAAATCCTGCACCCGGAGGTGTTCCTCAGCTGGCCCCTAAATAAAATTGTGTATTAGTTCAGTGAAAATGGACGTCACACTAAACTCCAAAACATATAAATGAACTAAAATTAAAACATACAAGACTTACCAGAGGCTCCTGACTTGGGACAGGCGCAAAACAGCGGCGGGTTAAACATGCATTGTGAGATCTCAGCCCTCCCCTTATACCTCTAGCCAATGTAGAATAAAGAAACACATAGCAATACGCACAGTAAAACTCAGTTCAAAAGAAGTGCGAGTCCGATGTCAGAATAGGTAACAAAAGAAACTAAGCAAAATGACAATAATACATAAATGAACAAAGGACTCCTAACAGTTACTGACATGCCAGCTCCAGACCTCAATTAAACTGATTGAAAGATTATGTCTTCATCATATGAAAATCAAGTACAATCCTCCCGTAAGGGTTTAGTATCATACCATCATAAAATATATGAGAACATAACCCGTATCATGCCAATAACTGGTTTTAGAATAAATGTGTTTATTTCCGATGCTAAGACCCTATGAGTGAATCAAAATATGCAATCCTTAATGACTTGACAACAGTATCGTAACTATATCCTTTCCGAATAAGTCTGTTTAAAGGTTTGGTTAGCTAGATCATTTCCTAGCAATGATGAAACACCCTCAACAGGGAGATTAGGACGAACACCAACAACAACTGGTCCAGTTATCAAATCTGACTTCAGATAAATGCGATGGAGTGGAACATCTATACAACATTACTCCACACCTTGTAACAAAACGGAGGCACCAACAGAAGTCTCCTCGGACAAAGGCAACACACCTTCTAACAATAAAGTCAGAGAAGCTCCAGTGTCCCGTAAAATCTTAATAGGCTGAGGAGTAGTATTATCAACAATAGAAACAAACCCATCAGACATAAAGGGTTTGTAATCCTCCATATAATAACAAAAACTGGACTTACAAGCCTGACTCGCAGGACATTCCAACTTATTGGTAACAAGGGGTGTCGTACAAGCACTGGACTTGGGTTTATTATCTCTTTCATTCTTTTTCTGGAGTCTTAAACAATCAGCCATCAGGTGACCATTTTTCCTACAATAAGCACAAGTCAGTGACTCCCTCTTAAAATGATCAAATTTTGGACTAGACATATTATAACTAGTCTGACTCTTATTCTGTGCAACAGGCTTACTATCAGTCCGCTCAGTACTTTGATTTTTGTAATTTCCGCTCGAAGTATTAAAATTTTGACCTTTGAAACTTCTTTTATGCGAAAGTGTATAATTATCGGAAATAACAGCTGCATCTTGCAATGTCTCAACAGTTTAGTCATCTAAATGTGTTTTTAAGTCTAAATGAACACACTGCTTGAACTCTTCTAATAACATTATTTGTCTTATTTTATCAAAATTGTTTAATTTCCTTTGACGTAAGCCATTTATCAAGTAGATTTTCTTTTCCTAGCAAATTCAACATAGGTTTGTGAATCAAACTTTTTATAAGACTTAAATTTCTGTCTATAAGCTTCTGGCACTAGCTCATAAGCTTTCAAAACTTCCTGTTTTACAGTGGCATAAGCTTCTAGAATACGGTAGATGTTTAAATTACAGATCGTATATTATGATCATTCCAGAATTATTATGTAAGACAAATAGAAAGTTCTAATCATTTCATCATTATTTATGATTGTACCAGTGATTTCTAAACTGCACAGTTATAACATTAACTATAAGTATTATATAAACATATTATTCATGTTATAAGGCCACACAAAACAAATAAGGCCAAAATAAATAAATATAATAATTACAATATCATAACACCTCATAACACGCCAGGTCGGCGTAAACAAAAATTTATCGGCATCAAAGGCCATTTTGTAGAATTTTGTTGGCCAATTCTAATTCTATAAATACAGAAAATCTGATATTAACGTTATCCCGGACGAGCTCCCAATTTCTGTTACGGCTAGAAATCACCTTTAAATTGTAACTAAGAAAAGACACAAATCAATAATAAAGTTTAAGAAGATTTATTATACAATTTTGCAAGAAATATTATACAAATTGAAATGTCAACTTAACTGTTAAAATATATGTCCGATCCTATGTCTTTTCTTTATCCGGAATTCTTCTCTTCACTGTTGCAGGAATCCAAACAGAATATTATATCCAATAATTCACAATCTAGTATGATGTAGTTAACGTAAATATAAGTGTCAATACAACTGAGAGACTTCTGAGAATACCAGTTTATTAATGTCTAATCTGAATTTCTAACTTTAGTGTCTGTATATACATTTGTATATAGTTGTCACGGAAATCTCCAGAACACTATAGAAGTGAAACTCCTAGTAAACTGTAGAATGGAAACTTCTAGAATACGGTAGATGTTTAAATTACACATCGTATATTATGATCATTCCAGAATTATTATGAAAGTCAAATAGAAAGTTCTAATCATTCCATCATTATCTATGATTGTTCCAGTGATTTCTAAACTGCACAGTTATAACATTATTTTGTAAACAACTATAAGTATTATGTAAACATATTATACATGTTATAAGGCACACAAAACAAATTAGGCCAAGCAAAATGAATATAATAATTACAATATCATAACAGGGTAGCTTTTCACAAAATATGTGAATGAACTCTTTTGTTCCGGGAAATTATTCTTATTTGGCACAATATAATTAGATAAAGGAAATAGTAAGCTATATCAATTCACATATAATTCCTTTTCATGTCACAAGATAGCTTATTATCAACTTAATCCTACAAAATATGATTTCAGTTACTTTTGATTCATTAGAGGAAATAGACTTGAGCAATAGAAAGGAAGACCAAGTGGAAATAACAAAACACAATTCAACGGAAGACCAACAACACCGTGACCACAAAAGACAGACACACAACAGTTAACAAAACCTAAGTCTGTTATGTTCGCGACAAAACAAGAAAGAGTGTGTAATTTCTGATCTACTAGTGGAACCTGATGTTTCACCGACCGTGCGAGACCCACATGGGTAGTCAAGGTCGTTAAATACCCCTAATAATAGTACCGTTGTGTTACAAATTTTATGTAAAACCCGTTCATAAGTGTAAAACAAGGATCTTATATATAAGGATAGAGAACGTTGTTTTGTCTGTGAAAGGATGGATATATCCGTGGTCATCTTTGACACATGTATTACTTAATGGTAAATCAAACCAAGTAATAACCCTTGGTTCAACAGGTCCTATTATGATGCTTATTATAAATTCAAAATGGCTGCTATTTTAGATAATTTTTACCAAACAATCCATGCAGATATTTTTCTTAAAGGTTACTTATCAAGTGTCTCTACTTTGGTTCTGCTGATATTTTAAACATGGATTAAAGTGGCTGAAAGGGGTCTAACTGATACTGTTTACAAAGACCTCATGACATACCAATCGCAAAACAATTGAAACTTTCTTGCCAGATATACACTATTTGTTTTAACTTTGCTTTTGATAATATATCTTTTTATATGTGTTAAATAGATCAAATTCTTTGATCTCTACGGATCATGCGATTGAGTTAATGATCCTTTTCACTGAGTGATTTCATATGACACACCCTGTGAATAAATACACATGCATAATTTCTGATTTTTCTTGATATTGATGATGATTGACAACTCAAAATCTGGACCTTGCGCAATCCAGGGTTTCCGCTGGCGGTCGCCATTTTCGTATTTTGCGAAAAAATAAAAATTGTGGCGATTAAAATTCGTTATTGGCGAAAGAATTTGGCGAAAGAAATATAACGGTTCGACTTCGTCCATTGTTTACTTTTTCGGTTTACTCGGACTTTTTCACTAATCAGACAATACTGGGAATTCACCTTGAACTCGTTACGATTTTGATAGAAAATCAATAATCAGCTGATTGCATTTTATAGCTATCGGCAACAAAGGATTATAATTAATAAAGGTGTTGATTGTATTGTTTCATGAATTGGTGTGGTTGAATTGCTTCACATGTCAATTAAAGGATTTTTTACAACTTTGATTGAAATAATTGTTTTGAAGTTGGTACTTTACAACGTCTTAGCGACGCACGTGTTTGAAGCATATTTTACGTCTCCTTTTTACTTTTAACGATGGTCTGGAAAAACTGTTGTTGTGACGAAAATTTTCAAAAGTAAGCAAAATCTCTTACTTTAATTTTATCCTATAACTTTTGATAGAAATAATTGTTTTGAAGTGGGTAATTTACAATCGTTTAAGTGACGCACGTGTTTGAGGCATAGGTTAACGCCCAACTTTTCTTTTAATGATGGTTCGATCAAGAAAACTATTGTTGTGAAGGAAAATATTAAAAGTAAGAAAAATCTCTAACTTTAGCCTTTATCCTTCGACTAGATGGAAAATATCAGTCTTATAAACTATTATAGATGAGTCCTGTGTTCCCGGCAGAAGTAAAAATATGATTTCATTATCTATATTGCAATTTCACAGTATCTTTTAAAAACTAAATGTTTGTGTAACTGAGTATTTATTCATTACAATGTGGTATAAAAATAGATATTAAGAAATATTATAGACAGAGTTAGTTTTCTCGTTTAAATTGTTTTACATTTGTCATTTCGGGTTCTAGCTTTTATAGCTGACTATGCAGTACGGGTTTTGCTCATTGTTGAAGGCTGTACGGTGACCTATAGTTGGTAACTTTATGTCATTGGGTCTCTTGTGAAGAGTTGTCTCATTGGCAATCATATAACGTCTTCTTATTTTATATAACAATGTGACAAACTGCTTTTCTTGCTAGAAAGGAGGAAAATTTTAAACTAAAAATATGTTTATGTTAGTTGGCGAAAAAAAATTGAAAGTGGCGAAAAATATATTGTTTTGGCGAAAGAGGTGGCGAAAAAGAAAATTGACCCAGGGGAAACCCTGGCGCAATCTCTTTGATTTCATTTTTGCTTATGTAGTGAAAATAGAGAAAATACCGATACGTAATGCTACACCATATCCTTACTTTGGGGCGTTTACGTGTTGCAATTGATTTTATTTATATTGAATTATTCTCATAAAGGTTATTTTACAAACAAATGAAATCATATCTTTTGTTTTATTTCTAACCAAACCACTCCAATAACGATGTGAAAACAACGACTAATATTAAAAAGACAACGTGCCTTCTATGACTCAAGATGTCCGAGTATGTCTGTTTTACAGATGAGGTAAATGAAAATGTAATATATAGTTAATGATTCCAGAGGTCTTTATAAACGTAGTTGTGCTGTCATTTAAAAGGCTCCAACACGCATTTTATGATTAATGCCTTGTTTTTGGTCGATTTTCATCTAATATTTTGATCAGTATATGCAATAACTTACTTACTAAAACTAGATGTTTGTTCCTATTTTAAAAACTAGCATGTGCTCAACATTTCAAGCACACAAGCGTATTTGTAATTTGTAATTTTTTCATTTTTGTTGGAAAATGAAACGTATGCTTTTTTTCATCGGCAAAATTCTCCTTGATCATTCAAAATATTTAAAATTCATTACAGTTTAAACTTTTCAACTAAAATCAACGTATAAACACCTACTTTAATGCAGCATGGTGTAGGTAAAATAGGGCCCTTAGTGACCTCCTCCTTTGCATTTTATGTCGGTACTTTAAACCCAAAGTGATACAATTCGTTGTTTAATGTCTTTCTCATTTGTTGCAACAGTTTGCCTTTTATTATAAGCGGGATAAAGCAAGATATCAATGAATGCATCAAATTTTCCTAAATGTTTGCTACCAAAAGGGCATTAATTTGTACTTATTTCAAAGCGTCCTATCGCATACAATTTCGTAGTTTTAATGAAGTATAAATGATAATAGTTATAGCAATTTTTCGCAGGAGACAAAAGCTGCGTTTCTCTTGTACTGCCTGAAAAACCTGAAAATTGTCCATATTTTCTACATGATAATTAATTTTGAACAACAAGGTATTTCAAAGTGGAGGAGACTTGTACAATCACACAAAAGAACTGTACACCTACTGGTGTCTTTAACTGACCCCAAACATTTGTCATATTCAGTAGACCTAGACTGCTGAATTCCACCGGCTCAGTAGTCGAAAAAGGTTACTACGAGTTTTCTATCCCGCAGTAAAAGAAAAAAATGTTTTTGGAATGTTTGGTTTTCAATGCTCTTCATTTAAGTTATTGATTTTAATTGATTTTGCTTTTCAAATCTTTTTTTCTTACTTCACAAATAAGTCTTATGTAGTCGATATGCTTGTCTAGTGTATAAAATAGACGCCTGGTATATTTGATAAGTTCTTATATTATATGTCACTAATTACGGACATTTCGTCCCTAAAATTCAACCTGACCAATAGTCATCAATTATGTGCTAATATAATATATCGTCAAAGCAGTTATTTCTTGTTAATTTACTTGTAATAAAATGCTGTAATAAAAAGAACTTATAAGGTTTTCGACCACACAGCATATGTGCTATTAGCAAGACCAAGAGCATCTTTTTAAATTTAATTTTTCGGTGCTCTTATCTGCACTAATGATTTGGCCCTAAAATTGTTTTGATTCGAGCGCCACTGATGAGTCTTGCAGACTCGACGCGATTCATGTTTACTTAAAATAAAAATGTTATCTTTGATAACCTATTTATTAAAGCTATGTTCTGAGCAACATGACGGGTGCCACATATGGAGCAGGACCTGCATACCTGTCTGGAGCATCTTAGATCCTCCCCGGTTTCGGTGGGCTCTGTGTTGCTCAGTCCTTAGTTTACTATGTTGTGTTTTGCATATTGTTGTTGTCTTTTGATCGTTTGTTTAGTTTTTGCAATGCCATTGTCAGTTTGTGTTCGACTTACGAGTTTGAATGACCACAGGTGTTCAAAATTATAAGCGTGATATATTTGATGAGTTTTGAAGCCGTTTTAGTTGTATTGTTCGTAATATATTTGGGTTCCAAAATTGTGGTTTAGAGCAAACAAAGCCAGGATTAGAAGCCTTAAAATACCCTCAATCTTTAACCCGATAATTCATTATCTCTAAATTTGATTAACCTCAAATTTTCTTTATTACAAGATCAATAGTGAAATACATCTAAAACTTCATATCGAAAAAGATGCTATTTGAGATAAGATAGTATTCGTTTGATGTGTGTAAGCTTTTGATTTTGCAATTTGATAAGGGACTTTTGTTTTGAATTTTCCATTTGAGTTCGATATCATTGTTACTTTACTTTTTATAGTAAATGATTGTTTTACCAATTTTTAATTAAATTAAATTTTATTTTGTCTTTTAATAATTATTGCATATTTTTAAAAGAAATAAAACGATAACTGACGATATCTAAAATATAGTCCCTACAAATTGAAATAGGAACCAGATCAGATTAAATATCGCGATAAGGGTAGTTCCGTACAAGGATGTATAACATACATATTTTATCCTGAAAATACTCTTAACAGAATAATTTTCTCCGTATAAAAAGTCAAAATTTTCTATGGCAAGGCACACACTATTTAGTTTTTGTAAGAGGAATGGGTTTAATTCTCAGGACATCTATTTTTCTACTTTATATTCTAAAACCTTTTTTTACTTACGTACAAGGAGAAGTTTTTAAAACTCTATGTTGTATTTAGTTACTTTCCTACCTTTGAATGAAAGCAAACTATTTTGTTTACTTTCCAACTAAAATATTTTCAAATGTATTTATCAAAGTTAGATAAACACGTGTTTATGTTTATAGTTTTTAAAGTTAATTCACAAACAGCGTTTCACGTGTTTGTGTGTCACCAATAAGTAATCTGATTGGTGACTGGTAATATTAAACAGTTTTATTATTATTTTATTTTAAATTAAATATCATTGGTTGGTATTATACCGCATTGCGATGTTATAGGAATTGTTATGTTAATAGCACGGATATTTTTAATAAATTTAAGCGTGAATACTTTTCTTGTTAAGTAAGAAAACTATTAAGGTAATTCAATGCTCGTACTAAATGCAGCAAGGATCCTTTTATATGATTTCCACGCACCCACCCATTATATACAAAATATGTTTATATATTTGAGCACTGTACAGATTTTGTGAAAACATATAGTTTTATCGTATTTTATTACTAACATGTTCTTACATGATAATTTTTATTTTGTAGATCGTCTATATTCAAAAGTTGGAGCTGCAGGGTAAGTTTGCTATTAGATGAACATTTAGTGGTTTTTCTTTATTTAATAAAATAGAAATTACTCCACATATACTGGTGAGCTGTTCATATAAACAAGTGTTTGTTTTATTTGATAAATATTTTATATTCGGTTTAGTTTGACTAATTAGAACATAAATGTTTGTCCCTAATATTTTATTAACTATGTATTTACTTTCAGGTATCACAGATCGAATTTATTCGTTCATAGTGTGTTAATTTACGTTTTTGATTGAGTTAAGCCTTCCAATTGATGTTTTATCGTGTGTTTTCTATGTTGTGATGTTATACTATTGTTTCAGAAAAAGGGAGAAGGTTTGGTACCATTAAAACGTTTAATCCCGCTGCAAATGTTTGCACCTGTCCTAAGTCAGGAATCTGATGTACAATAGTTGTCGTTTGTTTATGTAATTTATACGTGTTTCTCGTTTCTCGTTTTTATATATACTAGACCGTTGGTTTTACCGTTTGAATGGTTTTACACTAGTACTTTTGGGGCCCTTTATAGCTTGTTGGTCGGTGTGAGCCAAGGCTCCGTGTTGAAGGCCGTACATTGACCTATAATGGTTTACTTTTATAAATTGTTATTTGGATGGAGAGTTGTCTCATTGGCACTCACACCACATCTTCCTATAACTATAAAGCAGTTTAGAATCAAATAATTTACAATAAAACTAGACACGCATATAAAATGAATGTAAAATAAGAAGATGTGGTATGATTGCCAATGAGACAACACTCCATCACAGGCCAAATAACGTTGAAGTTAACAACTATAGGTCAACAATGAGCAAAACCCATACCATATAGTAAGTTATTATACCTCATTTATCATTTTCTATATAAGATAAGTACACAATATTTTCACTATTTTCAAATTGAAAGCGTTTAACTATTTGACAGGTCAATAGTTTCCAACTATTTGCTCTCGATGAAATTATTTGACCGCAAGCGCATTATATTTCGCGGAATTTCAACTGCAGCTACTCGATTGGCTAACGGGGTTTTAACAATTCATTTGGGGCTATCGGAATTCATCTCAATTATTAACGTCGATTCCCGAGTCGTTCGAACACACACCAAGTCGCATCAGACGACAGGATCTGGATCAGTCAGGGCGATTTGCGTCGCTTTCCGATGGAGATCTGGAAGGATTAATTAAGGAGAAAGGATACCAAAACACAAAATCAGTCGTCTGAACTGCTGAAAAGATTTTTCCGACTACCTTAAAGAAAAGACGGCGATCTAAAACCTTAGAGGAGTTAGGCGAGGTGGAACCAACTGTTCTTAATTCCTTAAGTCGGACGGAAACAATTATGCTTACAAATCAATGTCGATAATACGTTTTGGATTACAAAACATTTCATTCAGTCTAGAGACTTACAAATGTGAAAATGAATTTTGGTCAGCTGTGTCGTTCAGTCCTTGGCATAACTTTGTGTCTGTTGTCTCTTTCGGTATAATAAAACACTAAGTGACTATATTCGTGGAATAGTAAGTTTATTGTCCCTCCGATACAACTTTTGCCCTCGGCTACGCCGCAGGGCAATAGTTGCACCTCGGGGACAATAAACTTACTATTCCAAGCATACCCATTCAATAAGTATAGACAATGAAAGGCCCTAAATGACAATGTAAAATAATTCAAACGCGATCACTAACGGCCTGTGGTATGTGTCTTACATCACCACCAATATAATGTGTACGACATTGAATGAGTATGTACTCTGTGGCCTGATCTATGTCGGTGAAACACGATAAAGACATAACGAGAGAATGAATTATCCTCGCTCTAATATGAATAATCATTTTACAATGAATTTCAATATAAACACTTTAACCAGTCAAATAATTAAATCTTTTCTATCATAGGAGAAATCATTCATTCAACAAACAATCCCATATTTAATGCACCAGATCGCTTAAAAGATAACTGTTTTGGCTCTAGAATTAGGAAAAGCAATTCCTTACGGATGCAACGACACACTTGATGTTGTTGGTATTTATCAAGTCGTATGTGTAGTGTTATCAACAAATTAGAATTATTTTCAAAACACCTCTATTTAACGCAAAAGAAGTCAGGGTTATCAAAACTTTACACCACCTGCAATTGCATCATGTCTATGGATGGTTTGTCATCCTTTGTTTATTAGCCTTTGGTACTCATTATAATCGATCTAAACTGTTTTTATATAGTTATCAAAGTTCAGTTCACTATTTCAATAGTCCCCTTACTTCTGTTATTGATATTGACGGGTCGTCAGAACATCTTTCCAAAATACTAAATTCCATTCTTTCTAGAGTAAAAAGAAAATAGCAAAACTCAAAGGAAAATTCAAAACGGAAATCCTTTATCAAATGGCAAGATCAAAAGCCCAAACACATCAAACGAATGGAAAACAACTGTCATATTCCTGACTTGGTACAGGCATTTCCTCATGTAGAAAATGGTGGATTAAACCTAGTTTTATAGCTAGCTAAACCTCACACTTGTATGACAGTCGCATAGAATTCAATTATATTGATAAAATGTGTGACCAATCAAACAGACATAATAGGTAAAATTTTCAAAATTGGGGTACAGCAGTCAACATTGTTTTAATATCTTAATCACTATAAAAACAAATAACTATGTCAACAAAGAAAACAAAATGGCATATAGACACTATATAGACAAAGTACATTAGCAAAATGAAAGAAAAGAAAACAAACAATGACCATAGCACAATAACACAATGGCGGGATGTATAAATACCGTGCCACGCCAAAAGTATTTGACTAAAATGGACTAAGCAGTAAAGGTTAAAATATACAAAGACAAATAAAACACTATAACACGTTATTACGATGATAAACAACGTCATTACCTAGAATCTATACTTGAAGACCATCATATATTGTTTGTGAAGTTGATACGGAATATTTATCAACAAGGTCTTGGTATTTTCAGATGAACTTTGTTTTTAAATGACGAGACTTTCTTCGACATAACCCTGGTTAATCAACTTTCTGCTCAGATACTGGTGACGTTTTATAAAGTTTGAGTAGCAGCTGCAAGCTCTTGAATACCAAACGAGTTGGGAAATGTATATCCTATTTGCCGGTGAAGTTGTGTATTTTGCTGCCAAGATCAGGGAAATTTATAATTTCAAAATTAAAATCGTCTCGTTTATCATAGATTCTTGTACTAAGCTTACCGCTTATGTCAAACTCGAGGTATAAGTCTAAAATGAGGCGGAGGAAGCCGTTTCTGTTTTTCTTTAATTTCCAGTTCTGGTGGATATATTAATGGAACCCAATCAGAAAAGTTTGGAATGTTAATGGAAAGAACGTCAGCTATATATCTGAATGTGAATTTGAATGATCTGGCTTTTTTTTTTTTTTTTTTTTTAAGACTTGAAATACATTTATTGAAAATCACCTGAATATAATTCACCTTGTATAACCCAGGAAGTATACACAAGGGGCCCTGTGTTTACAATAATCCATCGTCCAGGGATATACGGTGGACTCGATTATAAAAAAATCTATGTTTTGCCCATAAGTTATACATTCATATTCATTACACAGACAGAGTTTGCGTACAAAGGGTTTATAACATTCTACGTTAGATAAAATACATCAAAAGACACACTACAATCTACACCAATGATTACCTTTACTTATAAATGACATTTAAAATTGTACTTTTAACACCTGGATTACATTGTAATGTGTCGGTCAGTGATTTTATAGGTCACATGCTCGACATTGTAAATTCGTGTGTATTATATATTTCTGTTGTTGAATGTACAATGTTCTATAACGGAAAAGAAAGTAAGTACATAATTGATAAGTCATTTATTAATGTATAAGATTTACTATAAGTTTTATTTCAGCTGCAAAATTTTCTTTTTCAAAGATAATGATATATCCATATATTCAAATAAACTGCCCAGTTCCCGTTTTGCATATAATATCAATTGACTAGAATTAAAACTTTTAGACTGATATTTGATTATATTCCTACGTTTCCAAATAATCCATTTAACTGTATTCATAATCGTATTGGTTATGACATTATACTTTTGTTGTATTTGTACATTCCTAGTATGATAAGTTCTTCTCGCATTGGAATATACTCTGTGTTATTCAGTACAATATACTTTTAAGCGCATCAGAAATATGTTCCCAAACAACCATTAGAATGTTACAGCTGTAAAAAGATGTGTGAGGGTTTCGTTTTCTGCTTTACAAAATGGCATTTACCATTATTTGATTTGCCTATTCTAAATAGTTTTGCTCCGTATAGATAATGTTATGAACAATTTTCCAGCTAATTTGATTTGCTTTCCTAGAGGACATACTTTCATTTAAATTTAGCCATATCATTTTCCAAGGTAATTCCGAATTATACTGATTATTCCATTTTATTTGACAGTTTGGAACTATATCTAAATTTAACGAATATTGGATTAATTTCAAAGATATTTCACTTGGGATTACTACTTTGTTCCGTTTATTGTAAAATTCAAAAGTATTTTAATATAATAACCCTTTTTGTGGTTCGGGATGAACGTGGACGTTTTTAGTTTGTCCTTGAATGATTTTGGAAGAGCTAATTTCAGTCTTGTCCATTCCGAAATTGTTTCTTTTATCTTTAAGGATATTGTATATAAAGTTGTCGCTTTTGATATTTTTCGTTTTTCATCCCAAATATCTTTTATGGTATGAATTCCACTTTTTCCGAAGTTAGCGAAGAAAATAGGTTTTTGTTGTATTGAATGTTTATGTTTCCAAATAATTGTTGGTTTAGGATATCGTTTTTATTGGTTGGACTTTGTATACTTAAAATTTAGACCACGTTTTAATTAAATCAAGATAGTATTTTGGAAAATTTTCCATTTGTAATCCACGTAAATCCGAACATTTTGCTAAAAATTATCACAATTATATTTGATATCAAACTTCTGTAACCACCGTTTGGCTATCGTGTTCCAGTTCTCTGTTTTGATCTTAAAATCTTTTGCATACTTTTGATTTGTTTGGATTTAATGAACGAGTCTATATTGATCATACCCATTCCCCTTCCTCTACTGGCAAGCAACACACGTCCCTTTTTATCAAATTTACTTTTCCCTCCCATATAAAATTCCACATGACATTGTTTATTTCTTTTTTATATTTTTCAGGTATACCTCGCATTTCGATTTCGAACCCTATTTTAGATATAATCAATGATTTTAAAATTAAGACCCTGCCCTTGAATGTTAGGTCCCGAGATTTCCAAACCTCAAGACACGCATTAATTTTCTTTATTTTTTCTAACCATATAGCTTCTATATTAACACTGTATCCATGCATGACTCCCAATGCTTTAATTGGTTCACTTGACCACCTGATTTTTTTATATTTTGGTGTTTTATTTTTCCAACGGCCCAAATATACCCTACAGTTTTTCATAATTTATCTCTGCTCCCGATGCTTTCTCGTATATTTCTAAAACCTTAAATGTTTCCTCGATTGATTCCTCTGTTTTATTAAAAAATTGTGTATCGTCTGCAAACATGTTTATCTTAACCTCTTTGTTTTCATTTTCTGTGTTGGGGCGGGGTAAATTAATTCCTTGGATTTTGGATTAGCCCTAATTGTGGCTGCCATCGGCTCTGCTTGTAAAATGGATAGCATCGGCGATATTGGACAGCCCTGACGGATTGATCTAGAAATCGGGACATATCTTGACTAAATCCCGTTAGTCATTAAACAAGTTTTAGCATTTTTAATAACATTTTAACCCATTCCCGAAAAGTTTCCCAAATTGAAATTTTTCTAAACATGCATCTAACCATTCCCATTCTGCATAGTCAAAAGCTTTTGTTTGGTCAAGAAAAGGATGGATCCTTCCTCGTTTTCCATATCTATAAAATCGAAAATATCTTGCAGCATTCTATTAGAATCAAAAATATTTCTGCCCTTAACAAACCCTTTTTGATCTGTTTCTTTAATTGATGGTAGAACTATTTTCAAACGTTCAGCCAGAATTTTTGAGCAGATTTTATAGTCTACATTCAATAATGTTATAGGTCGCCAGTTCTTAATATCCTCCCTCTCCCCACTTTTATATAATAAGGTTATCATTCCAAGTCTCTGCGATTCGGAAAGCGTTTTATCAAAAAGTTTTTTAATATTTGCGTAAGCTCATTCTGTATCAAAACCAATACTCTTGATAAAATTCTGCAGTTATGCCATCTTCCCCTGGTGATTTATCCTTTTTCATTAATTTAATTGCTTTGAAAATTTCATCTTTCGTAATTTCACTATCACATAAACGTTTTTCTGCTTCAGATAGAGTTTTATTTACATTATGTAGTAATTTTTCCCAGCCTCTATTACAACCCCCGAGGTAAAAGTTTCTCATAATATTTTAATTGTTCGCCTAAAATTTCATTGATATTATTTTGTATGTGCCATTTTCGGCTTTTATTTTGACCATAGTTTTCTTTTCCTCGTTTTTGTTCTAATCTGAAAAATAGTTTGTGGATTTTTCACCTTTTCATACCAATTTATTTTTGATCTTATGCGTGCAGCTTCTGCTTTTTGTTCGTAATATTTATATATATCATTTTTTAGTTGTTCAACCTCATTTAGATTTTGTTGCGTTCCATCATTTTCTAGTAGATTTTCTAATTTATGTTCCCAATTTTTAACCTCATTTTCATTAAACCTAAGTTTCTTTGAAATAGTTATTGTAATGTCCTTTATTTTAGTTTTTGTTAAGTCCCAGAACTCCTTTTTATCTTTAAACTTATTTATGTTAAGTTTCCAAGATTTCAGAATGTTTCAAAAGTATTTTGAAAAGGTCGGTTTTAATTACACTATTATTCATTTTCCAATAACCCGGGCCTCTTTCTGGTTCGATGATGTTCATAGAAATTGTCACGCCGTCATGATCACTGAAAGGGAAATAAACAATTTTTGCATTCTTTAATCTACAATCTATATTCTCACTAGTGAATATATAATCTATTCTCGAGTATGATTGACCCCTTGAAAACGTGTATTGTTTTTTATTTGGATATCTCAGACGCCAAATGTCCGTCAGTTCATTTTTTTCAATAAAGTTTTTTAGTTCATGATTGCCTACATCTTCACGCTTGGGCATATGTTTTCTATCTAATTTCCTACTTAGACAACAGTTAAAATCTCCCATAACGTAATTCACAACATCATTTTCATTATTTATTATTAACTTATTAAAGAAATTTTTCTTTCTATGCCATTATTAGGGCGTAGAAATTAAAAATTCGAACAGTTTCGTTTGAGTCTAATTTGAATTCAACTATTAATTTCCTTCCTCTCCATCTCTATATTTTTCAGTAACGTTAATATCTAAATTTGGTTTCACTAAAATTGCTACCCTTTAGAAACGGAAGTCCCGTTACACCAAAACTTAACCTCCCATTCTTTTTCCATTCGTTTTCTACGATTTTTGTACAATGAGTTTCCTGCAAACATATAAAATCAAAATTCTTTTCTGACACCATTGAAATAATGCATTTCGTTTTGACTTATCTCCCATACCGTTTGCGTTTAATGAAACTAAACGAATAGACATACTTTATGGGAAAAATAAATATGTATATTATAAACTTCCAACTTCTGCATATTTAGTTTACTGCACAGTACAATGATTTCATTTGTGTTATACAATATAATAAAAGTCTGACGGATTATCAATATATTTACAACAAATTATTTTGCATGCATAATAATAGCGCATTTTTTTCAGAGTTATCTCCCATACCATATATTTTATATATACTTATTACTTGCTTAATTATTTCACCAACACATACACATATGTGTATCAATAACATAATATAGTTCAATAATTTTTTAAATATTTACAATAAATGCAAGTTTTGCATAAACAATAAGCATGATAAGAGCTGTGATTTTTTAAAAATTTTCCATAATAAGATAAAATTAATATTGATATATATATATATATATATATATATATATATATATATATATATATATATATATATACATTTTTACACCAAGTTCTTCATTAGCTCGTTTAACAAATTTTGCTGGAATAATCTATTTTGTAACAGTTTCTTCCAAAGAAGAGTTTTGTCTTTTGGCAGTTGTTTCTCGGCTGATCCTTGTGTAGAAGCCGAACTTCGAGTTCTCTTTTACCACTGGGTGTTTCGTATTCGCCTAATCTGTCTATGCTCATAAAGTTTTGATATGAGAAACAAGTTGTTCAGCCCTTCTGGATTAACATGTACCCCGGATGGGTCATTTTTGTCAAACAATGTTTTAACGGGGTTGACACCCATGCCTGGTTGACAGAAATCATCCCAAAGATCGATGAAAGATAGTCTTTGATCTTTTGAGCATACCTTTTCCATATACATATTTACAGAATGAGATGTCAGATTACATTTTGTAAAATTTGGACCTTTGCCCTTTCTTGGCAGTATACTGAATATGCTTATATCCGCATTGGGAAACTCTGCTTTTACTTTATTTAAAGCATTTGTCATATTAATACAAATTATTTCTTTATCTGTATTGTTTTTTGTGACGTCGTTTGTACCCAAACCAAAGATGACCTTCGACACATACTTTTTATCAACACTTTTATCCAGTGTGACTAAAAGTTTGTCAATGTCTTCTGCCGTACTACCAGAAACAGATGCATTATGTATTCTGCTGTCAGATATCTTGAGACGGCAACAGTTTGATGCACCTAAAATGATTGTATTAGGGGGTAACGGTAAACTATTGTTTTCATTTTCAGGAACAGTTTGTATGTTAGCCGAAAGTTGTTGAGTGGTATCATTGTCATTGGAGACATTCAATTCCTCGATCTGATCTTGTTCCGTGGTTTCTCGTCCTCCCTAATTTCGTGAATATAGTCCCCGTATTCGTTCTCGTCAGTAATTTTATCCTTTTTTTTGCTCGTCTTTTCTACGTTTTGTCTATTTCGATTACAGTCTCGTTTGATATGACCTTCTTGACCACATTCGAAACATACGTTATCTGTGTGCGGACAGTCTCGTATAATATGGTCATGGCTACTGCAACGAAAACAGTATCGCTGTCGTTCCTGTCTTTGTGGTTTCATATCGCATCGGTATGAAGGGTGGTCCGTTCTGCTACAGTATCGGCATTGGGTTCTATTGTTATCAGCGAAAAGTCGGATTTCAAATCTTCCGAGTTTGGTGATATTGGGGATGGTTAGAACGCAATTTATAAGCTGAATATACCGTGTACCGGTTTCAATGTTAGTACCTCTGATAGTCCCCTTTAAGTGAGCCTTGGACCACCTCACCGTATTGTCTCATAAATGTACAAACAGCAAGATCACCCAACTCGACAGGCGCATCCTTAATTGTAACATGTGTCACCTCTTTTCAACATCAACAAATTTGTAATGATAGTTTTAAGTTCGATGCCCTTTATAAGTAATAATATTTTCGATGCTTGATCATCAACAGTTACTACACATTCTCTTTCAGTCAATTGTATAGCTTTAACCTTTCTCTGTTTATATATTTTTCCAGTTCGTTTAGAATATCTGTATGTGTGATCCCTTGATATACTTTGAACTAAAGTGTACTGATGTGTATCTATGTATTTGTTGATTATTGTGGTGAACTGTGTCTAGTTCGCTCGCCATTTTGTAAACAAATGATCTGGCTTCTTTGATATTCTTGTTTTTGACAAGTGTCTAAAGGAACTCCGACTCATATGAAAATAAGAAGAGGTCGGCAAGGAGGGTCGCACAGTTCGTTCCCATAGGAATGCCGACAATTTGTTGAAAAGTCTACCTCTAAATTCAACAAATATGTTGTCAATAAGAATCTCCAGCATACTGATCACTTGTGCCTCTGTGTGGCATGTTTTACCTTTTGTTCACTATAAGCAAAATATGCCGTATGGTATCCCAAAGCAATAAATTTATAGCGTATGCTACCATTTTTATATTGAAACGCATTAAGGATTATTCTTTAAACGATTTTTCAATTTCACATGGGGAATGGTAGTATACAGGGTTGAAAAATCAAAAGTTTTGATAGAATTAATTTCAGAGAAAGATCGAGATTTAAATTTATCAAGAAGTTCTTTAGAGTTTTCTAGAATCCACACATGGTTAATACCACTACGGGAGTAAACAGTTTCACAGTATTTCTGAAGACCCTCTTTCACTGAGGACAAATTTTTGTCAATCTAATGAACAATTCCGTTGTAGAACATGCAGATGAGCCGGCAATGTACCGTTGTTTGAACGGAGTTTTGTGAAGCTTATGTATCCAATACAAACAAGGTAAGTCCTCAAATTTGCTGTTCAATGTAATGTTCATTGAGGCCATGAAGGATATTCGCCAAAATCTCATCCTTGTCAAGTGATATGTTTTGTATGGGATTAACTGAGTGCTAATTCTTTTACAAGACACTCGCAGTAGTACGATTTACATACAAAACAATATTTTTGAAGCTTTGTCCACAGGAACAACAGCATATTTATCGTGAAGAGATGATAGACATTTCACAGTTTCTTTGTCTCTGAAAACTTACTTTGGTCGATCATTCACACAGTTTTTCAACTTATGAATTGAACGTTTTATCAGAGACCTGATTGTTTTAACTCATTCTGACAAAGTGTCCAGTTAAACTTCTTCTCGTTTAGCCCATGCTCTGGCGTAGTCCTCAATTGAATCAATAATTATTTTGAAGTTACGGTTCCAATTGATGTGTTGGGGTTCTCTGAACCTATCACGAAGATGGCCTTCGGAAATATTGTGATGATGTATATTAAACAAGTGGTGTTAAATCAAGTTTGGAGGATTTATACTCACAGACAGTTGATGTGCCAATGGATACTAACTGATTGACCCTACTAGGCGACTTATTGTGTTCTTTAATTCATTTTCAGATTGATGATGTCTAGTCACTCAATAATCCACATTTCAGTGAGTGCTTGCAATGAAATTGAGATTGAGAATACCACCGGAAGTAGAAAGTCTGCATCTTATCTCTGTCTTTCCTTTGATATTTGAATAGATGGACGCCTTCAAACTATAATCAATGACAAAAGTGATGATTTCAACTTTTCAATTGTGAACCTCCAATTTCTCAGTTGTAACATACCCTCTGCCTCATCGTAAAGCGTTTACATATTACTATAAATACGTTACTCTCGTGCATCTTTATAGTATACAAACTTCATAAAAAGGCGTGTGCTTCTGGTACACCCTGTCGCGCTTTTGTGGAGTTCATGTAATCCCTAAGATTTGTTTAGCTTTATTTGTATTTTCTCAAATGATTTAATGAGACATGAACATCAGTAAAATACTGTATCTTCTAGTTCTACCCATTCGATATTATAAGGAAAGATATATCTAGAAGAGAAAACCCCTAACAAATTGAATAGATTGTGACCATTATCATGTCTGTTGATACAGTGCATGAAATTCATTACTTGTAAAAGCTTTCAGTTCATCTATAAGATAACACACTTTTCTTAAATTCTTCTTGATGAATTAATATTTTCAAGGGTTGCTATTTTCGCGATTTCGATGCATTGAATAAGCGTGCCTGAATTTAATTCGCACATCGACCGAAAAGTGCTCTCTTCTTATTCATATCGATAATTTGCATTTTACGTTACGGCAAATGAGCGAAAATAACCTCTCGCAATTTATTTTAACGTTATAGTATATATTAAAGAATAAAATGTGTTTCTGAGTTTAGTTACCCTTTTACGCGAAATACAATCTGTAATACATGCTCTATTAAAGAATACTGAGCTGTTCAGTATTTGTTTAGTAATTTTGTTTTAGTTTTGATAAGATGTTGAAAAGTCTATAGATCTGCAGAAAATGTTACATATCCAACAATTTCTAATTTTACTTATACATCATCACAAGATTTGCAATAAATAATATGGTCATGATTATAAATTGACTGCTTATAGAACTTGAATTTTTGAAATACTAAGGATTTCTATCCCAGAAATAGATTTCCTTAGCTGTATTTGGAAAAACTTTCACACTCTTGTGTCCTCAATGCTCTTCAACTTCGTACTTTATTTGGCCTTTTAACTTTATTGATTCGAGCGTCACTTTGGTCTTTTGTATGTGAAATGCACGACTGGCGTACAAAATTTAAATCCTGGTATCTATGCTAAATGTCATATTTCATTTTTCTAGTAAAATATTTCAGAAGATTGTTTCTGGGTTAAGGGTAACGTGTCTTGTGTGTATACTGACATAAAAATCATATGTGTATATTTCTTTGGATGGTCCTATTGATTTGGTCTCCTTCTTTTTCATAACTAACTATAAGAAACATGTGAAACATTGAAATCATTTATTAATTCTTAGGAACATTAACTTTGTTAAAGGAATTGTTTGGACTGTATAGGGATGTTCTTTCAGCCCTCCTTTTCCCGAAAGGCTATTCCCGCAGGATAACCGTACCCGTCAATCTTGCGATTCCTGTATAACCACAGTCCGAACCTTATTCCAATAGTGTTCTTGATCCTATGAGCTCCTTCCGTTATGCTACTACTGAATGTAATATACTTTTACCAAGAACAGTCTTTTCAAACACTTTATCAACCTTCATTCCATGACCGTCGATCTCAAATCCACGAATGGCATCTCCACAAAAGGTAATGCTTACAAAACTCGAAAAGTCGCTTGGTACAATAAACTTGTAATCGAATTTGTATTGATTAATGCCGTATACTGTCATCATGTATGAATCAAAATCGTTAGCCTCGTGAGGAAATACTGTAACAAGAAGATTACCTGTTGACATAACGACTGATATATCATTGTGGATAAGGTCATGATACTCCCCCACGTTAAGGTCGGTGTCGTAATGTCTGTCTGTGAGGTGAACATCGATATGAACTTTTCCTGCAGACAAAAGTCGGACGGTACTTTTTTGTCGCGTTTGGATAATGGGAATAATAAACTCATTATCTTGCTGATCAACAGGTAGCATCATTTCTGTAAAATGGCTGCAACCCGAAATTGTAACACAGTTGCACATATTCCCTGAAACAACGCCTATTGGTTTAGATGATGAAATCATCGATCCCGAAAGATCATAATTATGCGACAATTGTAATGTTTGGAAGGCTGACATATTAATGTTCATAATTTTACCATTTGCAAAATTTTCCCCCTTGTATGTAACTGTCCCTTGCCTCATTTTTAGCTGCACTTTTACATTTGTATTCTCGCCTAATGATACAATTCCAACAAAACTCTTCGCATGTGATCTATGTTCCCATACAGTAAAAGATGAAACTATATATTTTGTTGACATATATTTGATCGGAATTGCTACATATCCATCAGATGAACCAGTGTATGTCTGAAAAACATAAACAGTGATAAGGACTGTTGATTTTATATGTATGCCTTTATTTTCTATTCCATCTCTCAGGAAAGCTTCCTTATTCAAGATGATTTCATTTTTTCCTTTAGTAATTGACATGTTACTATTGAAACTGTTTGATTCAATTTTTACATCTCCATTGTCGTGTCCATGAATATATAACACAGGTTCTGTATCAGATTTACTGTATTGCTCTGTAAAGATGACTGCATATTCATAAAAGCCTGCAAATAGAAAAAAAAAGAACATTATATCATAACTTTGTATGATACTAATTAATTACTAAATGGATGTACAAATTGTTTAATTGGCACTGCAATACATTTTGAATTACTAGTTGCAACCTTCGAAATAAAAGTATTGTCAACGTAAATTGAAGCCAAACTTCAGAATTTTTGGAAATTGAATTACCAAGCCGAGCAGATGCAACATTCAAAAGAAGTTATTGCAGTGCAAAATACATCCTGAAACAAGAAGAATTTTGAATGTGCGAGATTGCCGTTTGTTTCCAAATCCATTTCAAATTATTTTTTTGACTGTACACACACGCGTGTTGAAACAATAAGAATTTATCCTGTTTGTAGTTGCAAATACTATTCTAGTATATCTTTTGTTTTTATGTAAGCTTTGTATTTGCTTCGTGTCGATCGGTGAGTCAAGCCATTACCAACTGATCTCCAAGGACAACCTCCAATAGTTGACCAGTGCTAATTACTGGTATGATTAAATTGATACAATCTGACTTTACTAATAATGTTTTATCTGCCTTAAACAAGATTGTCCTTGTTGAATTCGATGTTGCTTTCTATCATTATTTGGTTAATATGTTTAATTGCATTTAGCGTGTAATATATTTTGTCTTAACCGTACCAAATAAAAGTTATTCTCGAGAAACTTGTAGTGTTCACTGAAATATATATCTGACTTTTATTCTATTGAACAAATAGATTTTACATAATCATGTAAGGTTTTACTCAAAACATTTCTTTTTTCACGTAAATAGGTTTAATCAAAGAATCAGACACTGCAGATCCATCCATAATACCTAGGTTTACCAAGGTTTTTGTGGGGTTTGTTTATTTTTTTCGATTTTTTTTATGTAAACCATTGAAATAAATAACCAATTATGCACAAGAGCTCTTTTCTATATTTTTAACATTTCCCAGGGGAATGGTCTACAAAAAGAACACTAATCTTCAAACTCTTCCGAAACAGTGATAGAAATATCATATGCCACAAATTTTCAAACTATGGTGAAAAATGATGACGTTAATGTTCTATAAATAATGTCAATTTGTCATGCTATTTGCATTTTAATAGGGCATATCTCCACCACTCGAAAATGATATCGATTGGCGCTGTTTTTAAAATTGGTTATAGATATTGCGGAGCATTTGACTATAAATTTCATATAACTTCTATGAAAAATGAGGACACAAGAGCGTTTAGAATGTCACATGTTATATTATGGATTAGAGAATTTATAAGAATTTGGGGTTTCGTAAACGCTAATTATCGTTTTCAAATCCACTACTTCTTATAAATTCGCTAGCTTAACCACGGCTGTCATTCGGTATATCGAGAAAAATGATCGTGAAAGAATAAGTAACGGTGGTCAAGTATTGCAATTGGATCGTGAAAGATCTGGTATAAGATCGTGAAGGAAATCTTATCGAGAAGACACATGCAACGTCAGACAATATTCTAATTTAATGAATTATAATTATGACGAATATTGGAAAAATAAAACTGGGTGTCGATATGGTTCAACATTATGATCAGTTTCCGATAAAAATCAAGTTTTAAAAGTACACCGTTTTTTCAAAACTATAAAAAGGCAGATTGCTCTTCGAAATTTCAAAGAAATAAAAATGTAAACAAACATGACTTTTTTCATATTTTGAATGCATAAACTACTTTTCTCTCAAAAATATCGTACCATATTACTGTTTAAAACGATTCTGAAAGTTGTTTAGGTTTAGTTTAATCAGAAACTTTGCAAAACAGGTATATTTGTAAATATTTGATATTTCGGATCGTGAAAGATCGGGTAACGCTTTTGATGATCACGAAAAGATCGTGAACGATCTATTACCGCTTTTCGTTATTGCAAAATCCACCAAAACGATCAAAACACATGATAATTTGTATATGTAATTGTAAAAGCAAAATTTGGATTTGCATGACTTATTCCGCTTCACTTTTGTTTGCGAACAGGGCTATGATGGTTCAATGCCATTGGATCTGATTATTTGATAATTTCACACCAGCTAATTGCCACATAACAATATAAGTCCGTCTGCGCGTCCTGCATAAGTTTATGTCGTATGAAAAGTTAAGATTGTCTGATTTGATTTGCATTGCATTTTATGCACAGTCATATCTCCTTGTTGATTTTGTAAAACTTGGAAGAAACCTTGTTTGGAAAACAACTGTCATATTCCTGACTTGGCACAGGCATTTTCAAAAGAAAAAGGTGGGTTAAACCTTGTTTTCTAGCTAGCGGAAACGCCCACTTGTATGACAGCTACTTAATGTTCCCTAATATTGCCAAATTGGGCGAGCAACCCCAACAGACATAATTATTTAACGTGGCCA
The DNA here is from genome assembly GCA_017311375.1 of Mytilus coruscus. NCBI lineage: Eukaryota > Metazoa > Mollusca > Bivalvia > Mytilida > Mytilidae > Mytilus > Mytilus coruscus. The sequence continues at coordinate 88,916,562 of CM029598.1, forward strand.
TAACTGGGATCCAGCAGCCAAAACTGTGTTAACATACATCACAGACATAAATCACACTTGAATGAAACGTTCTAACATACTTACAACTAAATCAAACAAAGACGCCAACAAAAAGGTTTTATAATTGATAATACAATCAATATAGTAAAGCATAATGACATATACACTTTCCCGATAAAATACAAAATAAGTAAAATATAAATACAAGGTATACAAAATGAAAACAACACTATAAAAACCTCATGTGTCCGAATCGCATCTCTGGACCCACCCTCATAAGGAACGCCAAAAGCCAAAAACCTGAAAGCTGGATGCACATATACCGAACCACGTCAAGAGTCATACGACCAAATGGAACATAATAGTACAAAGACAAATAAAGGTAAACTGTAAAGTAGATAAAATTCTACACAGAGTCAGTACCTAGAATCTATAACTCAAGACCATCTTGTATTATTTGTGCAGTAGACACTGAAAATTTTTCTAGTAGGTCTTGGTATTTTCCAATAAACTTTTGAGAAAAAGATGAGACGTTCTTTCACAAAACCCTGGCTCATAATTTTTTGCTGAAACACTGATGACGTTTTACAAATTCTGAGTATCAGAGTCTGCAAGGTCCTGAATATCGTATGAATTGCGAAATGTATACGCCATTCGCGGATGAAGTTTGTAAATTGCTGCTAAGGCTAGAAAATTCATAATTTCAAAATTGAAATCATTTCATTTGTCATAGACTCTGGTATTAGATGACCGCTGTAGTCAAATTCGGGGCATATCTCTAAAAATAAGGCAGAGGAAAAGTTTTATTGTTAATGGAAAGAACATGTTCAATAAAGTTTTACCTTTATGTAAAATTAAATGATATAGTTTTCTTGATCTAACCCTTACCAAAACAAAAAAGTACACATTAAGATATTTCCCGAAGAAGACCACTAGACCCTCTCGCTTCACTCATTCGTGGAAGCATTTAGCATTATAAATACAAAGATATTTACTTTTCGACAATTTACGCTCCTGGAGGTCTTATTATCTTGAATGACTATTTAGCATTGCCTCTTAAATAAAAACAGGTATAAATATGGGTCTATATGTATAATATATATATAAATATATATTATCATTTAACAAAAACGAAAGCACCACTTTACGTTCCTCATTATTAATTACACGCTTCAACAGTCGTTTTCTAATCATTCAGTCTGGTCACGCATTGTCTTTCACGATCAAAATAATGCGTTGCCTGATCTTTCACGATCAATTTTCATTTAAAATCATCAAAAATATTTGTTTTCAAAAATAATATGAACTTTTTCAAGTAATCACATACTTTTATCTTACTGGACCATCTGACACACTAAAGATTAAGTTTCAAATATATTATGGTATATTGGAATGTGACCTTTATAGATACAAAACATGATTTTTTCTTAATGATTCTCATAGGGTTGTGTGTCGCCTTTTGTGTTTCTTAAAAGGTTTGCATTTTTTCTTTAACGTAGTGCACCATATTATTAAGAAAGTTGAATCATTTTGACAGACAAATTGTTTTTCTGATTTGTTCCACCTTTTGAAAATACAGCAGATTTTTCACAGAATTCAAAGTAGAATTACATTTAATTGCATTCACGATCCGATACCAGATCTTTCACGATCCAATCGCAATGCTTGACTACCGTTAGTTATTCTGTCACGATGATTTTTCTCGATATACTGAATGACACCAGTGTAAACCCATTTCTGGTATGAAAAATTTTACATTTTTACAATAAATCAATGAACTTATATAAAGATTATTTCATATTTTGTGGAACTGCGACACCATATGGTTGCAATGACAAAATTGATGGTATAGGTATTCTATCTAGTCCTTCCTGTAGCTCGGTGAATGTAATGAATATTTTCAACTCTACTCCTCGACGTAGACGCAGTCATGGTCATCGTCAATATACATCACCTACTTTGCATGATGTCTCTATAAATGACTTGCTGCCATTTATACAAAAGCCGTTAGGCATTCATCACATTCGCACGAAACTGTATTCATTACCCTTTCAAAACTTCATTCTCTGTTTAATTTATGTTTGGAAACCACTGTTACAAACCCTCATTCAAACCAATATAAACTTACAGCTATCATTTCGGATATTGCAAGTCACAGACTTTTCAAACCAAACCAATTCGCATTGGAAAAGATGAAAAGAGAAAGATCTTTTCTTAAACTTTCCTTTGCCAACAAAGGTCTTGACGGCGTCAACTTAGGCAATATCCTTCATCATAAATTAGTTCAGTCGAAAATACCACCTTATTTTAAAGATCAGTCTGTACCAATAATTTCTTTTACCTATACCAAACCAATTGCAACTAAAATATTCAATTAGAAACACGTTTTGCAAGATCTGAACATTGACGACTTCAAGTCTAAACCTCCTGATTGCACCTGTGCTAGTTCCCAATTCACATATAATCCGGCTGGCCACGTTATTACCGGAGACCTCAACATTATCAATAACACTTCCTGCGAAATTTGTTATCCAAAATCGGCACCTAAACATTGTCAATAATACTTCTCTGCGAAATGTGTTATACAAAGGCCCGAAATATCGTGAGCCTAAATCGATTAATTGGAAACACAACTTCAAAATACTGATGGATTCAGTCGAGGATTATGCCAGGCAATGAGTTAAACGCGAGAAAGAGTGCCTACTAGATAGTCTTTCCGAATGGACTAAGGCTGTGAGAGGTCGTTGATACAAATCAGAATTAAGAAACTGAATGGGTCTATTAATACCCATGCTACATCAATCTTTAAAGATCTAAATGTTGCAAAACACTTGTCCTACCCCCATGACAAATATGTTATTGTCCCCGCAGATAAAGCCCCAAACAACATCGTTTTTGTGTGTAAATCACATTATATAAACTGTTTGATAAATGTATCAGGTATTGACAAATCAAGAAACTCAACATATATCCCCACGACACTTACTAAAGAGGAAATTCTGGATAATCATATGTCTGTTCTATGTTCCTTTGGAATTTCAACCGAAGACGAAGAACTGGATTTTCCATCACTGTATTGAATACCTAAACTACATAAATGTCCTTACAAACAACCGTATATTACTGGGTCTTCCAAGCGCTCCACGAAACCTCTCTCTAAAATATTAACATCAATTTTATCAACAATCAAAGCCGGGCTTCAAAGTTATAGCGAAACAACCTATTTCAGAGGTGGCATGGATCAGATGTGGATACTAAAAAAATCCAAAGATCTTTTAGAGTACATACAATCTAAGACTCTTTCTTCTTGCAATAGTATTAAAACATTTGACTTTTATACACTTTACACAAGTATTCCCCATTCCAAACTAAACGACAAATTGAAAGAGTTGGTCCTGATTTGTTTCAGATTGTTGTTGAATGGCCAACGTAGATACAAGTATCTTGTCTTAGGGAGGGATAAATCTTTCTTTGTAAAAAAATCACTCCGATTCAAACAAAACATTCTGTGAAACTGACATTATCAAGATGATTGATTTCTTGATTGACAATATATTTATTACATTTGGAGGAAGTGTTTTTCAACAAATAATCGGCATTCCCAAAGGAACCAACTGTGCCCCTCTTCTTACCTACTTGTTCCTTTATTCATATGAGGCTGACTTCATACATGAACTTCTTAGTAAGAAAGAAAAGAAGTTAGCAGTATCCTTTAACTTTTTCTTTCCGCAATATAAATGATGTTCTCTCACTAAATAATTCACAATGTGGTGACTATGTTGAACGCATCTATCCCATCGAACTTGAGATAAAGGATACAACAGATACAGTTAAGTTTAAATCATCCCTTCGTAAATTTTACGGACGCCATCACGAGTTGGTTGACCGTTATGGAATATTCGTTTCACAGATGATATCGGATATGTTCCTAATGTCGTAACTACAATCCTGTTCCCTTTTCCCGATTGTGACCTACCGTGTAATAACATGAACAACACGACTGGTGCCACATGTGGAGCAGGATCTGCTTACCTTTCCGGAGCACCTGAGATCACCCCCAGTTTTTGGTGGGGTTCGTGTTGCTCAGTCTTTAGTTTTCTATATTGTGTTTTGTGAACTATTGTATGTCTGTTGGTCTTTTTCTTTTTTGCCATGGCGTTGTCAGTGTATCTTTAACTTATGAATATGCCAAAGTGGATGACAACGAGATCTTTGTTGGCAAAGGAAAGTTTAAGAAAGGATCTTTTCTCCTTTTCATCTTTTCCAATGCGAACTGGTTTGAAACGTCTGTGACTTGCATTATCCGAAATGATAGCTGTTTGTTTTGGTTTGAATAAGGGTTTGTAACAGTGGTTTCAAAACATAAGTTTTGCAGAGAATGAAGTGTTGAAGTGCGAATGTGATGAATACCTAACGGCTTTTGTATAAATGAAAGCAGGTCATTAATAGAGACATCATGGAGAGTAGGTGATGCATAATGATGATGACTTTGACTGCGTCTAAGTCGATGAGTAGGGTTGAAAATGTTCTTTACATTCACCGAGCTACAGGAAGGACTATATAGAATACCTATACCATCAATTTTGCCATTGCAACCGTATGGTGTCGCAGTTCCCAATTGTCGTTTCCAGTAGTCATTTTTTTTGTCGACGGAGAGGTGTTGCAAGATGAGGATTATTAGTCATGATGCGAACTTGCATAGAAAGGATTGAATAAACTTAACACGGCTGTGTACGTAGATTATTGCTTTTGTCATAAGTATGATGATCTGAATGTGTCATTTAGAAATATTTGTCATGTCTGTTGATGCTTGGACACCCTTATCACCAGACATGACAAATATCCCTAACATTTACATTTTATAATATAACCAAAATTAATTGTTCAAGAATTGAATGCTTTTTTTGATTTTATTTGGGTGTAAAAGCGTTGACAGAAGCGCTTCATACTAAAAATGTCCGCACGATCAACTCTTTTATAACCTTATAAAATTATAAAAAGAAGCATTAAATTCTTTTAATTACATTTTTATACTCATCCATGAAATTAAGAGTGAAATCAAGCTTTTAGATTATTTTTTAACCTGAGATCACCCCCTTTTTGGTTGGGTTCGTGTTACTCAGTCTTTAGTTTTCTATGTTGTGTTTTATGTTCTATTGTTTGCATTTGTCTGTTGGTCTTTTTTTTTTTAGCCATGACGTTGTCAGTTTAATTTAGACTTATGAGTTTGAATGTCCCTTTGGTATCTATCGCCTGTCTTCTCGAAAATTGTACTACGAATTACTTTTGTTTTTTTCTTCTCGTTGTAACAGTTTTGTAGTTCTATATTTGTAGAACGCTTTATAATTATACCGCCTTATTTTCATAGTTAAATTGTGTTGATTTAGAAATGTCAAATATCATACGTTTTATTATAACTATAAGTAAATATTGATAGCGAAATCAACTTATCATTATTTGGGACTATCCCATGTGACATTGAACAAGACTTCAGAGACAACTGTATTGTATTTGAAGCTTGACTTACGTAAAACAGTAAAACCAAATTTTATGTAGGCCGACCTTCAAATACAATAAGGTTATCTCTATTCTAATGCAAAATAAACAATTCAGTCCATTTCAGTCATCATTTTGCGGTAAAATTTCATAAATTGATAAATACGCGAAATGATGTTATTGTGTTTGGCAACCAACTTAAACAAGGTGACGTCTCCTTAAAGTTTGATACTCACTTAGAAAGGTTCAAAGTAAAACGATATTTGCACGAAAGCAAACGAAAGATAAACACTTACAATGCGTCCTTACTGTATGCATCAGAGCTGCAGGCATTGGACGGAGTGTCATAAATGTTGTTGAAATATTTGGTACTAAGTTACAAAAAGTTATTGCACTTACATTATAGGTTTAAACACATTTTTTTAGAGGTTATTGATGTGTAAACTGAGGCGACTAACTCACAAACTAAAAAAAAGTCCACAGTACTTTTATGTAAAGTGTATTAGTCAGCAACCCAGATTACACATCAATAACCTCTAGAAAAATCCATAACGATTCTATTAATGCAATAACATCGAAATTGAAACAACACCTACCTCAAAAACAGCATTTTAATGAGATATTTTCAGAATTCAAAGCGTAGAAGTAACGCAAAAAACTCTAACTTCGGTTTTTTCATTCGTACGACGTCATGTTTTATCATGAAGTTATTGCGCCAATATCATTCATTAAATTTCGCTGAATTTTATTTTATTATAAATTTATACGTTTTTCCAAGCTCTAATGCATTATTTCTTTTAGTGATGCATTAAAACAGGATAAACAGTTCTGTTGTATTTTGTTTCAATATTTCACTTTTATTAGAACCCAAGGATCCCATGCATGTGTATCGCGCTTAAATAGGCTACGAAAGAGGTCTCGGCAACATTGTCTTTGAAAGTGTAAATCAAAGGAAAAAATTCTAACGGACCAATCTCATTGTTAACGTCCCGTGGCAAATTAAATGCACAATCATGACGAAAACATGCTAACGTTAAATGAATGTAAACCCTGCTTTGTACTGGACCGACACGATGAGCCGGATGTTTAACGTCCTATATCAAAAGGTTAGAGTCCATAGGAAGATATATCACACTTCTCCGACCAGTCTTTGCCCTTACTCCTAAATGTCGCGTGCTTAGCAAAGAAGCAGAAAATTTCAAATATTTGTTCGATCCAGCCGGGAATCAAACCTACACACCATGTACCCGAGACTTACACACTGCCACAAAAGACCACCGAAATGAGTTACAGTTAAGATGCATTGACATCATAACCGTTGGCATCATATAGTCACTGGCCGTATAAAGTCGTATTTGTGATGTGGATATGTGTATCCGTTGAATTTTATCTATGACGTCGTAAAATGTAGGTTTGCGGAATTTTACATCAGCCAGAAGTATATTTCTTGATTTGTTATAATAATTCATATTTACCTTGTTCCGTGAAGTCATCAATCTGCTTTTGTAAATGAGAAAACGTTAAATTGTTTAGGTTTTCAGTTTCCTCATTTCTCTTTTCAATATCTGCCAATTTCTGATGAAGCTGAGCTAAAATTAAAATAAAAATCATTTTAAACAAGGGAAAAATGTTGAACGGAAAATAACATCTAGTTCATTTATCAGAATCAATCCAGAATCACCAAGATTTCAATTTATTAATTAAAAATTTGGTTGTGCCGATCACCTTTTCAAATTATTAATCACCGATGAAAATTAAATATGGGGTATGCTTGCCAGTGAGAAAACTTCCACCAATTTGAACATATCGCATTACTACTATCTAATCTTACGGATGTGCCGAGTTCATCACTAATTTTGCAGAATCTATATATTGATCGATTCCCTAAACTAATTTCCTTCTCTATATCAATGTAGGTAGCAATACTCAGTTAGGACAAAATTGAAATTGACCATCTCCTTTTTTAACCATCTTCTATTCCGTTTTTCCAAAAATCTTACTGTTTGTGTCATATATGTGTTTTTGCATGTTATCAGTATCGTCAATTGATTTGATTCTAATAGTTAAATTATGAAATTTAACCTCTATTATTTTTTTTTTGTAACCATAGCAACAATCTTCATTTACTTGCTATAAAATACTTCAAAATGGGCATGAAGATGTCAAATGTATCTAAAAAATTTTGTTTAAAGTAGAATTTCAATCTCAAAGAGTGATAACTTTTTATTAAGAGGTAAGATAACCATTGTTAAATTATATGCTTTTCGTCTAACATTTTGGTAAAATTGCATCGAACAATTCGTGTGAATAAAGTATTAGTAATTCTGGATATTTGCCCTGTTTGGGTTATTGAGAAGAAGAAATCGTACACTTGATCCAAAGTGAAATGATGACACCCTGTATGAATCATTGCCCCGGTTAATTGATAATTAAGTCATGGGGTCTTTTTGAAAAATATGTTGGGCGACATATGACTTTGAAAAACATTAACCGAAAGTGAACTTCTGGAAACCGGAAGTAACCATTTTCTGAACTATTTCAAAGGAAAAGTACTTGGTAACCATATGAATTAAGAATCGGCATTCAGGATCCTTCAAATTATACTGGAAATGACCTTTGGTAAACCGGACGTTGCTTATAATCTTTATATTTTTAAAATCAGTGCAAAGTAAACTATTTTATGGCACCGGATGTGACCTTATGTAAACCGGAAGTGGATGTTTATCTCCCTTTTTTAATTGAATGTACATAGAAACCATATTTTTTTGGAATCAGTATAAAATAACCTATCCTTTGGCACCGGATGTAATATTTCTAAACTGGAAGATGCTAGATATTTCTCTCATTTCAAGTGAAAGTACATAAGAAATGATATATTTTTGGAATTAGTGCAGAGAAAACTGTCATGTGGAACATTTTTTTTAACCAGAAATAGCAAATTATCCCCCTTATTGCAGGCAATAAAACATTCTTCTCAGACTCTGATTCTGAGTAGCAGCTGCAAGCTCTTGAAAGGACTCGATGCTATCAACGTTCTTCATCACAAAGAGGTAACATCTAAAATTCAACTTTATTTTCAAAATCAATCTATTGTATCTTACAGTTACACCAAAACAATTGCACCTAAAGTATTTAACTATAAGCAGGCATTGTAGGACCTTGATTTAGAAGAATGCCTTAAAAAACCTCTGACATGTGACCAGAGATAGGTCCGATTACTTTCAATGTAATTGATTAAATTACAATTACTTTGTCAATTGTACGATTAAATTAAATTATTGATTACACCATTTCTCAAAGTAACTAATTAAATTAATGATTACGGTGACACATAATCATGATAACATCTGATTGCAATGAATTTCAAATATCCTATATGTATGATGTTAATGAATAAAGATTATAACTGTAGCACTTTTAAGAAAGGATTTTATTATATATGTTATTAAATAATAACTTCAAACTTTACATATCTGATCCCTTTTCACAATGAAATCAACTAATTCACTGTGCACATATATAGCTAAGAATGCTGATATGAACTCATTATGCATATTGCCAGTCTTGAGCTTATTTTTGCCACGGTTTTTTACGTACTACATAAGTCATTTCTACCTTTCATCATATTATGATGTCCTCACAAAACAAGTATAAAAACAATCATTAAAATAACACTTTGTTTGTGTCAAATTACATCTATATCCATACTTCATAAGATCTTAACATGCTTAAAGTAAACAAAACTATTTCAACAAGTTATATATTTATTAAATATGAATAATAAGGAGTTCATTTAAGACATGATATATTGACCATAAACACAATTTGCGATTTTTCACTGTAATCAGAATGTAATCATAAAACAAGAGTGCACATGCTGAAATGTCTCGCCTTCTTTACTAATCATTGATATTATGTTGATAGTCTCAAATGTAAAGCTTTATTACACTGTCACGTAAACTTAACATTAACCAATAAAAATAAACATTGACCAATGAACCATGAAAATGAGGTAAGGGCAGATGAACCATGCCAGGCAGACATGTACAGCTAACAATTCTTCCATACAACAAATATAGTTGACCTGTTGCTTATAGTTTAAGAAAAACAGACCAAAACACAAAAAACTTAACACTGTTCAATGAACCGTGAAAATGAGGTCAAGGTCAAATAAAACCTGCGCGACTGACATATAGATCATAAAATATTTCCATACACCAAATATAGTTGACCTATGGCATATAGTATTAGAAAAAAAGACCAAAACTCAAAAACTTAACTTTGACCACTGAACCATGAAAATGAGGTCAAGGTCAGATGACACCTGCCAACTAGACATGTACACCTTACAATCATTCCATACACCAAATATAGAAGACGTATTGCATACAGGATAAGAAAAACAGACCAAAACGCTAAAACTTAACACTGATCAATGAACCGTGAAAATGAGGTCAAGGTCAAATAAAACCTGCGCGACTGACATATAGATCATAAAATATTTCCATACACCAAATATAGTTGACCTATGGCATATAGTATTAGAAAAACAGACAAAACTCAAAACTTAACTTTGACCACTGAACCATGAAAATGAGGTCAAGGTCAGATGACACCTGCCAACTAGACATGTACACCTTACAATCATTCCATACACCAAATATAGTAGACGTATTGCATACAGGATAAGAAAAACAGACCAAAATGCAAAAACTTAACGCTGATCAATGAACCGTGAAAATGAGGTCAAGGTCAAATAAAACCTGCGCGACTGACATATAGATCATAAAATATTTCCATACACCAAATATAGTTGACCTATGGCATATAGTATTAGAAAAAAAGACCAAAACTCAAAACTTAACTATAACCACTGAACCATGAAAATGAGGTCAAGGTCAAATGACACCTGCCAGTTGGGCATGTACACCTTACAGTCCTTCCATACACCGAATATACTAGACCTATTGCTTATAATATCCAAGATATGGACTTGACCACCAAAACTTAACCTTGTTCACTGATCCATGAAATGAGGTCGAGGTCAAGTGAAAACTGTCTGACGGGCATGAGGACCTTGCAAGGTACGCACATACCAAATATAGTTATCCTATTACTTATAATAAGAGAGAATTTAACATTACAAAAAATCTTAACTTTTTTTTCAAGTAGTCACTGAACCATGAAAATGAGGTCAAGGACATTGGACATGTGACTGACGGAAACTTCGTAACATGAGGCATCTATATACAAAGTATGAAGCATCCAGGTCTTCCACCTTCTAAAATATAAAGCTTTTAAGAAGTTAGCTAACGCCGCCGCCGCCGCCGGATCACTATCCCTATGTCGAGCTTTCTGCGACAAAAGTCGCAGGCTCGACAATAATCAGGATAAAAGGTATTTTGGAAAGTAATTGATTAAATTAAATTACATGCAATCAGATTTTTGGCTCATTAATGATTACAATGATTGCTTGAAACAATGTTACAGCTGATTAATGATTATAATTACAACTACCCAAAGCCTGCATGTAACTGTTTCCACTCGCCTTACATTTACAGTCCTTCTGGCCATGTCAATACTGGGGATCTAAACATAATTCAACATAACCATCTCCGAAAGGTGATATCTCCTCATGGATTCCACTGAGGACTACGCCAAAGCATGAGATAAATTAGAAGAAGCTGAATTGGAAACTTTGTCAGAATAGGTAAAAGCTATCAAGTCTCTGATAAAACGTCGAATCCAAATGTTGCAAAACTGTGTTAATGATGGATCAAAGTCCATATAAAGAGACAAAGAAGCTGTGAAATGTCTATCATCTCTTCACGATAGATATATTGTTGTTTATGCGGACACAGTCTCAAATAATATTGTTTCTGTATTTAAACCGTACTACTACGAGTGTCTTGTAAAAGAATTTGGAATAAATGAGCACTCAGGTAATCACACATACAAAAACATATCATTTGACAAGAATGAAATTTTGGCGAATCATAAGTCCTTCATGGCTTCAATGGACATTACATTGAACAGAAAATATGAGGACTTATTTTTTTGTATTGGATACCTAAGCTTCACAAAATTCCGTACAAAAAACGGTACATTGCCTAATCATCTTCATGTTTTACAAAGGCATTGTCCATTAAATTGACAAAAATTATGTCTGCAGTGAAAGAATGTCTTTAGAAATACTGTGAAACTGTTTACTCGCGTAGTGGTATTAACCATATGTGGATTTCTAAAAAACTCTAAAAAACTTCTGTATAATTTTAAAACTCGATCTTTCCCTGAAATTAATGCTGGAGTTTCTTATTGACAACATATTTGTTGATTTTGTAGTTTCCAACAAAATTGTCGGCATTCCAATGGGAACGAACTTTGCACATCTCCTTGCCGACCTTTTCTTATTTTCATATGAGTCGGAGTTTCTTCAGACACATGTCAAAAACAATAAGATCAAAGGAGCCAGATCATATAATTTCACATTCAGATATATTGAAGATAGTCTCTATATTAACAATCCAAACTTTTGTGGTTGGGTCCATTAATATATCTCCCAGAACTAGAAATAAAAGAAACAACATACATGGCTTCCTCCGCCTCATTTTAAAGTTATACCTCATATTTGACATAAGCGGTTATCTCAGTACCAGAATCTATGATCAATTTCCCCCACCTTAGTAGTAATATAACAACTTCACCTGCATATGGGATATCATTTTCCTCACCTTTGTAGCAATATACCAACTTCACCTGCATATGGGATATACATTTCCCAACTTATTCGGTTTGAAAGGGCTTGCATCTGCTACTCAGACTATACAAAACGTCACCAGTGTTTGAGCAGAAAGTTGATGAACCAGGGTTATGTCAAAGAAAGTTCCGTCCTTTTTCTAAAAAAAGTTCATCGGAAGATACCAAGAACTTGTTGCTAAATATTCCGTATCAACTTCACAAGTAATACATGATGGTCTTGAAATATAGATTCTAGGTACTGAACGTTGTTTATAATCGTAATTACATGTTAAAGTGTTCTTTTATCTGTCTTTGTATATTATTTACCTGTAATGTTTAGTACATTTTTTGGTAATGTTCTTTTGGAGTGGCTTGGTATTTATACATCCCGCCATTGTGTTATTGTGCTATGGTCATTTTTGTGTATTCTTGTCTTTCATTTATGCTTATGTGCTTTGTCAATATGCCATTTTGTTTTCTTTGCAAACCCAACAATTAAGTTAACAGTACTAGTATCTAATATTAGTATCTACAAAATGTAAGATTATAAGTTCTCATAACTTTACATATATATAGCAACATTTATTCACTTATCCTTATTTTTTGAAAAATATAATCAATTTAAGTACCGATAAAAACAATATTTAAAGATTTTACTACTGTACTTAATTCAATTAGTTTACATGAATAGTTTTACGGGATTAATAAATAACATCACCATAAAAATAATGGTCTGCAGACATAGCCAAACTTTCTAATCAAATCTTTATATCTATGACGATTTGGTAGAGGTTTTAACTAATTTGTGGTAACGTTTAATTTATTAGTTATACATAAATTATGTTCATTGAAATTGAAAACGCTACTGTAGACAAGGACATAGCGAATAAGTTGTGAAATATTTACACCATAAGAAGGTGAAAAGCGAATATGTCTGTTTATTATATTTAAAATATATAAAATCATATTTCTTATTGTTCGAGTAGAGGTGAGTGTGGGCATCTCCGGGTCATAAAGGACAATTATTGACGTAACGATATGTTAAAATGCCACGCTTGACTGCCAGATATTACCTGAAATCATTGAAACATATGCTCAATCATGAGGTTTACGATTAATCAAGTAAGGAAACAGCTAATAGTATTATCATAGTATTTATTATATGGAAAGGGATATAATTAGAAAATCTTCGGAAAAGCTAGTAAAATTAAGATAATAAACCATCAGTCCTTGATGTTGTCGAATAAGGTCATGACTCACATGAAACAAACATTGAAATAAAGATAAAGCCGAAACTGATGACACAGGAGATAAAGATATGACATCTGCATCAAGTGTTAGACACCTCTACTGAATATGGCTTTACTGAGTCTGCACATGCATCGAATTAGCCATAATTTCTGAATGCTTGAAATACAGATTTGCTGAAATCTTGAAAACATTATTGATCCCCAATCTAAGGTAAAAAAGCTACGTTAAAACTACATGTAGCTTTGGGATAAGTTTCATTGTTATTATTTGCAGAAATGTCGAGAGAATCAAAACAAGTATAGACAGATGCAATATCGTCAACGGATTCATTAAAATAGCTTAAGTCGAGACTTTTCATTGTCGTTTCACGTCGGTCGGGTGTAACTTATTTTTTCATAACCAAGTTTTAATTTAGGAAACGGAATTCTTGCGGTCGGTGCAACGTCAAGAAAATGTACGGATCATACAAAAGTTATTTATTTATTTAGGTAAAGTCTTTCTGTTAATAGTTTTGACCCACTCATTTTTTTCACTCGTCTGAAGGCATCAATTGAAACTTGAATGAGATCAAACAAAGGGAGTCATTGTGCAACTAGCTGTGTAACTCACATATTGATTTCTTCCACATCTGATGTTTTCTGTGATTATTTCTACTATTACAATTGAATGTACAAGAATTGCCTCTACCACATCTCCCTACACTATCCATAGTAGAATGAATAAGAAAATGAATGAAATACAAATGTAAAAAGAAAATCAAAATGTTTTGATCAATGAACGTCCATTACTTTTCACAATCGTTTATATGGCTGATCGGTCACGTGAGACTGAGGTTAATGGATGCGCCCAGTGTTTTCTAGGTTAATTATAAGATATATGATAGTTATGTTGGATAAACTTGTCCGTAACGTTTGACATCATTGGTTTCAACAAGCGCAGAACAATAAACAACACTTTACTAAATTGGAAAAAAAAAAAAAATTCCAAGCTAATTTATAATTTCTGTTGAAAAAGTAAAAGAAATACGGTTTCGTTTCCGATGTTGGTCCTGTTGGAAGGATTTGATTTATGACGTCCTTCTCAATGTAAACAACGAAACGGTATCTTTTAGGTAACGTTGTTTTCCATATAAAAGAATTATCTAAATTAAAATGTAATTATTTTTACATTCAAACGACAAAGATACAAAGTCTGCATGTTATTCTTATTAGATACTGAACACTGACTGATTGATTAGGTGAGTTTCAAGAGAACACATTGTATATACTAAATTGCAAATTAAGCTCCTTTATTTCTGGCAAAGGTACAATGAGTCCATATACTTTTGGATTCAGTATAAAGAAACCTATGATTTGGCGCCAGTGGTAAATTTGAGTAAACCGGATGTTGTTTCTTATCAATGATTTAAAATGTTTATTGCGTAAAGACCTTCAATTGTTCTCTGAACAGAAATAATTGACTTTTATTTAATATGTTTTATTCTTCCACTTTTATTTCTTGCGAGAATTTTTTGTTTCACAAGATGTCGCTTAGATATTTGGTATATGATATCGAACAATTCATACGCTTACAAAACTGACACCGTTTAACCGAACATTTTTCGTGAAAGAATTATCTCCCAAAACACTTTTTCATTGTGATTGCTTCTCCCTTTCAACCGTATTTATTCATTTTATTTGCAGGATGTCGATTTTTGTTACCAAAGTTATCCATAGACTCCATTTGAGAGTGATCTTTTGATTTCAGGTTCAGGGTACACCAAAAGAACATGAGGTCAAGGTCAAGATCAATGTTATGTTCTTAATTTTGATTTTGGCACATTGTAGCTTGTCCACAGAAACCGTATATTAAGATATCGACAAATAATTGTTACTAAATTGTTGACTACGACATGTTGTAGATCATAAATTTTGGTCGAAAGGGTACGTAAAGATTTTATTAGAGTGCTCTCTTCTTATATTTTGAATTTACTGTATGTTGATATAACTCATTATCCATATATAGTAGAGACGTAGGGACTTTTGTTAAGATGTCTTTGCTTTATGGCCTGAAAATTTAGAACAAGTTCAAAAGTAAATTTGACATTCTAGATTTTGACCTTTGCTATAAATTCATATTTATACATGATAAAGTCTTTCGCAATAGGTTGGTAGACATATGAACTTGTAAAGATCAGCTGGAAGTGACCTTTTGTAAACCTGAAGGAGCCATTTGTTGCACTGATGTAATTTAAAAGCACCTAGAACCATATATTTATGGAATCAGTGTGAAGTAAATTATCGAATGATACTATAAATGAAATTTCATAAACCGGAAGTAGAAACGTATCTCCCTTATTTCAAGCAAAAGTATAAAGAAACCATATATTTTTGAAATTAGCGTAAAGTAAACAATTACTTGACACCGGATGTGACTTCGATTTGACCGGAAGTGGCTAATTATCTCTCTTAATAATGAATAAAGTTCCTTAAACATTGTATTTTGGGACTCAAGGTGAGATAAGCTATTTTCTAACAGCAGCCATACTATTTTGTATCCAAATTTTCCTATCTTTAGTGAATTTGGTCGGAGAGACCTTCAATTATTTTCAGAACAATTGGTTTTAGTGTTTTGTTTTGTTTGGTATTATTCTTAATTTTTTATACAAATTATTGTAACGTGCCTTTTATAGTTCGAAAGTTTGCTACGATTTTGTAAGGATTAATTCCTTATTGTTTTATACAGTATTCATTTTCTTATAATTGCTGTCACGCCCAAATTTGTACTCAAATTAGATTATGTTTGATTTATTTTTCGCACATTATGTTAACGTAACGTTGAATTGAACTTTTTTAAATGTAGCACAATTATGTAGATTTCTATGCCATCCGAACTAGATTTAAAACGAATATGTATCTGCCATGATTAACTTTTGGTTACTTACTAATCATATAAATATAATATTTGTATATAAGAGTGAGATTATTTGGCAAACAGTATTTAAAGATGTTGAAACCTAGAAACTAGGACCTTTATCACACCGTTAAAGCACATAATTTAAGTCATTTACTGACCAACAGAAGACACTCTGTGATGAATGAATAAATTAATTTATTCATCTGAATAGGCAAATAAACATTCATCAGCACAGGATAACACTGGGACTTAAATTTTGTGGCGTAATTTCAAATAAATTTTTGTTTCCAGTCAATTATACGACAGATTTATGTTTCAAAACATTCTAACGATACTAAAATTAAAATTCCTTAAAAAACCCAAACGATAATATTTCATCGCTGACTGTAATTTATTAAATGCGAGTATTCGATTTCATGAAGTTAACCGACCTATCGTTTTCCTGAGAAATAATTATCTGGGTTCAGAAAAAGACGTCATAAGCGAATTTGTACAGAACGAAGGATTCCGCCGGAGGAAATATATTTATTGATGAAATTATTCATATTTACCTAGTTCTGTTAAAATCTTAAGGTTGATACTTTCCTGCAGTTTTGTGTCATTTTTCTCTTCAGTATCTGCCAATTTTGTTTCAAGGAAATCCAATTTCCGCTGTTGCTGAGCTGAAATTTAAAAAAAAAAAGAATCCGTTCAAAATAGGGGAAAATGTGTTACTACAAATATCATATAATTTATTCATCAGTATCATTTCAGTATCAGCAAATATAAATTTAATTTCAATTTATTTTTTATTTTGGTTGTGCCGAACACCCATAAAGTAAATCAAATATCAATCTATGTGTCTTAATTGTTAGTTTCAGATGAAAATAAGCTATTTGAGTCATATATCGAAGTATAAAAAGAAGTGGTATGATTGCCAATGAGAAAATTATCAGACAGATAGCAATGTACAGTGATATAAACATCTTCAGGGTCACCTGTAAAATAAAATCTTGGTTTGCCGTTCACCTATGCTATTGGCACGTCTTAAAATTTAATTTTTATAAGATTAGGTCACATAGCTGCCTTCAATAGTTAGCAAGATGTTGTTGACACATGCATTTTAATATATAAATATGAAATTTAAAAATAATGGTGATTTTTTCTATCTTATAAGAATCATATGCAATGGAATACCAATTGTCAATTTAACTGTTAAATAAAAACAAAATCAATCTTTTACAGAATTTAGATTTTTGGCTCTATTATTTATACTGAATTAAATAGTCCACTGAACTAACTTCGGAATTCAGATAAAAATTATTTGACACTACTATTTTCCTTTTTATACATAAAACAAGTAGACAAAATTAGGAAAGTATCTGTAAAAATTAGGAAGAAATACGCTATATATACTAGTAAATGTATTTTTGATTATTGTGTTTTCGGACCCTTTTCTGAAATTTTCCTCAATTGATTGATGTAAGCTATACTAGGTTTATCGACAGAATAATTTGACATACAGATTTTTTTTATCATTTTGGATAAAAATGTCCTTATAGGCAAAGAAAACGTATTTGGGCGTTTTCGAATGAAATTGTATATGCATTTATAACTCGTTGACTCGCATCTAAAGTTCGATAAAAATATATGCTTAAGTAACATGTATACTTTCAGAGATAATTCAATTACAAAACTTTGAAAATGTATATAAATGTATAGGATTTCTATTAAAAACGACGACGTCAAATATATAAGTTTATTGAAAAAACATTCACAATAGTTTTGTACTATTTGTTGCCGTAAACAATTTCGGTTTAAATATGAAAATATTAGAGGATCCCTGTGGTTCCGATTAAGAAATAGAAATAAAAACTTCAAGATATTGTTTCATATGTGCAAGGACTAAAATACTTTTTTTCACTAACCAAACATCGTAAAAATAAGTTTCAGCAATATTAGACCAGCAGACAACACAGCTACTGTTAGTGGCATAGGAAAAACAAATGAACCCATGATGAAATGATGAAATTATTTCATTGTAATTATCAATTTTATTTTTTATTTCCTTCTTAATATCGTCATATATATGCTTTTCTTCGTGTTTTATTTCTTCATACTCTTTTCCTTGTTTTATGAGTCCATGATCTGTATTGTAACTTCAATTTAATAGTTAACAATACAATATGATATATAAACTATAATGAAAGAAAAGTATTTCCAGCTTCATATTTATCTATAGTAACAATAAGGAAGTATTACATGAAAATCGATTAACTCTTGATCATCAATAGTTTGAAATAAAATGAATAATATAAACTTATGCACAGGGCGCCACGGTGGCCGAATGGTCTAAGAAGTCCATCTATATTAATTCTAAACTACACTAGTTGATATGTAATAGAATTAGAGCTATTTTCCTAATGCTTGTAGTTTAAAAGTTTGGTTGCCTTGCTTGCTTCGTATGTATAAATGTTTGCTCAAGCATTGGAATTTATATTGTCATCTGCAATCATTAGATAGGCGGTGCTTCAGCATGTAAACATTATACTCTGCATTATACTTAACATCCAATAACATTTAAGTACAATGTATACAATATGTACAATCAATGTAGCCAAGAGTGCTTATAGTGGCGTTAAACCAAAACAACAATCAATCAATCATTTCGTGCACTCGTCACCATAATTTAATATATACGGTGTATTGTTTAAATTGTACAGTTTACGGTACAGTTTTACATCTAGCGAAATTATTAAGATCCGAATTAATTGATATTAATATACAAAACATGTCTAACACTATCGCCTTTGGATGATTTTCATATTTGTATTTCAGGATTTGATTTGAAGGGTACTAGTAAACATAGGACAACACGTCAGTAACAGAATGCAAATATCCTCTATTACTTCAATGAAAATGTAACTTTATGGCTCCCCATTGTAGTATATATGTACTACCGAAGTGAGTACAATTGCTCGTCTAAATGTTTTGATCGGCTTGGTATGTATGATTGTATTCGTTCTGCAAGTATGTTCATACTGCTGCATTTATGTTCCAGTAGACGAAGTATTCATTTTAATTTAGCTTAATTACTACGTGAAATAATAACCAAACGATTTATATCTTAAAGTAAACAGAACAAAAACTATGCTATCATGACATTTGAAGCATGTGCCCTTTACATTAGAGACTTGAGGTATGTGAGCTTTCTAATTCACCTGCCGGAGAGCCAAATAATAGTTAGCCTAATTAAGTGTAACAAAAACGACTATAACAATAAGTGTTTTAAATAGATATAAGAAGATGTGGTATGAGTGCCAATGAGACAACTCTCCATCCAAGTCAAAATTTATAAATGTAAACCATTATAGGTCAAAGTACGGTCTTCAACACGGAGCATAGGCTCACACCGAACAGTAAGCTATAAAGGGCCCCAAAATTACTAGTGTAAAACCATTCAAACGGGAAAACCAACGGTCTAAAGCACATTTTAACCATCTGTACTGCCTACTGAAGAGTCCCAAATACAAATGGTCATTCATTCATTTATGCATGTATCTATGTAAAGGGACGAAACTCACAACAATTCAAAATTATCTTACATTGTTCCAAAAGTGATTTGTTCAACTTTTGTCATTATTTGTAAAATCTAAATTAGTGTTAATGAGGTTAATGATCATTACAGCACTGCTCTATTTTATACCAACATTTAAAACTGCATGCATCCATTTTCATCACCACGTTTGTTAAAAAGAGCAGTATATTACATGATATATATTTCTCCAGATAACAAAAAGTCTTTAAGTCTACATAATCAATCATAATGGACTTCTAGAAAATTAATAATCATGATAAAAAGGACATTTTATTAACATTAATTTTATATTTGAATAAAAACCCTCTTATTTCAATTTAATCAGGTCTTGTGAATATAGGCAGAAAACATTTCCCAAGAAAGAATAAAAATTACACAAGAAAAATATACTTTCTGTGAAGCACTGTCTAAACTTTTCACATTTAAATCATCTGCAAAATCTTTCTTGCCAACAGGAACCTATTTTGACAAGAGTCTTCATATTTGAAGGTACAATTACTCTTTATTACAAAATAAAAAATTAAGAAGATTGCCATTGAGAAAAATCTCCACCAGAGACCATATGATGTAGAAGTACGGTTTGTGAATCTGAGTTTAAAATGACTGCAAGGGCCAAAAATGTATACTGACCGTCTGAAATTGCAAAGATCTTTTGATTATCATATTGATTAAATTATTGTAGGAATGAACAATTGACAGTCAAATACATATTTATTTTAGTTTGCCAATGGTCGAATTCAAGATGAACACCTGCACCATTGAACAAAGTATAAAATAGAACTATGAAAATGCGTATACATACACATAGTTTTCATTCCTATTAAAAATCACAAATGAAATCTTGCACTGATGATGCTAAGGTTATCCTACATGACTTTGTCGTTCTTGTTGCCTAACTAAAATAAGAAATGACCACAAGGGTGACATACAATAAAACCATATGAGTATACACACATACAGCTTCTGAGAAACCATTTCATACATTAAAACCATATTATGCAATCGTGGACCTACGATAATCCTCTGTTTATTAGTTTTCCCTAAAACAATGATGGCCACTACTGTGTAATACAGTTTACATAGAATCGTTGAAAATCGATAGAACAGTCCTGAACATTATAAAAAATATTGAATGAAGGTAACTTTGCTTATTTTGAG